>CM052331.1:2860597-3032363 GCA_028455615.1 Lasioglossum zephyrum
AATATACAGTAGGCATTTATATAACTTTATCAAATTACATTAGACAGAAGTAGATTATTGTCAAAAATTTGATTATTATATTTATTCATGCATGATACCACAAGGATCGCATTGAAAAAAAAAAACATCAAAATGTAACAATGCCTATTCACTTAAATTGTGTTAAATGAAATTGTTCCAGAATTAAGTTCGATTATGTATCAATTTTTACTTCGGTTATGTATCACCTTCTATTTATTTATGGGTGATACGACGGACGTAACACTGACAGAAGAGACCTTTTCTATTAAATCGGGAAAAAAATTCGGAAAAAAATTACGGTATTCGCGATTAATAGAAGAAACAGCAAAACTTGCTATTTCCGTGTAGTTCGGTGCGATTAGGTTCGCCGTGAGGCTGCTGTGCTCGACGGAGTCGCGAGACGCGAACAGAGTAGACGAAATCATTAAATTGACTGCGGCTCAACGAGTTCGGACGAAGTATCGAGCGCACATCGTTTGCCCTTTTAACTTCCCGGCCCTGTCGAATCGGGATAAATATATTTGCAAATATGTACGTATGCTCGACGATCTACAATGCCCCCTCTCCATCACTTTTCAACGTTCTTCCGGGCACCCTCTTTCGATCGGCGTGCCCTCGAAGGGCGCGCCTCGAATAATCAGGTAGATGCAGAGCGAGCGCTCCCAATTTTTGTCTTTATCCATTTCCCCTTCTCTCTCTCTCTTTCTCTTTTTATTTTTCCCTCTAGATTATAGACCTATCGCTGTTTCAGTCCCGTGTTCCATAGACGTATGCAAATCACCGCGCAAAAGCTGTTCTCCCGTGTGTATCGAGTGGCCCACGTGCGCCAGCCAGGTTAGGAGATCCACGCATGCCTCTGCGTGTGCGTGCACACGGTCAGTGAAATTTGCATGACAATATTATTCCAGTCCAAGCAGACGCCGATTGGCTACTCTTTTTCACGAAGAATGCTGATAGGACGCCACTGGACGACGCCGCTCCGCTTCCGAGTTACATTTTCTGATCGGTGGAATCTGGCCAATCGCAAATTGCTCCTAGAGTCGGTTGGTAATCGGGGCTATTACAACCATACTGCGGAAGAGCTTTTTCACAATGTGATCAACAATATCGTCCACGTCATGCTATATAGTTTATAAAACATTAATGGTAATTTAGTGTGTGGCCACACTTTTATGTTAAAATTGGTAAGTATTCCTTGGTGTGTTCCTTTGGAACTGAATAAACGTATATGCAGACAATATTCGACTTTATGAACACACACACATTAACCATTGTCTTCTGAACTAGAATATTTCCATTCTCTATGATTTTTTAAAAAAGTGACACATATGAAATTGATGTAATACCTCCCACAATACTTAAATGTTTAGTAATTGGTTAGATACCGATATATCTGATAATGTGAACAATATTTTTAATAATAGTACAGCAGTCTTTATTGACGCCTCAGAGGCGCCTCACGAGTGCTAAGGGTTAATATTAATTATATTATTAATTATATAAATATGATATCTGTAACATTTGCAATGCCGACCATGCAGCTACAGAACGACGTGCGTACATGACAAAGTGTAACAAACGAATAACAATAATGCAGGAACCGCGCGACACACCGAAACCTGTAAAAGGTGTCGCTACTTGGTCGCGTGCTTATAGCAGCGTGATTATGAACGTCTCAACAAAATTTTTCCTTTAAACTAACTTCGACATATTTAAACAAAGACAACACGATTTTTTGGGAATAGTCAGAACAAATGAATTCTAAACCACGAAGAAGCACAATTAAAATTTGAGAAAAATTAAAAATCGATTTTCGAAGATCGTGGTTCGAGGTATCGTGGCGCAAGAAGATGTCATTTCCCCGAAAATAGCGGTGCGGGATTACAAGCTTGGCGTACGAGGAGTCGCGTACCGCGTGGCAGAACGAAAGGACTGATTCGAGCAAAAGGAAAATATTTGTCGGGCCCGATTGGCGCGCCGTTGAAAGCTTTGAAAGAGCCTGTAGCTACGCGTCTCGTATGCAAATTAGTCGATATTGTCGTGCGTTACGTGGCGGCTTGGTATACATACGATTCTGGTTCTATACTCCCGGTCGCGCGGAGCTCGCAGTACACTCTCGCTCAGGTATATATCGCGGGGCAAAAGGTAAAAATAGAAAGGATGGACGGGGCCCCGAGGAAGAGAGAGAGAAGGCGCAGAGTCGATTCAACGGATGCAAATTCGCCAACTAAAACGGAGTGCATAAAGCCGAAAGCTCAGCCGGCTCGAGGCGCGCGCGATTTGCATAAATGTCCTGGCAGCTGCGAGCGGTGCCACCACGAAACACGTGCCCCGACATCCGATTAAAGGACTCGCGACCCTCTGCTTCCTGCTTTCGTATGTTGTGCTTCCCTCTTCTGTCTCTCTTTTTCTATGTCTCCTCTCTTTCTCTCTTCGTCCCTCTTGCTTTCTCTCTGCTCCCGAAACACGTCACAGAATCCCTCATCCTAAACCGAGCCGTTTAGACGAGCTCGAAAACACCAAACTATCCCGTTCCCGTTCGTTCCAATCAGTAATTTGTCGTGCTTCGTTCTTACCAATCAATTCCACACGATAAATGCTACTCTTCCTGCAATGTTTTAATCTTTTTTTGTTAGTAGACTGTAGATCTATATATACAAAAAAACATTCTACATCTTGTGCAAATTCCTTTCTCGTTTCAATCATTTTAATAAATCTTAAATTTGTGATTTCGGTGTAAGGTTCGATCATTAAAAACAACAGCAAGTTTGCAAATTAATTTAGCTCAACGTTTCGATCCCTGTATGGATCATTCTCTCAAGAGGATCATTTTAATAAATCAGTTAATATTCGAAACTTTTAATTTCATTACTGTTTTCGAAAACCCCCGCCTGTCACTGTTAAGAATTAGCTACCCGCGACGAATCCAAGACGTTCAACCTCGTGAAGAAAGAATTGAAACTCGCGAAACAGGGTAGGATAGGGTTAAGGGTAAAGTGTAATTAAACAATCTCCCTTAAAAAATAGCAAATCTTGGGAGACCAAAGTGGGGCCGTGGTAATTAAAGTTAGTGTGGAAGATGTCGCGCAATGAGCCATCGTTGGAGTCCTGCAAGGGAAGATTGAACTGAAGAAACACGGTCAAGTGTGACCGAAAAATCTCGCTTATAAGGTAGCGAATGTTGAGGAGCTGGAGTGGACCCGTGACAATTAAAATCCGTGTGTAAGATTTCGAGCAATGAGTCATAGTTGGAGTCCTGTAAGAGAAGATTGAACTGAAGAAACACGGTCAAGTGTGACCGAAAAATCTCGCTTGTAAGGTAGCAAATGTTGAGAAGCTGGAGTGGGCCCGTGACAATTAAAATCCGTGTGTAAGATGTTGGGCAATGAGCCATAGTTGGAGTCCTGCAAGAGAAGATTGAACTGGTGAAACACGGTAAAGCGTGACCGAAAAATCTCGCTTATAAGGTAGCGAATGTTGAGGAGCTGGAGTGGGCCCGTGACAATTAAAATCCGTGTGTAAGATTTCGAGCAATGAGCCATAGTTGGTGCCCTCGAAGGGAAGAAAGAGCGAAAGAAAGAAAGAGTGCGCCACGAGGGTGTGTAGGGGGTAGCATGGGGCGCTCGCAAGGGGGTATTGGGGTTGGTCGAGGGTGGTGTGAGTATGTGGGGGTTGAAATGCGTTGCCTGGCAACCACCCCCGGCTCTCCGTAATGGCCGCCACACACGTCACACACACGTACCCTCTCTCTTCCGTTTCCCGTGTTGTCTGTCCTCCTCCAGCGACTTCTCTCCCCGTTCCTCCACTCGCAAGACACCGTTCCCCGCTTAATACATGTCCTGCACCCTACCCAGCCCGCGTGCGGGGTAAATTCTTAAATTTTGCCCGAATTGAAAATTTCCATATCTTATTCCCGTGGCGCGAGGCTGCTGGCTGGCTGCTGGCTGGCTGCTGGCTGCAACCAGCAGCAGCAGTCGTCGTCGTCGTCGTCGCGCGACAGCTGCAATCGAATCGAAAAATTTCCCAAAGCTGCCGCTGCCGTCTTATCCAGCGGCCGTCTATTGTCAGGACGCCGGTAATCGAGGGGAACGAATGCATCCACGGTTTTCCTCTTTCTCGACAAACCGGACCCCATTGCTTGTCGAGATCGAGACCCACTCGAGCCACCCGTAGACTCTAATTTCGCATATTCCATCGTCCGTTCTTGGTACACACTGTGGAACCTCTTATGCGGCTAACGGACTCTTAGCAGTGACAGTGGAAACGATTTCTCCCTTGTTTTCTGTTCGGAAGTTGTCCGACAGTCTTTGGACAGGGTCTTCTTTATTAAAGGTCTTACATATTAAATTTCTCGTCAAACGTCTGACAGGAAGCTGTACAGGCACGAGACCCTAGATTGTTGTACATTAGGCACATCAAGAAGCTTAAAACGTTGAATCACCACTTCCTTTGAACGATCAGACTGCACACAAAGTTAGCTAATCTTGTATCAGCGTCTCTTCGACTGTTGTGGAGCTACTGTGGTCTTGTAATTTATGTATCATCGCTTCAACTTTGGGGAGACTTTCTCAAAGGGTTCATCTAAAACCCATGTTCTTCATTTCTCAATAGAAAGTTCTTCAGTATCGGCTTAGTCTGTTAGTGCTAAGCAAACATACTACTCCGTTGAAATATATGCAGTCTCTTGAAGAGCGAATGATACGCTTTTCAGAAAATCAACCTGCGTTGATTTCGCTATCTGCGATCCCGACAATGGATGATCCACTTCAGCTTCTCCACGTTATCGGTCGCAATCCCCTCCATCGAAGGACGATCGGAAGGTGACAGAGCCGATCTGTTACCGGTGGACATTCGAGTGAAATGCTCGAAAGGGCGATTCTGCTCTCTCGCTTTCTAATGCGCATCAAACGCTTCCGCATTGGCTGTCTTAAATTGGGTGTAACATTCGGTTGTTGACTCTCGGCGCGCACACAATCTCGCTCTTGGGGCGGGGAGGGGGACATGGATGCGCGCGGAAGAAAGGCACGGTATCGATGTTAGTCGATAAACATCGACGCATTGTGCAATCAACCGCCTATTTGGTGTCATTGTGCCGACAGTTCAGTAGGTAGCTTTCTCATCCTCTTCTCTCGGCCCGGACGCTCTTGTCCCGGGCCGGTCGAGCTTGTCTAGGGGTTGCGCAACCTTTGGGGTAGTCCTCGGTCTCTACCTGAGAGAAATACCTGCGAGCCGACTGTTCTAACCGCTCGAAACCGCTCTCCGCGTGAATATTTCCTTTGCTATTGCCACTCTCTTCGAGCAAATATGATCAAAATTACACCGTAATTGTTTTTATTATTTTAATAAATTGCATTGCGTGCTCGAAGGACATTGAGTGCTAAAAATTGTAGATGTTCAAACAAGAAAAATCAAAATCTTTATTTTCACAACCCTGAATTGTTTTTTCGGACAGTATAATGCCTTGTGTGTCTAAACTAATTGCTGTCCCATCATTCAAAATATTATTTAGATTATTAATTAATATCGGGATCTAATCAATTATTAAACATTTAGTTATTGTATGAGGTATTTATACCAATTTTACATACATGATATTTTTAAAATCATAGGGAATCGAAAGAAATGTTCAATTTTCGATTTAACATAGCTTCGTGTGCAAAGGATTAATATTGTTTACGTTCAACGTGTTGAAATGTTGACTAAAAACAATTAGAGAGCACTCTATCTTACCTAATTTTAAAGGTAGAATTTTTTCAACTATGCTACCGCGTTGAAAAATAGATGCGAATATTAAAACAATTCTTTTTTATAAATTCGGGCGTGTATGCAAACTTGAAAAATTATCTCTCACCGTCCACAGTACCCCAGATGTATTTCGTTGCCGACTTATCGCGTTTCAAAGGAAAATATCGTCGATGTTTCAGTTCCCTCCCCTCGGTAAACGAGATTTTTAAGAATAATTAAATACCGAATATTATTCTCGCTGACACGTTCAAAGGCGGTGTCATCAATGGATCCGCTTAGGCTCCGATTTGACGGATTAAACGACAGGAAGACAGTTGGATCGTTCGAACGGTGGAGCTTCGGAGCAGCATCCATTAATAACCGGCGTCCAATATAATGCCGCATTAAAGAACAGTGGCCGTGTAAAAGGTCCCGAGGGGCTGTAGAGGAATCATCGTAGAAATGTTTGTATCCGCAGTATCCGTCAGCAGGTAGCCGGGGGTCGTGGGTCAACGTGTGTTCACACAGGAAGGGTGCGTTTCCTTTTTGTGCTACTGTACGAACACTTTTCGGGGAAAATCGGGGTCGCACGATTCAAAGGTGATTCCTGAAGTACGGCGTCAGGTGTTACTGTGCCCCAGTTGACTCAGTGTTGCTCGGAAAAGTGCCTGATCATCCTGAGTGCTGAGAAACCCCCACAAGTGAAGATTTGATAGCGAATTGTATTTTTAGAGAATACATTTTTAGAGAATTTTAATAGTAGCAGTATTATTTAATTGGAGAGTAAAGATCTGAATTATTAATGTAACCCACTGTATTCGTGATTGCAGCAAATTATATAATTGAAGTTAAAAGTTAAAAATTGAAGTTAAAATATATATATGCATATACTTTATAAATTATGCATGTGTTGACTAATTACGTCACAACTTTTGAACCAATGAACTTTTTTGAATGTGGTTTGTTTTTAAACCTTCCCGAAGAAACGCCGCGTCTAATGGTTCAAACCCCTGCTGTCTACGTTGAGCAGTTTCGACGTCTATTAATCATATATATATATATATACATACATCCATTTTTATATATATAGATATTATAAATATATTAAATATATAAAATATAAATTGTTACACTAGCATCGAAGTGGTGATCGCTTTTCATTTGTTAATGATTCGAAAAATATAAAATATGCCTCTCGAAAATATTTCTAGGTGAGTGCAGCTTTCTTTTGTAGCAAGTAACAAAAAATATGTCTATCTGTTCCGGTTTTCCTTCTATTTGGAGATGGATTTCGTATGAAATACTGGTGCTTATGGCAGCGTGGAGGCGCAGGTAGCACGGATATTTAATAACGAGCGGGTAGGACCGGATGTACCGTCGTCGCCCCATATATTTCGGCAAGTCGAAGCCGATACCTCGGCTATATTTCGCGAGAAGATATTTCCAATTTGTCTTCGAGCACAAAGTGGTGTGCTGTCCCTGAGGCCGGAGAAGGGTGAAACGGGCTGACTGCAGGGGTGGGCAAGGGTGTAGGCAGAGAACGGCAGAAAGAGGAGGAATACGCCGGAGTAATGGTGGAAAATCCGTCGGCTGAATTGAAGCGAGACGTCGTGAAATTGAACAACGCGTATGTTATATATACATATATCTATATATGTGTGTACATATACATTTATACGCTCGCACCAGGCTGATGCGTGTAAAAAGACACGAAGAACCGCTGCGATGTGTTCGGTTGTACAGAATTTCGTCGAAATCGGTTGACGCACGGAAACAACGACACGCATCGAAAGATGTACGATTCTGTGGATATTAAGCAGAAACTGATCAAAAGTCGTGTAAAACTACGACCATTTTTAACCGCTTGTAGCTCGTGTATATTTTAATCGATTTCGATAAAAAAATTCTGCATATGTATAACTAATATAAATCTACGCGCGAAATATGTATTTTAAATTTTTATTAAGGGCCCAAATAGAAAAGTTTTAAACAATCTTTTCTGCAGATCATTTCATAAACCAATGCTTCCAGTTGATTATGAAAAATCAGGTCGTTTGGTACAATTGTAAAAAAGTTATTCTATCTTAAAAGATGTACGAACACATTGTACACCCACTGTATTCTACAAGAATTGAACTATTTCAGAAATACTTCCCACAGAAGTATTCTGTTTCTGCACGACGCGCGCAGCCTACATTCTCTCCCCGCTTTTTCACGGTCTATATAACGCATTCGTATCTGCATATGGATACAGTGGACTCGAATAAAAGAATCGGGAAGAAGGACATCGATAATCAGGATTTATTGCCAGGTTACACGCGCGTCACGTTGTCCTCGAGCATCGAAAAGTATCGTAATATCGCACCGGAAAGAGCAGGCCCCGATTCTAAAAGGCCCGTAAAATGCCTACGATTACCCTCCGGTCCTCGAGGATGCACCCTGACCTTCGAAAGGGTTAAACGCAACAGCGCCGATCTCCCATAAATCACCGAATACCCTTTTCTCCTCTTTTAATCGACCGTGCGATTTCGAGATGCCGGAGAATGCTTGGCTCGACGAACGAAACGGTTTTCTACGGTGTTATTCCTCATAATTAGACTACTCGTTTTCATGGAAAATAAAAATCCTTTTTGTATCGATTCCTGTATCCATTATTCCGTTTAAAATTGTGGCTACTCGTTCCTGTCACCAATCAAATAATGAATAAAGAGTTCATGAATTTACAATAAAAATGAACAGGTAAAATTTTAGAATAGAAATATTAACAGAATTTTACAATATCTATTCTATAATACTATTTTTCCAATCACTAAAATTATGTAAAAAACAAAAAGAAAATTTTTAACTGGCTTCTGTCTGCCACTAAATTTTTATTTTACATAAAGATTCGCAATATAATCATAAAAGAACCAATGCTACTTTTAATCATTTTTCTGCAACGATAAAGAGTTTTGAAAAATCATGCTAATCGATGTTTTATTGGTATCCTAATCGTTCGATATGGTGATTGATTTTTGTTGATTGCTCACCACGAACCGATCCGTTTTTAATATCATATCTAAGCATGAATAGACATTTTATAAAAATGTCCTGTTCTCTCAAAACATTAACTGATACAAGTGTTGAAAGTATCGGAATAGAACTGTTAATAATCGATGCAAGATGCAGAGTCACAAATAACCTAGCATCGTCTTTAAGGGCGACACGAGATACCGTTGCATTTCTCTGGAATGTAGCCCAATGAGAGCGACGCCCTTAATAACTACCGGCGACTGGAGACCAGATAGAGAAAGGGGGTGAGTAGAGCAACTTGTTGCATAATAACGTAGATCTCAAGTTAGGGGTGAGTTTGGTCCTGCGCGATGTAGCGCTGCGTAGCTCGTTTCTTCATTAAACACGCGCCATCTCGTAATATCAATTAACATTCCAAACGAAACAAAACCACGCATCGCAGTAAAATTCAACCTAGACACTTCATGTACGCTTTTGAATAAAAATGTCAAATTAAACGTAGACTCTGCAGTCCAGTGATAACACGAATTTAAAAATTCTTTTTCTACACGGAACGCTGAAATAAATTTTCAAATATATAACTATATATTTCTTTTAACTCGCAATATTACAAAATGGTTTTAGTATATATTTTAGTATATTATGAACAGCTAATAATTTTTCATTACGTACAATTCTACGGAAAACAACAAATAGCATTGATCAATGTATTGAAAATTTGTACGATCAAATGGAATTTGCAGGTAAACACATATAAATATGAATTTCTAAGGACTTCTGTTTCCTGTAAACACGTAAAGATGGAAAACGTCAATTTGGGTCAAAAGCGAATTCCCACTGATGAATCTGGATGCTGGGATAAAATTGGAGAAGTCTGAGGAGTGGAAGACTTGGAAAACGAATCGGGGACGTTCGGAATCCCTCGAAGAGGATGTCCAGGTCCTGTCCTCTATCGCGGGAGCCTTGGTTGGAGGTGTCGTTCCGTTATCCTGCGGGATAGGGAACGGGAGGCAAGAGAACGTGAAACAGGGCCAGACAGGAAGAAAAGGAGGAGACCGAATAAAGAGATAGCGAGAGCCGGAGGAAGAAAGACGTGGCATGCGATTAGCGTTTGATACCGCGTGCCAACGTCCTGAGGGTCGGGAGTAGAAGCAGACAGCCAGACAGACGTATAATTTCGGGGATAAGATCTAAAACATTACTCCGACCTGCCACAGACGGAGACCGAAATGCCGGTAAAAGGGGTTCCGCGGCACCATGTGTGAAACGGGATACAAGCCAAAGTGCTCGTTTACCGGGAGAGAGAGAAGGGAAGAGCGACAAAAAAAATCAGATCTCCTCTCCCTTTATCCTCCTTCGCCCCTCTGATAGATGAATGTAGTTTTGTTGCGCGGCGCCGTTTGATTTGTTGGACCGCAGTGCTCTGTACGCTTCACCAGCTGTGAATCATCCATGAAAGTCTCGTTTTGACCTTTTAAAAGTTTTTCTCATTTCAGAAATACAAAAATCGAGCAACATTGAATAATTTAACGGATTTTATGCATTTACTACTAATACGAAACAGTGAACATTTCCGATCAATTATACAGAACTGTTTTTTACTCTTACACTATCAGAATTCAATTCAATTCGCCGTTACTTGGATTAAAGAGTAATGATTTTGTAATTATCATAAATAATTGAGATCATTATAAATGTTACAATACTATTTTATACATACCTAACCCTGATCTTAATTTTCAAATTCAAAGCGTTATTTGAAAAATTCAAACAAACTTTGTTTATGGCAAAACTACGAATTAATTTGGCATGTTAGGTCAAGTAGAAGCCAGATTAAAATGTCATAAAGTATAACAAAGGAGAATATTAATATAATTTTTCCGAACTTTTTCGAGTCACGGATTGGCGTTTGAAAAGCCGTGTATAAAAATAAATATTTCTCGGTTCCTTGAATTCACCGTGAATGTTTCTTTCTTCGGATCACCCTTTCGCCTCCCTTGAACCCTTTTTCCTTGCCGGAAGGCGGGCGGGATTCACCCTGCGGGGCATCCCGTTGTCGTATCCCATTGTACGCCGGGTCGAATAATGAATTATATTTTTCTTTTCCATCGGAGCATAGATTATAATATTTTTTACTATCTATAAAAAGCAAACGGCTGGTAGCAACCCTGTTTCCCTTGTCACCCTACCCGCGGAACGGAAGGGTTGGAGAGAAAAGGGGGAGGCGCGGACACATAAATAATCAGAGCGACTCTTCTTCTACCTGGGCAGGCTTTGCATACACGGTAACTAAGTAGCCGAGCTGGCATCCAACGGCAGAGAGACTTCGAGCCACGACATATGCTGTGGGCTGACCCTATCTGTGTTTAATGACCCGCTGATACGACGGTCTTTCCCTGACGCTTACTCCTTTTACCAGTCTTTGTTCATACCGCCTTTTGTCATCTATATTTTATGCGTGTTATGTAGGATGCGTGCTGTTTCGCCAGAGTTAAATTTTGTCCTCTGTTGCACGCGACGAACGTTTCCATTTTCGAAATGTTAGACAATTGCAAAAGTTCCGGCTTGATTCGAAACGAATGCGTTCACATTTTAACAAATATAAATAAACGATGAATATAGAAATGATTAACAAATAGTTTCGTTAATCATTTATGTAATCAAATCATCATTTTCTACAACAGTCTCCTAACGTTCTACAAGCTGTTGGATATTTATGTAAAATACGATTCTATATTGAATTTTCGTAAAGGAAAAAATCCATTAAAAGAAACACTTCATTGAAAGTTGTGTTAAGCTGTAATCTGTTAACTAAATTAACTAAAATAACGAGTTTAATTCATTTAATATACATTTAATAATATTCATTTAACTAATTTATTTAAGCTCGAAATCACCTCATGACCCTTAATTAAAAAGTTAAAAACAGCAGAAATATAGATAAAATTCAGAGGATGTTTGTCTAAGATACGTTGAGGCGAAATCATTAATACTTTTTCTGTTTTAACAATCATACGATCGATAACAATATCATCATTTGTCTAAGATAATTAGAAAAAGTATAAAATGCTAACCCTAGTTTCTAGCAGGTCGAGGAGCACACCATCTGTAATTTCGAAAAAAGAAGACGCAATGTTTCCCGACTGTTCCGTAACACATGCAGAACGTGCGTCGGGAACTGGAGGGGGCGAAAGGGTTAAAGAAGGTCGAGAGAGGGGGGGTTTGATGAGTGCAACCGGTGTCTTCCTCCCCACCTTCTGTCCTCAACAGTCGACAAAACGGCCTCGCGGATTCCTGTCATCGGAAACGTGTCAGTTTAACACGTAATCTCGATGCAGAACGACCGAAAGTGCCAGCGAAAGTGAGAACACGGAAACGTAGATCTACCCTCGCGACTATAGTAACTATATAGACCACTTATTCAATTTATCGTGCCACCAACTACTCTAACAAACCGCAACTAGAATCGTAACTCCAGTCCCATTAACAATTCGAATTTGAACAAAGTGACTTAATTTGAAAGTGCTATTTACACGCAAATCGAAAAGAAACATTTCTATTATATTTCCAAAACACTAAACGTAATTTGTCGACAATGAAAAAATTATTTTAAAGATTATTTCGTGCAAACCAAATGTGAAAAAAATTTGTATCATTGCTTAGGGATTCTCCATGGTCGGAGGAAGACAAAAATTAACTTTTGAATATGTATATATGTTTCAATCTAAGCATAAATGCAGAAATGTTTGTAGTGCAAATGGGAGTTAACGGAATTAATTTCTCAGGTGATTCGAACGAGACTGAAAGTGACTGTCAAAGTGAACAATCTACATCGCGACTGTCAACGTCCTCCGGCGCCGCGCTGCTCCCCTCGAATATTTCAGTTTCGGAATTAAAGATTCCATTCCCGCTCCGACCCGACCATAATACGTTTATCAATTCCTCGCTCTTTTCGCTCCGCCCCCGAGAAAATCGTATTTATTACTCGCGCAAAAGTATAACCGTTTAGCCCGGTGAAAGTCTCATGAACGTCGGCAATACTCCGATACTCGGCGAGCAGGCGACCACCGTCGACTTTAAACGTCGCTTCCTCGCAATCTTATTTAATCGTGGCTCCTTAACACGTTCACTGCCGAGCCCGCTACCATGAAAATCCAGCAAAATCAACGTAATTCGCTTTGCGGAGCAGAAATTGAAAAACAGAGGTTTGTAGCGGCCCTTTTGATTTTGCCCACTTCACGGAATCAGCAGATACATTAATTTTCGAATGTGAATTAATTGTAATTAAACTCACTGTAAACATCGGAAATGGTAAAATTTAATGTACACGATAAATGAGCAGAAAAATTTATTTTCCATTTGCATTCATTCTAATAAAATATACCAGAAATATCTGAAGTAATAAATAAATCTAGCTGTACATAGTATGTGTCTGCAAACATTAATTTTCTAATCTGGGTTCATCCTAATGAAATACACTATAAATATCAATAATGATAAAATTTGTTCTACACGATATATGAGCAGAAAAATGTATTTTTTAATCTGGATTAATTCTAATATAATATACGAGAAAAATTAGAAGTAATGATTGAATAATAAAACTTGCTGTGCTCGATAAATAAGTAGAAAAATAAATTTTTTTAAATTCACATTAATCTATAAATTTGAAAATTATTTAAAATATATCTTTGTCTCGTAAGGTTCGATTCGCCCATTAGAATGGCAAAATACCTATAGAAAGTATATTGTAAATTTCATAAATTTTCCATTTAACAGTTTTGATACATTTTAAATTCAATAATAAATTTTTAATGTCCAATAAATAGTCATAAAAACTCCAAGATCATACAACTTTTTTATACAGACAATGATTTTTATAATGCCGGTACAAAATAGTTAGAATCGTTTAAAGTACTCACCGTCGATGATCTTCGATCGCCGACCTCCCTCGTCGATCTCGATCGCGAACGGAGTAGAAACGAAGGTCGAAAATGATCGATAGCAGCCCGGTCAGATTTCGTTTCAGAAGCCGAGTGACCGCGTTGATTTTCACGTGCACAGAGAGAATGAGAGAAAGCGAGAAGGAGGGGAAGAGTGATGAGGGGGAAAGGAGTGTAAATAACGGTGAAAGCGCGGGGGAAACGCGTCGTCGGTGAAAGTGAAAATGAATGAGAAGGCACTGGGCGAGAGTGGGGGTGTAGGGTGATTAAGAGCGGAGAGAGGGTGGCTCGTGGAGAGGTGGCGGTGACGTAATTAATTCGAGACGGGGGTGGTCGACGCATCGCGAGAGGGAAACAATCAGCTGTTGGCTGCCCTTGGAGACACTTCGTCCCTCCGAAATATCTGTGTCAAGAATCTGCCACGATTTACTGTCTTCCCATTATCCTTACTAATCCACCATCCCCTCACAACTTATACATCTGCAATACCCAAACGATACTCTTAATATCGTAGGAAAAGAAAAATTATCCTCTCGCGAGTTTCAAAAATTCTTCAACCCTCAATTTTGACAAGTCTGAATAAAATAATAAAATTGTAATGCAGAAATTCTTCGGCTTCGAACAGATGGAGGGACATCGGCATATTTGCAAAAGACAAGTAGGAAATATATGACTCGAAAGTTACACAGCTCGACAGTGGGTTGAACAATTAGCCTAAGAAGAAAATAGTCTTCACTGAACTTCACTGTCAACGCAACGGAATCGTATTAAAACTACGGGTCCTGCAAATTCTCAGATGTTAAAAGAAAATCATTTAGGCTCACGGTTCTAAGAGGCTTTTCGAGTAGCTATCTTTTCGAAGAATGAAAATCAAAACGTCACTTCACTCTCTCGATTTTGTATACTGTTCAATGGAATTGACAAGGTGTAATTCATGTAGGTGAAAGTTGCGGACACTTAGCTTCGCGAGTCTTTTAGGAAGTTGCGAAGAGGGAAGGACGATATGTCAGAGCGAAGGCGTAGGAAGGACTGAGAGTGGATCCTGCCATCTCGAAGGACCGTCCGACGGGAACTGTACCGTCGAACGTCGCGACGCCGGCGTCTGCGTCCCATCTGCCTATATATACATATATCTGCGTAGTCGAATAGAGGCGTGCATGTACGGATTGTATAATATAATATTTACATGCGCGCACCAACCTATTCGGGAGTATGCGGGAGCCTCTCGAAGCGCCAATCAAATTCGAAGGAAAAATATTCTTGTTTTCGTCGTCGTCGTCGTCGTCTTATTACTGGCAGAAGACTCGAAACGTTCCCTGTTTTCCCTCCGTAGTACCTGGAGTAGCTGTTCCCGACTGTTTAACTGATCAGCCGGGCACGAATCCCATAATTACTAGCATTACTATCCTGTCGTAATATTATTTATAGCGAACGACGTTACACATGATTTCTTTAAACGCCGTGGACCGACAGAGAGTTCGTTTCACATGCCTGTAATTCCTTCAATCGATTTTTATGCTGGTTGTCTGATAACTTTATTTTCATTCACTCTAATAAAGACTTTACACATTTATTTCGTGTGAGACAGCGAATACATATTGTTTAAAAAGATTCTACACTTACTGCTACAGAAAATGCATATAGTCTGTGCATGTAGTATTTGTAAACAATTTTTTTAATTATTGCACAGTCAACGATCAAAAATTTTTATTCGATTTCCAAACATAAGGGTAGGTTCCAGTATCAATTGAATTTTAAGATCGTCTATTTTTGTATGTTGTTCTACGCGGAACATCGTTAAAAATATTTAATTTTAGCTGGTTGAATGATCTGAATTTGACGAACAAAAATTGATTGGTTTTTGGTGTTATCGGATCGAAGGGTATGATTTCGGCAGGATCTAAGGGCAAATAGTTACGCGAGAGATCAAGGGATGAAAATCTGAAAAAATAACGACGCCTTTCAGCTTTTGCCAGTGTGTTTCTCGAGTATCACCCCCTCGTGGCAAAGCACAACCCCTTTCCGCCCCCGTGTCGCGACGCCCCAGAAAAGCGTTCCATCGGCCGTCCACGCAGGCGTCAAAATGGCCGCCACTTCTCGCCTCCATCCAGGCTAGATTCTCCCTCGTTTAACTCGTATCAGTAATTAATAAAACGTCGCTAAGTGCTTTCGTGCCGGCACGATCTCGCGTGCAGGCTCCTCCACGAAAAAAAACCCGAGCCGTTTCGAGTGTTCGAATTTCACGAGAGACACGCGTTCCAGTGAACCGAAATCAGGAACACGATTAATCGAGGTGAAGTGACCGTTGTTTCGTTAATGAAAATTCATTCGGTCGGACTCCTTTCTTGGTCAGTTAGCGGGAGGATTAAATAGACATTTGTCGGAAGAAATATTCGTAGATCGTTCACAGAGTAATACGTGTGCTTTCTTTCACGAATTTGTGAGTCGAAGTGGTTGTTTTCGCCGATCAATAATTCCCGAAGAATGTGCTATGAACGTCCCTTCTTCGAAGGTGGTGACCCAATTTGCCAAGGAAACGACATACGAAATAAATTAGAGTCTCTAAATAATTGTACGGCAGATTTATTCTTGTTTCGACGAACGGATTGAACAGATTTTTTTACTGGAAATTATATTTCAAATATGGAAAGTGAACGTTCGTTCGATGAATAAATCCCATTAAGAATTTCCATCAATTTTTAATAATATTCTACTAATAAAATTTTATTGACAAGCGTGTATTTAATTGAGAATTACAACGATTTGTGTTATAATATGTATCCAAAGAATACATTGAATAATTCTAGTGTTAATAATCAGAAGTTAAAGGGGACTGTATTCGTTAATTCTTTTAATGCTTTTACTGTTTTCAATCTCATTTACTCTTTTGTAGAATAAACGCATAAAATGTAATTGTAATAATTGTGGTCAATCATGTGTTTAGCAAATATATGACATTATCGAAGTGAGAAAGCAAAGAAGAGGTCTGTATTCTACTGAAGCATTAATAACAGTAGCAATATTAATGTACAGAAAACATTATTTCTTCCATTCTCGTGACTTCATTGTAAAACATACTTTTTCTTCACCCACAAATTTTCTGCAGAACAACTCCATCACATTCATTATCATCAAATTTCCAAACAGCGTACGTTTCTATACATTCTGGATTTCGTAACGTCTCATAAACCTCAAAGAACAATAATTAGTATATTGTCCACGTTACTGATCTCGGAAAAACGAACGGCCAATCGCGCTTCTGAGTCACCGAACAATCCTAAACTCGCGGCGAAACTGGTAGCGGTGATCTCGAAAAATTCACTATAGATTTATCATTGTTTTCGCACTGAACGACCAGTAGAAAAAAGGAGAACGTAACGTTGAGAACGGCACTTGATTAAAGCGGAGAGACGACTCGAGTTAACCCCTCGTCGATAGAACTAACTCGGTTCGCGCAGCCGGCTGGCCGCGTATGCAAATCACTCGCGTGGGGTTCTTCCTCGTTCCTTCTCTTTTCTCCACGGTTCCCGCTCCCTTTCTTTCAACTTTCTCTTTCTATTCTATCCCGGTGCCCCATACCGAACAAAAAAAAATCGTTCCGAGTGGTGGGGCCGAACCAGGAAGCTCATTATTTTTTTCGGCCGAGATAGGGGCACTGGGTCCGAGCCGGCAGCCATCATGACGAACAACCCCACCAACCACGCGACTCATGATTGTTTATAAGGGTGTAGTTTACACCGATGGGCGTTTCGGTCGATCCCGTAATCCTTTGATCGCTGACTTCCTAAATGTGCCACGCTTTCTTCGCCGTTAGTTCTTGACGAAATCGTAACATGTTGGTATAATAATTAATTCATTGGTTATCGATCGTAATTTATCTTCAGGATATTACAAATTTTTTCATTTCATCATTTACAACAATAATTAGCTATTTTTATACGCTGTATTCGGATTTGAATCGTCAGGTTCAAGAACCACGAACCATGTTGGTATAATCTTGGGTTTTTAGCATTTTATGGCAACAATATTTCGTTTATTTCATGATGGCAACAATATTGTGTGTTATATTCTAGAAAACCAACACCACCTTTCTGTGATCATTATGTTTTCCTATTGTATAGTATTTTTCATCTACTTTAAATAGACTGTCTCTTAACAACAATTTAGTGCATCGTAAAATTAGGTCTTTTATCATCTACATAATTTTTATGCAAAATGTAAAATGTTTGCATTGTCATTCTTTCATTAATAACAAGATGAGAACAATGCATTTTTTAATTCTTAGAATTCTTCCACGGTTTTAAATTTTATTTATTAATTTCTGTCATAAATGAGTAAATCCTGCAATGTACTGATCACTAGACAGCGGATCTTTCTGCATTTGTGACAAAAATGAGTAGGTATAATTTAAAACGGTAAAAGCATTAGAAGAATTTGAAATGCCATTGTATTTTTTTCAACCAATTGAACATATTAACGCATTACCGACCTGTGATTATTATGTAATTTTGAAAAATCTATGGTACATGACTAAAAAAATTTTAGTGGAACCTTCAATGGAAACAGCAATTTTCATTGTGAACTAACAAGTCACTCTCAATAACGTAATTCTAATAGTTTTATTTAAGATTACAATTTAAAAGAAAATTTCTGTGCTTTCTTTTGATACAGCTTAATTATTGAAAATCCTATTAATAGGCCTCCGGTTGGTAAAGTGTTAAGAAAGAAAATGAACCTCTGTTTCACTCCAGTTTGTAAGCAAATTCAGGTATAACATTTTTATTTTGCATAAAGATCCGCTGTCTACTGTCTACCCCGAAAGTAACTCGGCAAAATTAGTAGGAAAGTGGACCGAAACAACTTGGAGGCCACAAGTTCAAGGTTATACCGGCGAAGATTGAAGGTCACGCGAATTTGTCCCAGTTTCGTGACTCCGTTAAAACCTCGCCGCATCGGTGCACTCGTTGCGCGAGCATGGGGAGTGAGGGAAAAAAAATCGTTTGATAAACGCGTGAGTCCGCGCATAGGAGAGAAATTGTTCGATAAATCAAATCAGAGAGTCATTGTGCTCGCGTGGCCTCAGGTAGACCAGAATTGATGCGCTTGTAGCCGTGCGAGAGCGTAAAAGAACGTATGATAAGGGGTTGCCGAGGAGAGTCGGTGTATAAGAGAGAAAAGAAAGAGAACGAGAGAAGAGGGACAAGGGTGGACGAGCGTGAGAATGAAAAGCCCGCGGAAGGATATTCAAATTTCGTACCCTCGTTAGCCCCGAAATTCTCAATGTGCAATAATTTATCATCGGGCCCCGCTGAGGTGAGCGGCCGCACAATGTCAGCTACCTGCATACATAATTTATGCCGATGATTTTCAAGGAAGCAGACGGGGCCCAAGAAAGGAAGGGTTGCTCTACGCCAGGGCCGTAACGTTCATCCACTCGTACCATTAAAAAAAAATACACAAAATAAAATCCATTCGGAATGTTTATCATAAAAATCTGTGGCTCGATGTCTCTTCTTCAAACTAATTTATCAATCTTTTCAAAAGAACCTATGCTCAACGTTCTTACATTGAATCATATTATATTGAAAATTTTATTGTTAAGCAAATGTAGAGTATACGAAACACAGATTTATTTTAATATCTATTCCGCTTTTACTGTCTTTTCAATCGATTAAAGTAATTAATTGTGTTGGAAAAAAGAATATGTATGAATGCAAATGGAATAGAGTCTTAATTAGATTTACTTCAAATAAATTTTTAAATACTTGCGTTACGAACGGAAATATTTAGTGTGCCATTACATAACGATATAGAGAAACAAATTCTTTTTCCATTTATAAGTTTCTACAATTTACAATTGTGTTAAAAGGGAAATATTCGTGTGTACAAAAAGAGATGGTTTCGCAAGTATATTTTTCTTGAATTATCTATCGGTTCATTATTATACAATTATATATACTGAACGTTCTCAAGACGACAAATCTTCACAGAAACATTTACGGAAAACCTTGTTATTGATTTTCACTTTATTGTGTCGGTTGATTTTTTTGTAAGCAACGATGCTCGTACGGCACTGGCCTAATTCAGTTGCCCTCTTCCGGATGGGCCATTGTCAGGTAATGTGCATGTGCCCTAGAACACGTCACAGGCATGTACCTGCCGATCTAGAAAGGAACCCACATCCCTTCTCTTTTTACACCGGGTGGAGGAGACCTCTTTTTGTAAAGCCCCCCTCCCCTCTCCCCCAAAAAAGGGAAGAGAGAGGAAGAAGGTGAGAGAGAAAGAGAGGGTTGCATGCTTGCTACTCGGGATGCGAGCAGACCTACCCCCGTGGTCCCATCCTGGTCTTTCACGGTGAAAAGACGTCCGATGAGGGTCGATTCAATGCTCTTCTAATTATATGCAAAGATGTACGAAACTACCTATCTACCGGTGGTGGTCTTATGTAAGAAACTGATCCGATGTGCTTACGTAACGTACAAATCATATCCGGAAATGCGGCTGTGAATGTCGACAGCATTGAACGAAGAACCGATATTCCTTATCCCCCTTCTCTACACCTATTGCGAGCGAGATTTTCTGTCCGTGTAATCCCATATCAAATTATACGTATAGAACTACAGCATCATTACAAAATTTCTTCGCTACAGAATTTACCTGGCACAATTAAAAATCCAGATGAAAAATATAAATACCCTAATTTCCTTCATGAAATAAAATAACCTCCCTCAGTCATCTGGCACTGTTTGACGACCGCGAAAAGTTCCAACATCGAGCGAACACAATGAAAGTCCTAGTAAACGGCGAAATCGGTCGTGCAGGACAGAACACGTAGCTAACTTTGGGCTGCATCCATATCTCCTAATCTTCTTCATGAGATAAATCAAGATTTTATTTTCCTATATATCTGTCCTTGATAGGAGTACCGTGAGAATTTATAGAATCGAGCTAATACAATTGAAACACCTAATAAACGGTGATCGCCATATTAAGATAATAGGAATTAATTTAGCAGCTCAAGGTTTGATCAGTTTCTACAACAATTCTAGCAAATTCCTCAAATAAGCCCAATATATTGAACTATTTTATTAATTTTTACTATAATAATTATATATATTCACATTTCAATATTATATTTTAATATAATATCTATTAAACCTGCCATTAAAAAATATACACATATAAAAAACAAAATATTTAAATTTAAATGATATTAAATTTATTCTCAATTTTTGATCTCTCAACTGATAACTTCTTATCATTAAATTGATTAGTAATATTTATTCCACTATTTCTATTTAATTGATCATATTAACTGAAAGAAAGGACGAAACACCACCTTTCTTTCCCCGAGAACTATTAAACATTTGAATAGCAAAACGTGGCCTCGAGCAATAAGATTACAATCCGAATGGACACGTTTGGGTATGCTTCAACCTTTGCTAGAATTGTTGTAGAAACTGATCGAACCTTGCACTGCTAAATTAATTCCTATTATCCACGTGTAATATTGCCATTAGCATAAAGAAAGCCTCTAGTTTTCTACACCGTCCGTCGACAATCCACAGGACCGCGAGAAGCTCGCGAAATCGATCCTGCGCAGTTAAAAATCGGCGGCAACGAGAAAATTGGCAGCGATCTTCCGGGCCAGCTTATTCCCGCGCTATCAGGATTCACCGATCCAGCTCGTCGAGATGCTCTCGTCTCGTTCCCGCCCGTTCGAGACATTGTACCACAGCCGCCGAATCATCGTGCATCTTCTCCGTCGGTTTTCTCAGCTTATATACGTACATACATAATACATTATGCGTATATACGAGCGCAGCCACGCGCACACGGATAGGCAGCTGTGGCGTATAGGCTACGCGTCGTCGGTGAGAGGAGGAAGGAGAGAGATAGAGCGAGAGGGAGAGAGGAGAGGGGCAAGGGGAACGAAGTACTATCGATGCATGTATGAGTTATCGTCGGGGCCCAAATTGCTTGCCAACCGGTGATGTAGAGCCCCGGGCCGAAGATTTATTTCTTCAAAGTCGTGGGAGGCGAGGGGAGGAACCCGAGGATCCTCTCGAAACCAGAATCACGAGATGCACCGCGTCCCGGCGTACCTCACGAGAGAAGAGGACCTTCTTTTCGCGGGGAAACCTACCTAGGCGAACCTCAGTATTATCTTCTTTCGGTGACGTCGGGGCCAATTCCAGGCAAGTCTCTTTCCCCGGGCCGCGTGACGGAAGAACGATGGCACCCATTGTCTTCGAAAACGAACACTTAAGTCGTCCTTTATTGGCCAGATTCGCGAGACCTGCCACCCTGTATCCTTATAAATGATAAATCGAACCGTAATACGTTCCTGCGGCTGCATCAATTTTTGTCTTGTTTCTCTGTCGGCCGATGACGTTTCGCTCGGTTTAGCGACATAAACCATTTGGCACTTCGAATTCTGTGTTCAATTCTGTTCCCAATAGCTTCCTATTATTTTCATCCTTGGATGCTGGTTCTTTTTTTACGGCCAGGGAAACGTGCCTTATCTCTTATTGAATGTTTCTTATTGATAGTTCAATGAAGTAAAGCACTATTATAATACCTACGAAATAATAATAGTAATTATTATTGTCTCATAATCATCTCATAATAATTTAAAAATTTGATAGTTACATTACGTACATATTATAAGATTATTCTGCAAAAGTCCAGTGTGCAAAAATAATTAATTAAATCGTTCGGATTTGTCGTTGCGTTTTGGAGTTACTGTGACGAAGATAATTTTGTACATAGAAAAATAATATGCATCTAGTGTGCGTCCATCTTGGACCAATTCGATAACAACATAATAAAGCATAATAAATAGACTGCAAAATAAAAATATTCTGCATCGATTGTGGGAATCATGAATAAAATAAAAATTGATTTCAACCCTTAATGACTTTGTTGCGTTGAAAACAATATTACAATATTCTCTTGAATTTTTCCACTTTATTACTGTTTTATATTTTGTCTAACTAATTTCTTTATAAATGCAATTAAAGATCCGCAGTCTAATAATAAAGAATGTTTTACCATAAAGTATGTCTAAGCACATTAGAGAACGGTGAAAATGGTTGCGAGTAGAGTTTAGTCGTAATTATAAATTCTACCAGATTATATTCCGGTATTAGAAAGATCGAGGATTGCGAGCAGGAAAAATGGTCGACATGTATGTTCTTCTGTAAATGTAATCCCCGCGAATAGCGTCCTTTGATGTCGTCCTTGAGGAATCCAGCAACGTTGCCAGGGAATATCGATATTCCATAGCTGCATCGCACGAAATTTCAAGCATGGCCGAGCCGTTTGATGACAAACGCACCCTCGCACGCAGGGGGTGGAAATCGAAATGCGTCCACCCCGTTCATCAGAGGGGGCCGATTCGACCAATTGATGGGTTTGGGGTTGATGTCGATCAATCGGCAAACCCCGTACCTCAAAGCCAGTGGCCATTCTTATTCCACTGACCTTGTTTGCTTGCTTTATCAAACCAAACCATTTTTTTACACTTTTGTTCCAGCACTGATACTTCCAAGGTAGGTGTGACAAACGATTTTTTAATTAAAGCAACGATCTCGATCCGCTGCTACCGTGTGTGCAAATTCAATTGCCATTCGATCGAGAATCGATAACTACGTAAAATATTGAAACAGTGCTATTAGACATATGTTATTACACAGCGGATTTTGGTAAAATGGATGGTTGTATTTTAAAACAACAAAACCATACAATTTAGAAACACCGATATACTGTTTACAATTTAATAAAACTGTGAACAGTTCAACGAGAGTTTTTAGACATTTAATTATTATTATAAAACGTTAATAATCGGCAGATCTTTGTGCAAAATAAAAATGTTCTTCTCCGAATGCAACAAACTGGAGTACAATAGGAATTTATTTCGTTAATCATTTCTATAGATTGTAAGTAATGTAATATTTTAAAATCCTTCAATATTTGGATAATTGTCATGAATGCATAAAATCAAGATTCCTGTAATCAAGTAATTCACGAGTACGCTTCACCTTTTTATTATAACATAAGGAATTATGTTATATTGCTTGGGTGGTTAAAAACGTAGATAAAATGAAGAAAATGAATGTAGGGAATACATTGTCTAAATAAATAACAGAGAAGGTCCCCTGTTATCCGAACGGTTATTTGCGCGTTAAATCTGGGTTTCGGAGGCTGCGTTTGCACTGTTTATGCACGGTAAACAAGATTTTGAGCGTTGATGAAGGCTGTTGCAAGCTCTTTGAACGAGTTTGCTCCCGAACCTCAAATATCCTGTGAAACGAGCCGGCTACTGATTCGATCGAGCAGCGGAATCGCAGGTACATATCGCGTTTGTAACCGGTTACGTCGACGCGCGCAACCCTACCTGGCTTCTGTCTCGTTTTTCGAATATTTTAAAGCTTCCAGCTGACCTCCTCTCTCTCTCTCTCTCCCTCTCTCTTTCCCTCTGATCTCCCTCGAACCACAATGCGAAATATACAGGCTTTATTCGTTCTTGCGAGCATAATACGATCAGTTTGTCTGGTTACTCTAACCGCCTTGCTACCCGATTTCTCGCTCCTCTATCTCTCTCTCTAGGCGTTTTTTTAACGGGCGAGCCATGCGTGAGTTATTAGCATATGGTATCATATTTTCGATGAATCCGTCAGATAATATCGGCCCCGTTGACTATCGATCGCTTTGCTGACCCCGAGCCACTGTTTTTCCCATTCATGCAAAACTTCATTGTTCCACGGGCGCGCATTGTTCGTTATCAGCTGTGCGTGCACAATGCTCGAGATCTGTGTTTCAGGTAAACGAGGTAGGTACGTCTCCGTGTAATTTATACACGTTGCCATTTATTTCTCCTTTGAACCCTTTGAAAAGGAACTGTGTATCTGTTACGGTCGTGCGGTTGTTCTCTACACACACACACACGTTCGCGTTTATTAAATTCTGTTTAACCCTTGGATGATTTTCTCACGGCCGCAATGGTTACGACTATTGCACTTTTTCTGGATAGTTTTCCTGGTAGGGATAGATAATTTAAATTAAAGATTGATAACTAGCCTTTATATGTAGCCAACCAAAATGTATAGATTAGTTAATACCTTTTGTATTTAACATATAATATTTGCACAAATTCTCATCTTATGAATAATATTGTATAGATTATTTAAAACCTTTTGTACTTAACATATATTAGCAGAAATTCTCATTTTAAGCCTACAAAATTTTGTAATATTTTTAGAGGAGCATTGGCAAGTTGTTGAAAGAAATGCAGTACGGTTAGCTACACAAAGGCTAGACTGTTAACTTTATACAAGTCTTTATTAAATGATTTTAATGAGTTAGGAACAACACAACAGTATTTTTCAATTCTTTAAATGATTTTACTTAAAATTGGTCGACCCGTTTTTGTTACAAATGAGACTGACTCAATGAAATGTAACAATATGTTAAAGAATTATTTCTTTTCTAATAACTGGTACTTCATTAGAAGTATTCTATTTAATATTTGTATTTTAATAAACTACAAAGTTTGAAGATTAATCATATTTGATATTTCTCTTTTTGATAACATCATTGCAGAAATAAATCGGAATTTCGAGCATTCGTCGATAACAAGTTTTTAATAATTGACCACAATTTGTCCCAATTAGATTTCAATCTCAATTTAACCTCATCGAAGTTAATTGTTAACTGTTCCTGCCTCGATAATCTTATATTATGCTGTTCGGCCACTTTGGTTGAACTTCGTTCTGGAGGGAAAGCCATTAACCCTGATCGTTCAAGCGAAATTCAATTAATACCTGAAAAGTTATTAAGTAAAAAGTTCTTCGAGTGTCCGCCGACCATTGAAGCACAGAAATTATCTCGAGGCTGGCTTTATTGTTTCACAATCAGTCTCTCCCTCGATTAAATGCGATAAATAGGCGACGGACCCTTAAGACATTATAATTCTTATGGTGTATAAATACTTCAATAAATATTAAGTTACGAAATTCAATAAAGCTCTTCCTCATTTTTTATCCGTAAGTGGTGTTACTTTATTTTGTGCCTTTGTAATTTGGCTACGAAATGGAAAATTATTAGTATTATTAGTAATAAAAATCACATACTCTCAAAACAAAGAAAATAATTAAACCATAACGTTACCGTAATAAATCTAAATCACAAGTTTTTCATTGAACACTTTCCCATACGATACAGATGTAGAAAACTAAAAAAAAATTCTTTTTCTACTAGCAAGTTGTCAAAGACAAAATTTATTGGAGCTCCGAAGAAAATAATACAATGAGTTAAAAAACGATGCGAACGATAAAAGCGCAGAGAATAGTATTTGAGCGATAAACGCAGAGAATGAAATGTTAATTTTCGTTTCGCGAAGGGATCTGCGTGTGCACGCTCGTTAGCTCCTCGGGAAATCCTCGTTACCATGGAACAGAGGTTCGAGGTGGGCTGCGATAGACGTAAATAAGGCATTAAATATACGAGAAAATTATTTTTGCCCAGCGAGACCGAGTTTAAACTACGTCAGGGTGTCGTTCGCGAACGTAAGTCAACTTGGTGTAATTTCATAGCGTGGCAGCGCCATCGGAGAAATAAGCGTTCGGCGCCGCGTGCAGTTGATTGTGACGTATGATACTCGTACATTACGCACCTCGAGCTTCGTCTCGGTTTCGAGTTTCGACATTTTTCTCGGTGCTTTATTACACGCTCGAGATATTTCTGCTCCACTACGATAAGTCCGCGGACAGAAAAAGAGAGAGAGAGAATGCTGGATAGGGGAAAGCGCGCGATGCGTGTGTGCTTGCATTTACATTTTGCAATACAACGTGGATCTGTGCAGCAAACAGAACAACAGTCGTTGTCTCTGTGATACAGCAAACCGACGTGCAAACTAAATTTTATGATCCTCTCATTTTTAATCCTCGGAGTACCTTCAGAAAAACAACAGTCGATCACAATTACTTAGTGTACATACAAAAAGATAAGATAATAAATAATAATAATATATAATAATAATAATAATAATATATTATTTATAAGATTATATAATCTTTATGGAAAACAAACATTTTCTGCATCAATTCCGAGAAATAAGTTCCAAATGACAAACTGACATAGTCAACAACGTCGTCATTCATTTAGTGAGGGGTAAAAGTAAACATTTCTTGGTGGGGTAGTTTAACTCACCATTTTGTTCACTTCAAATTTGTCCATTCAATCAATTAAATCACCAAATCTCTGCCCACTTTTGTGAGTTTGCATAGTTATAAATTTTTGTCTCAATAACTACGCATTAAATCGACGTGAGTCTTTTATTATCTTTATCTAGAAACTTCAGTTGATTTCATTAAATTATTTTATATAGGAACATATTATTTTGCAAGGCTAGAAATGTTTATTCTATAAATTGTACATCAACGTTTGAGGGTTCGAGAATTTTGAATAAGTGTCGAGGTAGTGGTGGTGAGTCCGAATTTAAAAATTTTTGTAGACACATCAGACCAATCTAGTGGTGACGATAGAAATGACACGAATGACAACAGCCATAAATGTCGATAAAGCAGTACACCCTTTAGTGTCCCCATCGTATCGATGCGGCAGAATTCTTTCTTAGGGGGTAATTTCTTTTTTTACCGCCAGCGACCCGCGCGGTGAGGGTTGGTACTACATGACGAAATCCTTTTTTTCAACCCCTAGTGATTTTTCCAGAAAGAACTACCACCGAAAAGTTTTAATCATTTTATTTCTCTTTTAGCTGAAACTTCAAATTCGAAATTATTCTTTACTCCACACTAGTTCGTTACTGGTTGATTTAATTGAAATTTCTATGCGTGAAATATAATTTCTTTGCTGTCCTTAATCTATTACAAAATTAATAATGATTTTCGAAGTGTGAGTATACAGAAAAAAATTACAAGATGTATCCAAATAGATTGTTTTATTTTATTTGCCCCTAGAATCGGGCAACCATGCATTCTCCGATGAATAACAGGCAGATGGATCCTGTTGAAGGGTTAACCGCCCCTAATATACATAATACTAACTCCTAGGGGTAGGCAACCTAATAGGCAATTATGTCACTTTGGTATCGTAGTGCTGTAACGTTGTTGATCCGATAACCCTGCTCCTGAAATTGCCTCCAGTGTTAAAATTCTGAAATCATGTTATTAATATTACTACACGTGACATTTTCTGATAATTTTCTGATAATTTCATAATTAATACAATTGGCTCATAGGATCATCGTGGGTGGTCTTTCACTTAATTTTCAATTGTATTTTTCTGAATTTGTATTCTTTTTACAAGATCATTTGTCTCTGTCATAACTGCAATCGCGTTCTCAGTTTCACGCCATGAAATTTAGGGTTTCAAAACTGCGGCAACTGCGGACACCTTTTACTAGTCTCGAAGCTACAGGAAACGTGCCGTTACCCACGTCATTAGGATCACGATCGAGATATAGGCTCGATGAGCAAGATCGCATCAGACTCTAAACTATCTTTTCCTGTGATGTCCTCGCAAGATACCCTGACGAGAGTATATATATCTGTAAAAGCAGATAAAAGGAACAGGCGTAATGGCACCGGCTTTTTATTAGGCTGACTGGAGCCCTTCATTATGTGGAACACCTTTTGTCCATCAAGGATGGACCCGTTGCATCTTCTACAGAGGGAAAAAAGGGCAAAAGGGACGAAGGAATCCTCGCGACGGTGGAAAACCGTTGCGTTTGAGTCGCCGACAAAGCCCATTCATTCCGACTGTCTTAATGACGGGATCGTTAATCCCCTGATCACCGATGGCCTCGCGTTTTTAGGCGATCCCATGACTTCTGCCGACTCGTTAACGGAGAAACGCCGACCGGGCAATTTTTTCGACCTTCCAGGGTTCGTTACAGACTGGTATTTCTTTAAATACGTTCGGTTCTCCGTCATCACTGCGAAATCCGTTTAACCTCAAGAGAAAGAATATATAAAATACTAATATGGTTAAGATTTTAGAAAAATCTAAAATACATGTGCATACAAAGTAGTTGGAAAAAAACACCTTACAGAATTTTCTCTGTAATTTTGTAAAATCTTTTGTCACGTCGTGTAGTAAACTAATTGTTCTACCTTCTCAGAATGGAAATCCAATATGGGGATAATGGACCCACAATGGGTCGAATAATAAAAAAGTTATCGTCTTTTTAAGAGAGCCCGAGTATTGTTGCGGTTGACTTAATGTGAAAATTATGAGAAAGAATAAGATCTCACTCCCGTGGCTGTTATAAACAAATTCGAACCAGGGTGGAACATTTCCCGGTGGTAGTCATCGACAGGGTGACACGAGGTTTCCAGTAGGCGTAACATAATAGTCGTTACATAATGTATTCGCATACATATAGTGTCTGGTCGTTATCGTGGTAGTCGGTCGTTCCTTGAAGGGCTGTCAGGTGAGAGAGGGCCCTCGAGCGCAGGGAAATAGGAGTGCTATTGGGGTGAGAAAGGCGGGACAAGTGGGTGGGCGAAAAGGGACGAAAGGGCCGAAGTGAGAAACCCCGGTGAGAGCAACGGAGACAGTGATAAGGGGATGACGCTGAAGGAAAGGGAAAGAGAGGGGGTGGAAACGGGGTAGGGTGGTGGAGAGGAGAGGGCACTCGGCTTTCGCGAGTATTATCTTGTCAGCGCGGATAACGACACCTCGGCGTCGTTCTACAGCCCTCATCAATTATAAATCCCGGCTACCTCTTACTACCAATCGCGATATCCCTATCCGAAGACCCGCAATCGCAGATCGAGACGTCTCATTATCTCGCTAGTCGGCCATTGCGGTCCCGCCACACATACACGCTGCCAAAATTGAGGGAACGCAGCCGATCGTCGGTTGCATCGTCGATGCAGCTCGTCGAGGGCGGCTTCTACCCAGAGATCGAGATTGATCACAGCGCGTCCATGTCATCAAAATTTCCCAGCGTGTGCGGCCGACGTTACCGGTCCTTGCTGACACCGCACGATATTGCTTAATGCAAGATTATCATTAGATATTTAATTTGTTGCTGTTTTCGGCGCGCAGTTTCGATCAATTAATAACTATTGAATTAGCAATTTAAACTTTTTCTTCCCTAACGTTTCGGTCCTGGTTTCGATCGACGTCATTGATTATTTATTATCATTACAGTTTGAAATACACATCTTCCATATCTTCCCTTCTTAACCCTTAAAGATGCTGTATACTTTTTAGCAACACTAATAACGATGTGTTAAAAAATTGTAGAATTAAACATAAAGAATAGATATGTTTAATATATGTATTTATTGATAGACAAATCGTCCACAATACTTGAATACGAAAAAAGAGGAAATACATAAAATATGAAAAATTACTCGCAAATACATAAAATCCACAATTTATTTACTACTTTGGAAACGGCAGGAATTTAAGCATCCCTGAAAAATTAGCATCGCGTAGTCCCAAATTCATGAATATGTATTTATATTATACTACAATAGGTATTGAGAATATGTATTTATATTGATATTCAGTGTGAAAGTGGATTTCCTTTCTTGAAAAGAAAACTTTGATGTCCTTTCCGAGGGGATCAATGCTTCAATATACGTATACATATTTATCATGTGGTTGTTTTCGTACTACTGCAGGTAAAAAGTTAATAAATATTCCTTTGATTCGTTGGTTGATTTTACCATAAAGGATATTTTAATATGATCATCTGCGCTCCGCACGGGTGGGTAAAGCAACGGGATAGGCATATCGGCTTCGAGATCGGCTTTTCTTCATTTCGAGAACGAAAAGGTCCGAGATTGCCGCCATTTCCCAGTGGAGCACCTTTGATAAGGAAGCTCCGAAGATTTATGTCCTCGGTGACCCCTCCTCCCGCGTTTCCATCTCTCATTTTCAATCTCATTCCGCCATTTACGTATATCAAAGACTTTTTTATTACATCTTTATCAGTACACAATATTCCAGCGCACATAATCAGACCAATACGTTCTCATTTGCTTCGAGAAATTCGATCAAACGTTTCTCGAATTAGGATTTAGACGAATACAGATTTTCATGGACTTATACATTATCAAAAACGACGACTGCTTTGGACGACGAATTGTTGTAAAATTCTATCAATATCCTACCACTTTGGTTAATGGATTTATTTATAACCATGCGTATAGAAAAAACAATTCTACAAGGAATGTGAAGATTAGACATTTAGAACAAATATAAACATTTCAACCACCTTGTTGCACGATAGTGTTGCAAACCTCTGCCGATGTTCCACCATCTTGTTAAAAAGTGAAAGTGGCAGACACAGTGGTAAATAACATGTTGTTCCTCATTTTTTACGGTACCATCTAAACGGCCGCAATCACGCGACACAAGAAATAATATAAAAAAGACTATAGTATGTCGTCAGGGGGGATGATAAAGAGGGAGTCCTCCCTGATTTTTACTCGTCGAACAGTCTGCGTGTATTTACATAAAAGGGCGAGTCGTTGGAATTTTTAAATCAAATTCCTTATCGGACAAGCAGGAGGTCGCGCAAAGGAAAGATCGAGAGGGGGTGTGCGGGGGTTTGTGGGGGGTTGGTCGGGACGGTACAGGATCTGGGGATGCTGCGACAGTGCGAAAAAGGTGAGTCTCTATCCACGAAGCAGGAAGAGGTAACGAGCTCGTTCCTTCTCTACCGATTTTCCTGAAGTACCCCTCCTCCCTTCTCAATCCTCCCCCGTTTCACCCTCCTGCCCCGCAACCCCCTCTGTTTCTCTTTCTTCTTGTTTGTCGTTTCTTTATTCCGTCTCTGTCCTTGTAACTTTCCGAGTCAACAACCGCGCGGGAAACGAGAAGACGATAAGAAAAATACACCCTTCGAGGTTATTTGCGGCCGAACAAGTATGGCTGTTAAAACCGATGGAGAAAAATAATAATTGTCCCTGGCGAAGCAAAAAAAAAAATCTACGTCGTCGCTCGAACAATTCGAATTGTTGTAATTGTTCCTGATTCCACTCTCCACGGCCGCTGAATTCGAATTTTTATGCTGTACTACGGACAGCGTCCAAAATTTACTCTCGGAGGAAAAGACAATTTTCATACTGATTTAAATGTTAAACATGGTCCCCTCGTAGAAATAGATCATATATTAGTGAATAATGGAGAGAAAATTATTAGAGTATTAATCCATTGTGATTTCACTATCTGCAAATTTATATTTATATTACACGAACTGCCCTCCTTACAGACCATGCAATTATAATGAATTAAAAATATTTTTTTTTGTCGGATGAAAATGTCCACCGTGGTAGTCAGTATATTTCTAATTATTTTCTCTGCCGATCGATCCTCGGAAAGGTAAATATGCAAAATCGACTGTACTTTTATTCATTCGCGTTTTAATTGCTGCGATTTGTAGAAAAGTTTCTATAAAGAGGAACAGGTGTCAAATATTCTTCTTTGTTTAATACAAATATCTGTTGTAGCAGCGAGTACTTTTCTAATTTCTCTTTTTATATATGTTTAATGTCTTTATGATTAAAAAAAATGAGGAATATGAAGAACAATATTTGTCTGTCCAATGAGTATTTCACAAATTGCTCTTCGAATTTTTAGAGATTTTAACGAAAACGAGTAAAAATGTTTGGTAACGGGATAGGAGTGGATCATTCATTGGTGGATCACCCATATTCGTGGATCACTCATTAAGAAAAATATTCATTGGTGCAACGAGTATTTCTGAAATCGTTTTTCCTATTTATTTCGAGTGTCTTTAACGAAAACGAGTAAGTATTTTTGGTAACGTGGGTGAAAGTATCAGTCGCTAGTGTGTTTTCGTTAACGAGACGTTGATACTCGGAGGTTCCTTATTTAATATGCATTACCGGTGGACTCGATTCAGCGGCGTTTTCCTCCGGTCGTTATGAAAATTGTTGAAAAGTAGGAAATCTCGAGGAGGGGGCGGGCACACCGGGAGCCCGTGAGAAATAATTCCGCGATTATTCTAGGTTAAGTTGTAACAGCGGGCCCGGCGTGGCTCTTCGAAGAGATGGCCATCCATATTTATAACCGGGGCTCGCCGGTGAATTCATCAGCAGTTCCTCCTATAACGATTAACCCGCTCCGTCGCGAGTCTCCGCGCCGCCGAATTAATAAATGCCACGTTGCTTCTTTCCTGCTCCTTGGTTACATAATCGGCATTATAACTTTCAACTGGCCGGGAGAAAATTTTCTATTAAATTTCATGCCGCCTTGTAAATACCGTTTTAATTAACCCGTCCCCGATTCGACCAATTTTAATTGAAGTATCCATTAAACGAGTCCTTCATGCACGGCCGCCGTAATTTCACCCCCATCTCGATCCCACCGGCAGACAGAAATAGAAAGAAAAATAATATCCTCCCTCCGAACGCACACCGCGCCGCCTCGAATTTCTAAAGTATACACTATACACTTTGTTAACCTCGCGGATATCTCGCAACCTGGTTTTACCAGCAAATACCACTGGATTATTTATCCCCTAGTCTTAATCCCGCAATTGGACTTTCGGAATTGTCTCGAATAATGCAACGTTTCGATAAATATAGTCATTCTTCATTTTTACTGAATTAGCGAAAAGAGACAAATGTTTCTTTAGAAAATAGATTTAACAATCTTTTTATGTGAAAAGAACTTTACTGTACGCAGTAAATAATCATCAATAAATTCATTTATATATCTGTGATATTTTTTTTATTGTCAGGTCTCACATGTCAGGTCTCATTTTAGTCAGAAAAATGTCACAAACACGGTGCTGAATGTGTCATAAAGATATAAGTAAAATTCAATAAGTTTCGATAAGAAGTTAGCAGTATCCGATGTATACAATCTTGTAGGCCCCTGAAAGGCTGCATCCCGCGGTATTGGGGATAGATTTTTCACGAGTATCGTGCACATCTCTGTCCCATACATCGAGGCATTACTGCACTCATGATGCACACCATAATAAAGCTTTGAAAGGGCCGGCATTCAAAGCTTGACACAGTCTCCAGCCAATCCGGAAGACACTCACCCCCGCGAACGCGTTTATCGTGTCGTTAATCGTTTCTGGGTGGCTTTAAATTTTAACGGGTTAATTCCCCCTCCTGTAGCCCTCGAGGGTTCTAGAGGTTGGTCAACCCTTTGGCCACGAAAGGAAGGAAGGAAGGAAGGAAGATCGTCGCCCCGGCAAAGGGTAGGCTAGGTTTTGTCTGGTGCTTTCGGCGGTGAGTTCAACGGGGTTTCGCTGGTCGCCGGATCGAGGGGTTCAAGGTAGACAGAGAGAAGGAGAAAGAGAGAGAGAGAGGTGGTTTAGCGAGTTACGAGCAATTGCCCACCGCCATTCTGCGCCATTGCTTCGTTCTTTAACCGACCAGCCACTTTCTCACCCCCTAAGACCAGGCCTCCTATCCGGCTAGGCAGGGGACTTGATAGAAACCGGCGAAAATTGCGTGATTAACTGACAACCGTCTCCCCCGGTTCATCAGTGCGCTCCTGCGACCGCGAGGATCGCCGTGCCTCCGGGTTATTTGGCCCTGGACAATCCTGGTGGACCACGTATCCTGCCACGAACACGTTCACACCATAGGCCAACGATAGCTACGTCCTTCTTCTGCAGCCTCATCACGGTTCGTTCGATTTTCTCGGGAACGCAAAATGTTCTTGCCAACAAATTACAAAATGTATTTCAACCGTTCAGCAGCATCGAGTGTGCACTAAATGGCTTCAGTTATATACTCTTTGTTTAGTTGGGCTATTGCTCTTCTACCAGAACGACGTCTTCTTCTTCTCCTTCTTTGACGATTTTTAATCCTGGTAGAATTCAAGGAACAAAGAGGGGAGTAATTAGGAGCAAGTGATTCAGACTGTTTTTGTAAATACTACTATGAATCATTGTCTTTGCAAATGGTATAGCAGGTCTAAAAGTGGACAATCGTCAGTTAAAGACAACTCAAAGAGAAACTTTTTATAAGCTAAAGAAAAACTAGAAATAGGTTCCATTAGTGTATAGTACCTGAAAGAAGTTACTTTTAGGGACATCTCTTATAAATAGTTATAAACAAAGTCCAAATAATGTTTTAGCGTTGGAGGACCTCAAGTATTCGATGGAAGACCCTGAATTTCAACTAGAAAATTGTCATTGCAACTGGTATAGCAGGTCTAACAGTAGACAATCGTCAATTGAAAACAACTCAAAGAGAAACTTTTTATAAATTAAAGATAAACTAGAAAAAAATTCCATTAGTGTTTAATACCTGAAAGAAGTTACTTTTAAGGACATCTCTTATAAATAGTTATAAACAAAGTCCAAATAATGCTTTAGGGTTGGAAGGACCTCGAGTATTCGACGGAAGACCCTGGATTTCAACTAGAAAATATCCAAACATTGAATTCGTATTAAAAAAAGTGAGCTTTTGCAGAGGCTCTTCCGTTTTCAATATTTTCTCGTGATTCGAAATTCGATTCGAAGAGTAGTGCGATTGATGGTACGCAGAGGTTATTGTTCCCTGCTGTCAGCGTCCTATTCTTCCCATCCAGACGCGCCGTAGATCGAATTATCCGACAGCCACGAAATTACGAGGACGGAATCAGCAGGAGCGAAACGAGGCGCGAAACTTAATATAGATAATCCGCGGTTGATTGGTTCAATTAAAGGTGTCCAGACGAGTTCAGACGAATCGCGGGAGTGCGTATTGAATTGTTCCTTCTATCGTGATTTCATTGCGATCTAAGAACTGAACGAGGTTTTTAAGAGATTTTAACGCGGCTCGCAACGAACCAGTCATATTTTATGATCAATGACAAATGATTTAAAAAAAAAACAACTGCAACGGCGGAGGAGTTGTTACAGGTTTGAAGTTGAGATTAGAATTTTGAGATTAGAATTTTCTTACATTTACTTTTTACTGCTCTTATTCTATAAGTTGCTGATAACTTAAGCTACCTGTCAAAAGATTATAGAAAATAAAAAATTTTCTTCAATAATAGTCCAATCCCTCTACTGAAGGGTTGAAGAGGGAAATCAATTTTGATTTTGCTATGTCGCAATTGTGGTAAAAAAAAAATTCTATTCTTCTCCAATCTGTTACAACTGTGATAAAGAAATATTATTTTGCTCTTGTTTATTGGAATCGAGGTAGATATCTTCTATTATACTTCGGTCTTTTACAATTTAAGTAGAGAATTTTCGTTTTTCTTCAATCTGTTGTAATTGTAATAGAGAAATATTATTTTCTCCAGTCTGTAGCAATTGCGGTAGAGAATTTCTATTCCGCTCCAGTCTATTGCGACCAAGGCTAAGAATTTTCATTTCACCGAAAGATCCGCTAATTGTTATAAATTCGCAAGTGCAAGTTGGAGTTCTAAAACGAGAAGCTGTGCTCGTTAGCGGTCCTTTCGGAGCACAATAGGGCAAGAAGACGGTTAAATGGAACGGGCCGAATGCTCGCAAGGTAAACAGTAATTAACAGAGGTGGTTCTCCCGGAGGCGAAAGTAAAAATGTAAAGGCTCCTGCCACGTGTCACCATTTCCAAGGTAATGAAGGCCATCGTTGTGGTTCGTTTCCCCGCGTGTTTTTTTCGCCCGATTCTCTCTTCCCGACGTCTCCTCTCGAGACATAGCCTAATAGTCCTGTCGCTATCTCGCATTGTAATCAGAGGGTGGCAGCATGGCTTCCTGCTGGTGGTCCAACTCATTCGCGCGGCATCAATATTTGATCATGGCGGACGGGAACAACTAGCATGTGTTTGCGCTCACGCATTCAGAACGGACCACGGACAGTTCGTTTCATTGACTATCCTTGGCGCAATGGCTGGCAACCTCATCGTCAGAAACCAACAAATTCTCTAATTTTACAGACTTTTTAATCCTTCCTCTATTAAAAATTTGAAATTACCCGACGAGCCGACAAAAGTCCTTTCGGCCTGTTCAGTTTACGTTCATTGAAATTTCAAGGCTACACTTGTGCAGAATTTTCAAATCAATTTTTAATACAAGAGTAACTCGATTTCCTTATTTAATATAAACTCGTCATCAGAAGGTAGCAAAGCCTGATTTCTTGGGTGTGTTAAATCTTTCTTCATTTTCTCGGTTGAAAACATTGCAAATGGTCACGAACTAGTATTAATAGGCAACTACATTTTTACGGAAAATTATAAAATAGACATTTTTAATTCATTTAAAAATTAATTACATTAATTAATTCATTCATTTAATTCATTTACACATTGAAAATGGAAATCGATGATGATTATAAGGGAACACGTCCATAAAGATTTGAAAAGAAAATGATAATTAGGATCATGAATAGATCCAACAGTGATGCCAGAAATAGGTCTGACGTCTTCTTTGCGGTGTATTTCGAAGATCTCTGAATATAGGTTCATAAAGGAAATAGTGTTCACGGTCTATGTTATAGTGGTGTGTCGATTATCTGATTTCAGCCCTTTCCCATCCCCCAGGCCTAATGTAATCGGAGTCGCGCAAGCACATTAGCTCCCTTGGAGCTGTCCTAGCGTACCTTGATGTTCCGCCGTGTTATGGACCGTCCTAATTGTCCCTTAGGAGGCAGTGTTTGTACAGGCGAAACTTTTTTCCCTCCTTCTAGGCCTCGTACACACAAAATTATTTCCCGATCCGTCAACGTGGAGTCATTGTCGGTGTCGTGTTTCTCGATGGGACAAGTCTCCCTTGAAATTACCATGGAGGCATTAAGAGACTCTACAATAATTAATAATCGCTTGCAATTAATTTTCAATCAATTTTCGAAAATGCTGCTGCGAAACACGCTCGTCAGATATATCCGTAAAACATGACCCGTTATATTCAAACTATTTCATCTGCAAAATTTAAACACAACTTACGACCTGGAACATTTTCATTGTAATGTAACTTCATTCATTTTATTATACATAAATTGAGAAATACTATAATTGAACACATGGAACACAAATGTAAGAGTAGAAATGTTTGAACTATTATTATTTATTGAAAGAAAGCACACAACTGTGAATAACAATATACAATATCTCGCTCGAATGTTTTACATGCGTTTCGTTCGTCTCTTTTTCCGAATCTTCTGGAAAAAGAACTCCTCACGTCAGCTGTTTGTTTATTAATTTATTAATCGATGTGTCGCGTCGATTGACTTACGCATAGACACACGATACACACATACAAACACAATTGCACACATGCAGAAGATTTTCAGAATCTTACACAAATAAGAAATTCACTATAATTACGGATCGCAGTATCCATCACGCATAATTACAGTAGAATAGCAAAGCGCACGGATAATTGGTCTAAGCAACGGCTCGTTAATCATACGTTACGGATCGTTGTCCGCTAGAGACGGTTGCACCTTAGATCCTAAACTTAATTCGATGCTCGATTTCGCTAATTGGACCTAACTCGGCTTGTTTACATTTGGGAACGTGGTCGCTACTCATCCCCAGGATGACGTTAATTAGGCTGTCCCGGTCCCTGCTCGTGGGTCGTTTAGATATCACCTCGCGATTATATCTCGTTTCTAGAAAGACAGCGTTTAACAAGCCAGCCCGCCGCGACTTCTCTCGTCGATAATTGAGGTCGACCGTGTCCATTTGTCTCCGCATTAAACCGAGCCCTTCGATCCGACAGGAATTTCCGTCTTACGGCCCTTCAAAGGGATAACTGTGTCAAGAAACCGCCGGGGAATTAAACTACATTCGCGCGAAACAACCAAACTTTTCCCTCTCAAACCGCCGCCAAGGGTCCAGGCTGGGTCAAACAAAGTGGAACAAGTCGTTTCTTATAAACAGCTTATATAAAATGACTGCAGGTTCTTTATTATATTTTCGCTAAATTTGATGAAATAAAACGATTTTTATATTTAGTCTCACTTATTGTAATCCGAATGCAAATATCTAATATTTTTTATTTTCAATCTCAAGTTTAAATATTATTGCTGAAAATTATGGTTCGAATTCAATACATTTATCTACGAGTGTAAATCGTTTTTTAACGATAAGATAAGACTGTATGTATATATGCGCTTTATCAGAGTATTATAGCAATGCAAAGTGTAAAATATTTTATTAAATATTGAAACAAGCCGTTTCCTTATAAACAACTTATATAAAATGATTGCAGGTTTTTTTATTATATTTTCGCTAAATGTGAGTAAATAAAACGATTTTTATATTTAGTCTCACTTATTGTAATCCGAATGCAAACATCTAATATTTTTTATTTTCAATCTCAAGTTTAAATATTATTGCTGAAAATTATGGTTCGAATTCAATACGTTTACCTACGAGTGTAAATCATTTCTTAACGATAAGATAAGACTGTATGTATATAAATATTTTATTTCATGTTTTAGATTGTTAAAATAGAAATATTTTACTTTGTGGATCAAATGGTAGAAATATTTTATTCTGAGGTACAGATTGTTCAAAGTATTTTCATTTTACAAAATTGTATATTTTATTTGAAATACTATTTCCTTTAAGCAAAATCAAATCTAAGATATTAAATAGTATTGGATATATTTGTTTCGCCAAATAATGACCACCTCTGACCGCAAAAGCTGGTGACGCTTCGCGTGGCTTGCTAGCTGGACGAGCGTTAATTATCCAAGGGGAAACAGCTCTCCCGACTTTTTGGCTGTTAAGTTTGATCGGCCGGTCAAAGGAGCCGTCGATGCAGTCACAGAAGCGTGCAACAAAGTTGTTAACAGTTGGTATATAAAGAAACGGGGGAGGTGGCGACCGGCAAGGGACTGATAGGAGAAAGGAGGACGGGTATAACCGAGTCTTCTACCGTGAGATGAACCATGAACAGAGCTCAATCTCCCGGAATCCTGAAGAACGGACACTGATCCACTCGAGGGACGACTCGGGAGTAAACCATCTGGAAGAGCGTCTTCCAAAAGGACCAGACACACAGGCTGTGGCCCCTGCACGTTTGCCTACGCGTCCACACAGATGCTCTTCTAGTTACTCTGCACAGAAATTATGGAAGATCTATTAATACGTGGATCATACACAACCTGTAACAAGTAATAAGACAGACCTGAGTTCTAGGAAATCGCATCAAGGACCTGACGCTGTCTGACACAAAGTGCCCCAGAAGTTACTAGATTATTTTTATATAGACTAATCCTTATCATCTTTTGAAATTCACTTTTATTCTTTTACAAACAAATTCGAATGTTAAATTATCTGGCTACTTTTCGGTCATCGTGCATCGTTACAATCTCAAAACTTAAAATGTAGTATTTTAAGCATAAACAAAGCTTTGGATGAAAGAAGTTATTTTATCAAATGAAAATTTATTTATGTGGATATCGTATGAAGTTCCATGTAACTAGTTACGTAGAAAAAATGGAATGCGAGTAAGGGAAGGTTAATTATAAAAAATAATTAATTAAAATTTTAAAAAAGTATTAGTTTTAAGTATAAATATAATTAATTAAAATAAAAAAAATAAAAATAATTAATTTAAAAAACAGTGTAAGGGTTGCGAAGACATTATTTTGAAGGAAATAGTGTGTATTTCCAATCAGTTGGTGCATATACAGTTTCACTAGTTCCATTACTTTTTACAGCTTGTTATAATATATTTAGAAATTGAAGTGTCCATTGCAATTCGTTTCGTTCAATGGCTACCGTAGAAACGGACACGTGGGTGCAACACATACACCCGCGTACACAGACGCAGGAGCTTACGTGTTACATTGGGATCACCTGCTGTCTGTCCACATGTCGCCCGCAGGCAGAATCGTTCAACCGACACCGGGCCTATTCTGGGCCAATCGTCTGTTGAATTACACCTCTTTCTTTTATTTCTACCCCCGTTTCCCACCGCACGATACACCAACGAGAAACGATCTATTCAATGGCCTATTAGTATCGAAATTCCTCGAGACTGTCGGTTAATTTTCATCAAAAAGAGTGTAGAACCTTCCTGTCCATTATCGAAACTTTAGATCGACGTCACAGAACATTTCTTCAATGAGGGAAATTCCTTCAACGTTACTGAAGAGAAAACGCTTTAAAATCTCACCGGAAAGGGACTTCGAGTGAAATCCTTTCCTGTCGTCGAATAGGCCCTTTGAAGCAGTACAACTTCGTCCTAAGGAATTTTTCTGTGCCGTTGTAAATAACTGAGATATTTCCACTCTGTTCGACTCCTGTGTCTAAAAATGAATACGGCGGAGGATGTACGGATTTTCAATTCATTCTCCATAGAATCGTTGGTATGGTTACCATCTACAGAAAGACTTCAATTATCCGAACCTTCGATATCTGACGTCTTAAGTAATCCAATGTGATTCATTTGCAACGCTATTTATTGCACAAATAAATAAATATAAAATCCATTTAGTTCGGATAAAGAAGGTTTTACTGTATTTAATTTTGTTGAATATAAAATACATGCTACACACTCTCAAATTACACACAGTTACTCTTGGTTTGTCTATTAGTAAATGACTGACATTTGTTCGAGTATGTTCAAAATCTCACGAGCGGATTATTTCACTTCTTTAGATTCTGTGTACGAGTCGGTGAGGCACAAGAACTGTCGCGTATCAGGAGTTCGATGTCAACCGACGAGGTAATCGACCGAATTTTTAAACCTCACCGTGTCGATAGTTCATCGAACTCCTTATTGTAGCGATGGCCCACCATATAAAGAGGGCTGCGCCAAGCGCGCAAGGAATTCGTCTTGCGCTTTCTTGTCACTCTGTACGACCGTAGCATCTGCTACCGCATCAACCATATTCGTCTTCTGTATAAACCCACTAATACAACTATTCTCGATAGACTATTCACTCCTATCTCTGTCTCATGTTTCGCGGACAACGCGATCACACACGGATAACATCTCCATTTCTTCTGTTCTCGATTTTCTGTATATGCCTTTTGTTACATTATATTATATTTTGTTATATTTCAACTCTCGATTTCATCTCTACACGTCTCATCTCCTCTGTATCTTATCACCTTTCCGACTATTCAACTTTCTTCGAGACGCACCTGGTCTTATGTGATATAAATTAATACTCAAAATTTTAAATGTTTTAATAATGTCGAAACATTTTTTTTTAATCGAAGGAACAAGATACAATTCCCATAGCCGTAATAATTATACGCACAATAATAAATTAAACGCACCTCTTTCATTTAAACAGTGCAACTCAAATTATATTCCTGTCAATTGCATTTTTCAATGAAAATAATGTCTTATCTCCTCTGTATCTTATCACCTGGTCTCATTTGGCTTTAGTTTGCACAGAGTACAATAGCGCCTCGCTCGTTGCACAAAATGGGACCGAAGAAACGAGAAAACAAATCGAGGTTATGCCAGAGTTGGGCAAATTTTATTTGGAATAACGAATAAGACTTTATTCAAGGTGGTTCGGAACCCACCTTAAAAACAGTAGGTCCCGCTGGAATTGGTTGCAATTAGGCGATAGGTGAAATTGGAAAGAGAAGGAGAGTAGTGGTGTATGGACTTGAAACCCTGAGGGGACCAAGTATCTATTTCCTACTAGAATAAGACTTTATTCGCTATTCCTTATTCGTTATTCCAAATAAAATTTGCCCAACTCTGGGTTATGCAAACGAAATAGGTAACTAATCGCGCGAATTCTGTCTCCGCATTCTCATTCCTCATTTCACTATCATCGCGATCCCCACCACGAGTTCCAGAACGTCGAGCAACGCGTGGCGAGAATCGCTCGAAGATTCCAGTGCAATGAACGAGGTTTTACTGCAATAGATTCTTCTCGCGTGGAAGAGAACGTGGAGCGAAATTTCAGTTTCCGTCGAAGGGGCTCGATTGATTTCCGATTAATCAGCAAGCGTGCAGCCACGTGAGCGGGAATTGGCCACCACCTATCCCCGTTTAGGCACCCCCGTTTCTGTTGTCCCGCGACAAGTCCGGTACACAATCAAGACGAGGCAGATACTGTTTACGGAGCGTCGCGTCGTTTCAACGACGACGGGCTAATGGCTCGAAGACATTAAGTTAATTGCTTGGCACATCGTACCTATGTACTCGCATTTGCGTGTGCGGACGAGCCCATCTTTAGTTCCCCCCCGTGCACAACGCGTCTCTTTCCCACCTTTCTTCTATCGTCACGTAAATGTTCTCCGTAATGGAGGCGTCGTAAAGGACATAAGTGCTTCCCACCGCGGAAAACAGCCTCGTCGTCCACGTCAATATTCGATCCATTAAAGTGGAAGTTTTCAGACAGGTTGTTGCACTTCTTCCCTCGCCACACGCCTCACCGCCGATTCGAATCCGGGAAAATATTTTCACGCCCCCGCTGACGGCAAGCGCAATTCTCACCGCACATTTTGCTTTTCCGGGGACCAAGAGGATCGGGAGGACAGTTGCTTTACTACCGGGAATTATACCTGTAAAAACTCCGGAGTTTTGTACCTTAGGATTTCCGAAAAATTCCGTAATTAGGCAAACTTTCGATTTTCATTGATGCTAATCTAAAACCAGTACGAAACAATAATTTATTTAATCGTTAAACATATTCCGTACGTATCTACTGATAACAATATCTAATTTTAATTTAATTCGAGAATTAAAATTGAGAAATCAGAAGTCCACCCCCATTTAAATTACTCGTGATGCATAAGACGAACGAGATGTACTAATAACAAGTAAGTTGATTCAGTGAAAAATAGTATTAACATAAATATAGATCGTTACTTAACTTCCCCTATTATCGTTCGATAATAATATACTGTGTTTCGGAGAATAGCTGTATACACTGTAATAATAATGCTTCAATAATAATAATAGTAATTCCTTTTAATTTTTGCAGCCATTAATTTGGAGATTACGAGAGTTCAGAAAATTATTGTTAAAACATGGCTGACGGTATAGGAGCCTCGAAGAATGAAATGGGGGTAAGAGGCGACAGAGAGACGACGAAAAGGAGCAGAAGGGCAAGAAGGGAATGATAGAGGCGAAGGAAGAGAACGAGGAGGGTTCGGTGCCGCGTAGTTGGGTACTCAGAAACTCACCAAGACCCCCTAACGAGCTCCTTTCTTCCCTTCCTATTTATTTCTGTTCCTTATTTAACCGGCCCCCACCAGCCACGATCTATCCTTCTCGGTTCGTCGTTCCGTTTCCCTCCGGCCTCTCGTGAAACACCAAAAATCCTCTTTCTTCGTTGCAACAGCAGCGATCCACCCTACGGCGCTTTCGAACGGAGACCAACCCCCTGAATCGGCCGAATAAAAGTGTTCGCAGAGCCGGCAGTATGTTGACGTATAATAAAACACCCTTTTTCTTTCGTTGCAGTTGAATTAAACGCGCCCCCTTACATTTTAACCGTGGACACTGAAATCATATTCCTATAAACCTTGGGATTAAAACGACGTTAACAGAACCCTGCATTAAATTTCCTTAAATCTATTTATTCGTAGAATAATTAATAATATTTCGCGTACAAAGTTCAAAAAATTATTTTACCATCGATATTAATTTTAGTAGTTGTTTTAGAAATAAACTATTCCTAGTTGTTTTAGAAATAAACTATAGCTTATAGTTGTCTTTCTATCTTATGTGATATAAATTAATACTCACAATTCAAAATGTTTTAATAATGTCGAAACATTTTTTTTAATCGAAGGAACAAGATACAATTCCTTCCATTCCTACAATTCCTTAAAAACAATTCTTCCAATTGCATTTTTCAATGAAAATAATGTTAAAACACCGTCGTTGAGTTATTCAAATCTTAAACAAGGTCTGAAGTAACAAATTAAAGATTCTTCGTATTTTTTCCTCTTACTAAAGATCTTTTCCACTTGTGATCACAGAAATTCACTAGCTCCTAAATATTTTTCAATCCTCCGGAAAACCTGTTGCTCGCAAAATAAATTAGTGCATACACTATGCTACCTTCTAGTAAATCTGTTTTTTGGAGCGGAACGAATAATCCTCGAAATCCAGTGATAATTTTCCTCGGAACGTGCCCGACACAACACCCCCCAGAACCATAATCGCGGCCGAGCTCGGTTTATTAAAATTTCCTAGCAATTTCCTTCAGACTGCGGCACGTGTCCTGTAATCCGTCGAATATTTCGACTCGTGCAATTTTCCTTTTCCCTCGATATTCGTTCGAGGATTGATCCCACCTAACAAACGAGAATCCGAGAAAGAGAGGAAGAGAAAGCGAGAGAAAGAGAGAGAGAGAGAAAGAGAGATTCGCCCCTCCTTTCCCCACACCCGCTATCAATCCAGCCGCTTCCGATTCTCTCTTTCTCTCTCTAATCCTCGTAGGAACCACCGCAGCTTGTTATTAATGAATCTCCATGCGGCCGTTCCACGACGTAGGTGAAATAAAAAATGGCGCTCTCACGACTTTACCACCCCAGTGTCGTTGAGAGGGCGGCTTGTGGAACGGCGACAGGGGTAGCAGGGGGTTGAGCGCACGAGAGAGAAAGAGAGATAGAGAGAGGTGAGGCGAGATGGAAGGAAGGTTCGGGGGGTGAAACTGCGCGAATAAAAATGCCCGGTTTCTGAGCCGGCACCCCGAACGGGGGTGGGTTGTTCGTCGACGAAGGGGCAAGAGGGGGTGAACGAAACGGGGTGGCGTGCTCCAACGACTTGTGATCTGATCAATAAGCCGGTATAGGGGATTATTTTGCGACAGGAACTGTGTGTGACTCTTCCTCCGCGGATCCTCTGGCTTCCACGCTCCATCGAAAAAGAAAACTTCGAATCCGGTTCACGGTTCATCTTCATCAAAAGACAGCCCCTGTTTGGAGGCTTGCCGCTTCGTTGTTTAACGCTCAAACCAACTAGGGGAGTCGAATTCACTCATTTCAAATTCCTACCTTCACTATTACGAGAATCACAAGTGGAAGTTTATTTGGTATTTTGATTTTTGTAATTCATACAGAATTTGGCTGTTGGTATGTACTAAATACAGATTCTTTTCAATTACCAAGAAAGTATTAAGGAGAAAGAAGCATCACATGCATTTGCAATTTCCACGACTAAGTTCTTTTAATTCGAACATATGTACAGGGTGTATAAAAATTATGTGTCACGACCACCATAGCGTGATTCTACACCTCATTTTTCTACAACATTCTACAACAAGTTCCGACCTGTGGTTCCTTTGACACTTTGTATCCTCTCGATGAGTAGAACACGATGCAATCATTAAAAAATTGGACCTTCAAAACATTCAAAATGTCAGTCAAGGACAATTTTGCGGGAAGTTTGTTTAACAGATCTTCACCGATCATAATTTTTATACACCCTGTACAAATGTACTTGCAGCCGAACGTATTTACCACATCCTTTCGGTTCAAGATATCTAGCATAATTTTTCAGCAAGTACTACTTGAGCACCATATAATAAGATGTACAAATTGATTTTTAAAGAAACTAAATTTTGTTTATATATAAAAGCAATGAACAAATACCTCTCGTTTATACAATCGTTCAAATGTCTGTAACTCCTTAATATAACCTGGATTTTCTCGCTGTGCAGACTATACCTCAGTCCAGAAATTAATTAACCGATAGAACGGCTAATGGAACATTCGAGCAGTGGAATGGCCTACAATGGTGGAACGGTGGAATGTTCTACTGTATTTTATAAGGCTTTCGACGCTCCAATCGGCCGAAATGTATCCGCAGAGACGCCTCATTTTGCATTATCATACCGATCCCGCCTCTTTCCGACTCTTTTTTGGATAGAGAGGAGGGGGGCAAGGATTTTCCAACGAAGGGAAAATCCAGCCGGGAATGGAAACCCGTTTTCCTAGATCCCCGAGAACGCGGGTCTCCCGGTCCCAGGTTTGTTTGGATGCGCTTACGCTCGCACTCCCCTTTTCCTCTTCACCGTAGACGGAGCGAAAGATGCAGAGAGGATTTAAGGGGGTGGGTGGCAAGCATTATAGGAATTGGATTTTAGAGATGCCACGGCCCGATGGCACCGCAGAACGAGAACATTTATCATCGGCGAACACGGCAGATTGTTTCTGTTTTCTTGTACCCAGCTTTCCTTCCTTCGATTCTACGAAGATCCCGAAGCTTCTCCTCGGAAATCATAGCCGTCGAACTTCCGGAACGAGTGCCCTGTTTTACTTGTATAACAACGACTTAGACTCATGATGAACACTTCAAACAAAGTCTAGTAAATATGAAAGCTTGTAACCAGATGTTTAAACATTATGCGAAATGTAGTTCAAATTTTTTAAACATTTCAAAAAGACTTTTCAGTGACCGGTAGACTATGAATTTTATGCACTTCTAGACCAATTAAAGAAGTAGCACGAATAACAATGTAAACATCGAAATATTAAAAGGGTACTTCGCATAAATTTTCTTGAACTTATCAAAATGATTAAGAGAATATCAAAGGTATTTGTTGAAGGTTCCAAATTAAGGGGGAAAATGATCAAGCGAAGGGAACGCGAGGATAAGAACCAGGTGGAAAGGAACTCGGGGAGGCAACGCAGAGATAATTTGCCAAGAGAAAATATCGCATTGTGCTTTGCGCGGGAGTATTATTATATCCGAGGCGGTATTATTCACCGAGACGAAGCCGGAGAATGGAGAAACTGATATAGAGCGGTCAAAGCGGGAAGAGGAATGGAAAGAAATGGAGGAAAACCTGTGCTTTGTGCCATGCACAATACCGCACCGCCTGTGACTCTTCCTTCTCGTTGATCATTTTTCCTGCTACCGGGATATCTTTGTCTTCCCGATCCCATTCTCCCCCGGGATGTGGAATGTGGTTCTTCGAGGACATCGATGAACTCGTGAAATAGTTTTGTTTAAATAAATGTTCTTACGTCCCTTAAAAAACGATATTGCTACTAACATCTTCTCCATCGCAGTTCAATCCTCTTCAAAAACATAATGATTTGAAAATTCTTTTAGTAGAATTATCTCTGCACAAATAAATGTATGTCTGCTAATTTTTATGGTGGTTAGTCGAAAATATTTTAAGGGTTAGGATTGGAGAATGTAGGTCTTGGAAAGGATAGTTTCAAAAGGTTCGTGTTACGTTCCAATTCGTGGCGTGACACTTGGTAAAGGTCCTGCATGGTTTTTATCTCGAAAGAAGAAATCTAACGCGTGACGAACGCATGGCATGTAGGGGATCGAACGCTCGTAGCGAATTTTTTGCGACGTTATCGCACTGTGAAGCATGCCATTGTCTCTTTCTGTGGCTAAACTCGACCGTGGCTGTCTCAGTGGCTCGATAAAATAAATTCCTTTATTGTTCTTCCATCGCGAAACAATGTTCCCTCGCTTTATCTATTTCCGCAAAATAATGCGCCTATAAATTGTAAATGTCCATTACTTTAATCAGAGGAAATCGTCGGAGTTTACTAGACATAATCGGTTAAGGGGTTGAATAGATTTTTGAACGAGTTTTTCACGAGCATAATCGTAAAATCTACAGAGTGGAAAAACAGCGTCGGGTGTGAATATTTTATAAGGACAAGGCAAACGTATTAAGACACACCGAGGATCCTGAATTATCCAAGCATAAATTGCGACGGGGATAATGGGAAAAACAAGAGAGAACAACAGCAGACGAAGCATCGTTACAGCATCGTTATATTAAAACATAGCAATAAGTAAGGTTCCGTCAGTCTCTTCCTTCCTCTTGCCTTCGATGTTAATCCCCACCCCTCGGAACCACCCTCTTGTATCCTGTGTGATCACGGGGATTTTTTTTCATTTCTTAGGACGACGACGTGGTGCCCGCAATGTTCGTCGTAGAACAAAGGAGATATGAAATATTCGAAATTCCCAGACAACTCTTGACATCATTTCTTTTGTACCCGGGGAGACGAGTGTGTCTGTCGAATATTTTTCCTCGTTTACTCGCGAGAGCGGACGAGCTGAAATATCACGTAAATATCTCTTTTATTTCGACGCTCTCTTCACGCAATTCATTGTCTCATTAACAAATGTTTCACTTTTCATTGAAACGCATCTGTACTAAATCAAACGAGGAATTACAGACAAATTAATTGCGACACTTTCTCAACTGAACTTATTGTTTCATTAATAATTTCACGTACGAATTTAAACATACATAAACATATTTAAACCAAGATCTTATTAATTAATTTCGACATTTTCTTTACACAGTTGATTATTTCAATGATCATTTTTTCAGTTACAATTTAAGCACACTGAAACGAACTCAAACTAAAACAGCTATTGTGAATAAAAATTATAAATAATAAAACCAACATATCCATATCCCAGACCAACATTCACAGATACAGGTAAATGAATAAATTTCTGCCATCAATTCAATCACTCTTACCTCATATTTGCCTGAATAAAATGTTTCTTTTCGATAAAATATTTCCTAAATACTCAAACATACCAACACCGGACGAAACCATGGTTTACACGCAATTGCGCACACCGCGATTAAATTAATTCATCCGCTCACTTATTTGTTGAAATAACACTTATTGTGTTATTAAACGTCGAATAATTCTCGATAATTGTCGACGACATGGCGGAACGTAGGCATACATACAGTCGGCAGTGGCTTTGATCTCTCGAAAACAAAAACTCGCGTCGCAATGCTTAACGTTTCCCTTCCCTTGATACACGAGTATCTCATTAGACGAAATCGTACGCGGCCCCGGGAGCAGTGGAATAGAATTTCTCTCCCTCGTTTTCTCTTTTTTATCGTGCGCGTTGCACGCAGTTCAAATATAACGATTTACCGTGTTCGCGAAAAGGAACTCTCCAATTTGCGCGAAACTCGTTTGCCCATCCTCCCGTTACCTCATCTAGTCTTTATATATCGTGCTTTTAAAAATTTGTTCGAAAGTTCCGCGAAAAAAAGCGGTCCGCCGGCACCCTTGTCGCATTTCTCGCTCCAATAAATATTTCTACATGAACTGCGTCCAGCCAGGAGGAGCGGAGATTTAAAAAAAAGCGGCCACTCCATCGTGGAATCTGCATTTTCGAAACTATTCCGTGTACTGTGGCGTTACGAGCGAAACATTTCTGGAACTTCCCCGGAAGAGGAAGAGCCTGCGACGCAACGCTAGCCTGGAAATCGGTATCGAACCGGCGCAACCATTTCCCACGCGATACCACACTGCTTAAAGCGAGACTTTTAATTTACGCAAACTTTCCCTTTCTCTTCCCCACCCCGTCGTTCGTTTAGCTGTTTCGCTGCTTTCGCTCGTCCGTTGCTTCCACCTTTTTGCGAACGGAGGAATGCTGGCAGCTAGCGAAATAACGTTGCGATCGATCGGCAAACGAGTCAATTAAATAGAAAACCGTTTTTCTACATCTTTTTGCGCGCGATTGCGTCTGAACGGGCGGTAACATTTTTGTTAAAAAAAATACGCCGAACAGATAAAATATCGGTTTTGCTGGAGCTTCGTTTCCCAGAAAATCGAGCTTCGATGTTTACGCGATGGGAACTTTCGAGGAAGTGGAAACGGTCGGACGTGGTCAGACATGACGCTGGTGGACAGCGGACCCAGTGTACGGTCGCATTCCTGAAAACCTGAACGAAACTCAAAATATGACATTTCAAGAATTTTTTTTATTTAAGAATTTATTACTCTTGTAGAATCAATTTAAAAAACGGTGTTGAAAGTCTAAGTTCGGTGTCATTTCAGGCCAAAACTAGTTATTGCTATTGAGCTTAGTTATTGAGTGAAAAAATAGATGTTCTAATAAGTATATTTTTATAAATACGTGGCAATATTTACCAACCAAATTAAAATGGCTTGCTCGTCTAGTGGTAAGTGAAGGATTACATATCGTGGAATTTAGAAAATATTGCAATACTTAGTTACAATGGTCTCCATTGTCACCTTCAAACAATAATCAAATTTGTATACATTCTCAAGGTTTTAGATAAGTTCCCAGTGAGTCCCGGACTATTTATTTTTGTAAAACGAAAATTTATCTACGTCAGACAAAGGGCTATGAAGGGGTGGAGAAAATAAATAAGTATCGAAAAGATATTGTGAGAGAGTAGAATTGTAGAGGTATTAGATTGGCTTATTGTTAGGAAAATTGACAAGAGAAGAAATAAAAGGAGAAGAGAAAAGCAAAATAAAAATTATCCGCGTCGAATGCAAGAAATAGAAACGAAATAGAATATTCTTTCTTCCCTTAATAATTTTAATAGAACAAAAATCATAAATTGACATCTTCGATTTTTTAAATTTTCCTACAATCTGGAATTTCATCTATTCACTTTTCCTATAAATGCATATAGATCCGCAGTCTAGTTATTACTATATGTGAATAATTATTATTCTATTATTAATATTAATATTAAAAATGCCAGTAATTATGCAAAAAATACGACTAACTAAAGATTAAATATTCTTAACAACCCCAACATAATTGAATGAAAAGAAAGTAGCGAAACAATTATATAAAGTTTAATTTAACGATGTACATCGTCCGGGAGGGTGAATTGAAAAAGTTAAAATGGAGAATCGCATACAGGATCCGTGGGATAATTCGAGAAAGAAAAAAAAATAAAACTGAAGCGACAGTTGTTTTTAAGAAGAGCGCGAAGCGGTGTAGCGCGCGAAGAAATCGAGAGGAAAGGAAGTTGAGATTCAGTAGGAAATCAGGACGGTTGAATGGCACGGTGGAACCTGTTAGCCGAGGTCAGGGACTAATTACTTGATTACGTAATTGCCTTCCCGCTCCGACAATAACCCTCCCACGGCTCGTCGCGGCCGGTAAACCCCCGCTGATTCACCCCTAGCTGCGTGATCCTCACCCTGAACATCTTCCTAAAAGAAAGAACCCTTTTAGGACAAATTAATTCCTTCCTGGCCCTTGATATGACGCGGACACTTAAAAACGCGTTAACACTCGACCCCCACGACACGCAACCAAATCTTTTATTTCCAAAATCAAATCTTACGATTAACTAGACACCTATTCATATATGGATAAATTTGTAAAACACCGAAAATCTTTCGGAATTGACAAAAACGAAGAACATTTTCGTTTTCTCCTTTTGGCACTAAGACGGTCGACAAGATTTTTTTCGACATCAGTTTTCTCAAGTTATTATTATCGATGCGAATCATTCATACATCCACAACAAGTTTGATCTTCTAAAAACTGGTTACAGCGAAATGCTAAATAAAAATAATTAAATCTGTACATCCTTCAAACCAAAAAAGAACACTTGGAAGCATAAAATAATTGTTTCCCATTTCCAATTTCGCAAATGAACTTCTATAGCGAAAGAAGTGGGATCCTGAGCGTCCTCCGTCCTAAAATTTTCATGGAGACATTATGCAATCCTGCGGGTGTGCCCATGGGGTGTAGTTTTTCTCGGAGGTTCGTCGTACGAATCCACGAGCGATCGAAGTCTCTCCATAGCCGGCAATCGACTTCACAGATCGTCGGAACGGAAGAAAGGGCTTGGGGAGCGGCAAGAAAACCGTATCCCGAACGAAAATGGTTAAATTACATCCGTACGCGGATAAGAACAAAAAGGAAGAAAGCCGCGGACTGAATTGACGTGCACGTGGAACAACGTGGCCAGGTTCTCTTCCTTCTCTCTTCTCCTCTTTCTCTCCAACGTCCTCTCATCCTTCGTATCGCATAGACGGTAGCCGCGTAAGAGAGAGTATTTATACATAACCAACTTTCTACGGGGTTTGTCGTAGCAGCCGTGGCAGGAACAGCGGGGGAAAGGGGGTGGAAAGGGGGAGGGGAATTCCGAGGGTAACATGGGGGTGTGTTGCTCTATCTAACGTCGCTCATGGAGCTCGTTAGCGTTGCCCGTGGCAACACCCTTACCTTCGCAGACCCGCACCCCCGACCGCCAAACCAAACCAAACCCTCGTCTTGCGAGTAGCCTCCGCTGGGGTGGAGTACGGGAGAAAGAAGAGGAAAAAATATGAGGGGGCGCATGCGTCCCGGTACGCCACCATTCGCCATCGCGTCATGTGTGCGCACGGTGTCCCGTGTTACGGCGACGATGGGGGAGGGCACAAAGAAAAATTCGGGGCCGTCTGGAGATCACAAGGAGGATTGCCGACGATTGTTTAACAACCCCTCCGACACCCGGTACTATCGCGGATCGGGCTATGGTACTGGCTAAACAAATTTCTGTTTTTCGTAGGAGCTGGCGAAACTTCATTCTAACCACTACACAATCCTTCGTGGTAAAAATGAAATAAAAATATTATATTTCATAGAGTTATACAGTGGCAGCAATGTCCAGAGAGCCACAATATATCGGCTCCTAACACGGACGTACTCTGCTACTCGATGCATACGTCACTGGTTTAATAAATTCTCGTTTTAATCAAGACGAGGTAACATTTTTATTCATCCACTGCGGAGTATCTTGTAGAATCAATAAAATGAAGATAGATTTTAGGAGTTTATATAAGTGTATATTAATTCTATACATTAGTGTAATTTATTTCTGGACGCATACGTCATTAGACAAACAAATTCTCGTTTTAATCAAGGCGAGGTAACATTTTTATTCATCCACTGCGGAGTTTCTTGTAGATCAATAAAATAAAGATATATTTCACGAGTTTATATAAGTGTATATTAATTCTATACATTAGTGTAATTTATTGCTGGACGCATACGTCATTGGACAAACAAATTCTTATTTTTGTCAGAGTCAAGAAAATATTTGTGTTCGTTAAAACACAAATACTATATATTCCAGACTCTACCATCTCTAACAATAAACCAACAACCAGAATAAAACTATTAATCAAATGGTTCGCAGCATCGACTAATAATAATTCAAAGGACAGGAAAGAGCAAACAAAGTGCGAAAGAAAGCGAGGGATCGAAAGTTGGTGCTGGCAGTGCATCAAGCGACGGGTGAAATTTGCTTAGCCGGTCGAAGACATCAAACGGGAGACAAAACCGTGCGTTTCCGCGTCGCTGGCGATCATCGGTGTCTCTTTCGTTTTTTCCTAAATTAAATCGGCGAGCATCTCGACCGGAAGTCTCCCGGACACCCTTCGACGAGGTATCTCCGGTTCGATGCGCCGGCTATAGCAATTTCATTCGTTCGGGAACACGAAACAGTGGTGGAGAACTCTAGAAGGCTTCGGTTGGCTCCAGGTTGGATAGGAGGGGGAAACATGGAAATTAATAACAAAGTAATTCTTTATTGCGCCGAAAGATAAGACCGGTGATATTAATAATGGCATTCGTTGTTCCTGGGCCGCGGCGGATTTCATTAAAAAGCGGGCGCCGCGATGTGAAGAGAGCGAGAAATGAGAGAGAAGAGAGAAAGACAGAGAAATAGAGAGGACGGGTCGAAAGGGAAAGCGGAGAAACGGGGGAGAGAGAGGAGCCCTGGAATAGTAGAAAAATGGTGGAGAGGAGAGGAGAGCTGGGAACCGCTGCGTAAGCTCAGGCCAGATCCGCTTAGGGGATGTAATTAAAATCGGAAAAATGTGTTTAATGAATATTCATTTGTGCCTCGATCTGCTGATATTAAGCGGGCTTGGCTCGATTCGCTTCGAATATTGCCATCCACCCTCATACCGACGGCGTGCCGGCGATTGAAAAAAAGAGAGGGGAACACAGAGAAAGATAGACAAAGTATAGCCGTGAGAGAGAGTGAGAGAGATAGAGCGAGATCGGATAGAAAATAGAGAGGAAACCTGGAGGAAGTCGGTGGGCGGGTTTTGCGGTGATCCGAAACCGAGGGGTATGGTATCTCTCTTTCTCTGATTTTCGTTTTCGCTTTTATTTTATCTTGCACGACAGTATTTTTGCACGACCGAAAATCTATCGGGTGGCCGGGGAAATATGGCACGCGCGGTCGGAAGCGTCGCGATACGATAAAAATTCACGAAGCTTGAAAAACGAGGCGCCGTTTATGCCGGGAGCCGCGAGCCGAAACCGCGTTATCTCGCGTGTCCCGCAGATTTATAGCGAGGGATATCAAAATAATTGGATACCACGAGAATTCGCTGTCTATAAACAGCTCGGCCGACGCTTCTCTATCCTTCCTACGGGAGTACTTTATGGTCGCGTCCTCATTAATTCTCGTGGGCCGCGCCGAGACTCTCCAAAAATATACACCCCGGATAAATGATTCGGAAACTTTGATTTCCTCGGTTACCACTCGACAGATTCTGCTGCACATTGACTCTATCTTCTGCAATTTTAGAATACTTGCTGAGGTTAGAAATAATAGGTTTTGACGACCTTACAATGGAAGAGTTACCAATCATTACAAAATAATTTAAAATATCTAACTTTTCGAGTGTTCTTTTTCGACAACTACGTAAGATGTTTGAACAACTCGAAAAGCAGGTAATACAAGTACATTAACTCTATTCCACGTATTCTTTTCAAAAGTTTAGGTCATTATAGTTAAGATTAGAAAGAAATATTTTTTTATAAATTTATCACAGAAGGATTACGAATATCGAACTTTGCAAGAGTTTTTTTTTCGACAACTATGCAATAAGCTGCGTGTATTTTGTTGAAACTTTTTTCGTTAACGATAGGAAAATATATTTTGAAGTTTATGTAACGGCTCAACGTGTGGTCGAATGAGGACACAAGAGAAAACTGCGATTTAAACCGAGACAGTGCAGACACGGCTTAAGAGTTACTCCGTATATTGGAAAGTCTAGGACACGATTGGACTCCGAAGTTGGCCCAAAGCTCTCCTCCCGAATGTTCCGCTGCCAGTGTACTGAAGATCAAAGAAGAAAAATCTCTTTGTCTTCGGCCGGGGATTTCCTGAATACCTTGGAGATCAAGGAATATTAATATCTGGGGAATTAAATTTTTAGATCGGTCCAAAACTCTCAAGAATGCTCCACTCTAATTCAAATTTCAATGCTTCTACATTTCAATACCTTGCACGGGGCTTTTATCAGTCATTCTATACTAATAAACAATTTTTCTGAAATTTTCCAGATAGTATAGATAGTAAGAACAATTTATGATAGTCAGAATAATCAATGTATAAATTTATCAAAGTATTATTAAACCCTCTCGTGTTTAATCTGCATAAATATTTTTTTTTTAATGTTCGTAATGGTCCAAATAAGGTTTTAGGGAAAGAACAATTGGAAAAGTTTTCCGGAAAAATAGACAATTCGGGAGAAACTAAAAGTGCTTTTTAATAAATATTTCAATAAGAATTTACATTATCGACGTCTGCAAAATCGGAACAGAGCTTTTCTTTGTTTACAGATTTCCAATAGCTTTTCACAAATTCACAAAACGATCACAAACAAATTTATAGAAATCTGAACAGGACAACATCTGTCGGGTCAGCTAGTATGAAATAATTCTACTCGATTCTCAGCCAAGAATTATTAATTTCTTCAGAAGCAGTGAACTGTTGCGCGCAGATTTCTGGCATCATTCGAAAACCCCTGCCAGGTTACATTGCCGTAAATAGTATTGATATTCTCGGGTCTCCAAGTCGAAGGAGACCAATCTCCATATCAAGATGAGCTCCCTAAAATATATTTGAGACGAATCTCGCGGGCGTTATCGCGAGTATCTCGCGCCGAACCGAAGGGAGACCTTATTCAACGTCATTTCTTTTATCGATGAACGGAGAGAGGATGGAGGCCGAGTTCTCTCCTCGAAGGAGGAAATCGTTAGGAGAGCGACATGCAAATTCGTTCGAAAGTTTCACCCACCTCTGGCTGTAGCACCCTCTGGGCAAGAAAACCGGGACAAGGGTAGAGAGAGGGCCCTCGAAGGAGACAGAGGAGCAACCACGGAGGATCCAGAAGAAAAAGATAAAGACGGAAAAGCTGCTCGCAAATGTTTTCTGTTCCTGGCTGCTGGCTATTTATGCGCCCTGGAAATGAAACGTCGCGGCGATCGCCAACAACGAATCACTATAACCAGCGAAAATCATGTACCTCGACATTTCTTCCGATGTGTTTAGTAACAAAAACCAGCACGCATGAAATACCAGCAAGTTGAGAAAATGTATTTAATGAAACGAAAATTGGAAAGTTGCTTCTCGAACCTTCCAGGTCCTTATAAAAATAAGCACGGTTGAAAAATATAATAAAAATGCGATATAAAGAAGGCCCAAGCCCAAAAGACAATACCAGTTCAGCAATTTAGCTACCAGCCAGGTAGCTAAGAATTTCTTGGCAACTTCTCACGGGAATTGTTAAGCGTAGCCATCGAAGAGTCTCTAAACAAGGTAGCTAAGACGTCGAGGAGGGTATACAGAGCGGCGGTAAAAATCGCGAGTCTCGACGCAGCAACAACAGCACAATTCCTGCAGGTTGTTGACAAGAGGCCGGCAGTCTGCCTCGGATGCCATTTGCGTTTCCTCTTTCTCCTGCTTTCGACCGACAGCCCCTCTGAATCCCCTCTAGATGCGTTTATCTTCCATACCCTATTGATCCGTAAGTGATGGTGCTCCGGAAGGTGGAGGGTGTCCCCTGACCGGGGGTAGATCGGTGCTGAGGGGGTGAACGCGGTGGTAGAAGGTGGGCTTCCACCGTGGAGCAAACCCGGAGGTCGTATTCGTACGATTAGATCAGGAAAAATAAAGCAAGAGAAAGAGAGAAAGACGGCGGGAGAGACCGAAGAAAAGATGAGAGCCTCTAAAAAACAGGCTCGCGGAATGAAATAATAATATTAAGATGGATAGGGACGAGGGTGTAGGTTCTTCTGTAGGTGACGAGGGTGAGGGAAGGGGCAAGAGGGGCGAGAGGGACGACAGAGGCTGACAGTGACGCAAGAAGCTTTTTCATCATTTTCAAACCGCCCTGGTCTAACCTCTCTCCCTTGAAACGGCCCCAAGCAAATCCATACGCGGCCCTACCTTCTCTCTTCTTCTTTAGCTTTTCTTTCTCCAGAGACGCGCCTCCTACACCCTCTATATCGCGGGGATGAAAGCCCGGCTAACCAGGTAGACTCGAAACTCTCGCGTGTAACTCGCGTATTTAATATCGACAGCGTTTTTACGCTGCAAACGATATTTCCACGCGAGTTTCCGGTCGATTCGGGGGCAAGGTATCCGACTATCGTGTACAGCGTGGCACACTTAATTATCCCCTTCCAGATCTTAAGCCATTTTCATTCAAACATACGCTCGACTGAATCAAACTCCGTAATTTCCTACACAGGATATTTTTAATCTTGATAATCGCAGAATAGAAAAATTCGAGATTAATCGATTCAAAACATCCGGCAGCTCTAGTGTGAATTAATTTGTTTTCTACGTGTACCATACACGTGTCTCGAAATTTTTATTTTTCAATTTAGTTTATAACTCTTTATTAGCAACACATAAAGTAAGAATAACAGAATTGTATTTTCATCTGTCACGTGTATGTATGTAATAACTAGACAATGAGCATGAAAAGAATTAAAAAGTGTCCATAATCATAAGCCTATTAACACCTTTAAAATAAGAAGCACACCTCTGTTTGGTTTGTTTTGTCTCATGTAATTTATGTGGAAAATTTTTATTTCAGATAAAGTTCCGCAAACTAATAATAACGCAATAAATATTAAAGGCCCGGAAGTCATTCTGTAGCGATTCTGTAAGCTTCAATGCCTTAAGGGTTGAAGTTTTAGATCCAACATTTCACGAAGTGTTAGATTTCTTTTCGAAAATGTCTCCCCCGTCCATCTTGGAAAGTCAGCCACCCCACAGCAGGGGTGTATACCCCCGAAATGCCCTAATGCTCCATATCCCCACAGTGCGGCCGCAGCGGCCATCTTAGCGAAACACCCCCATTGAACGTCAAACTATTCGAACGCACCAGCTTTGCCATAAACATCGATTGAAACTTCCGTTGCAGTTTGACATTCTCACTTGTAATTACAATACTATACTGTTGCCACTGTTTATTTCACATTTTCTCTCGTCGAAGTGTACGCGATGCTCCTTAAAATTTCTCGCACTGGTTTATTTACCGTGGTGTCACCGTGCTCTTGTTGTTTGTTCGCTGCGAACGAGTTAGGCGAATGCGAGTTGCTTGAAAACTGGTTGCTGGAATCCAAGATGGAACTACAATTGGATCGGACGCGGACGAATCGAACGAGAGGGGATGACATTATACCGGTTCCCGCCTCTCGGGATCCCACGGATCCTGCTTCCTTTCCGGTTCCTGTTTTTGTAAATTGCTATGAATCCACGCGTCGGCTCCGATCGCGCAAAAAATCTTTTGTCACTACGAGGCCCTGCGAATGGAATAAAACCGCTCTGGCATTCTCACTATGCCCATAAAAGAATATTCGTAATCTTACTATCCTGTGTTCTTAGCAGTTCGAGAAATGATGATAATTTTACGTGTTAAATACAATTCGAGTATTATCGTCGTTGAACTGTGATTTTTATGCATTTATGAGAAAAGTGAAATACCAAGCTGTGAATTTTCAGAAGAATTCATTCGTTAAATTATTGAAAGGAGGAATTTCACTTTCACGTAATTGATTCAGTAAACTGTGTGCCAAATCATTCCATAAGTAATGCAAATTGTCTTTTACATTTTCCAAAAGAAAAATGTATAAACACCATCCTCACCACTGGATTTCCATCATGCTAAGGCAAATATCTATGTGTTTCCTTTCAAAAATACGAAAGAGAATTCGCAATGCTTACGGAAGAACTTATTACACTTGGAACAAAGCACGGAAGTTCAAACACCGGCTTGCAAAAGAAATTAATCGATTTCTGATTTTCCACGGAGCTAAGCTACACTAAAAATTGCTCGAAACTTTGCGGAAGATCGTAGTTGTATTTCGCACAGCCGCACCTGTCGTGACCGTAAGAGACGCGATTATGATTGAACCGATAAGTGGTGGCGAAATATTTGAAAGAAGAATTTGCGGACTGAAAGAGGCGAAGAACGAGTGGAAACGCGGGCCCGAATACGCGCGGATGACTGAAACTATTGGAGCAGGTTTCAAAGCATAGGGCCCCCACTGCCCCCCTCCCGTTATCCCCTCCTCCTACTCCGACGTCTCGAGCAAGCAGGCCCTCGGATTCATGCCCAGTTTTTATCGCGGCGCTTTGTTCTAGTCCCACGGTGCGACCCTTTGCGCATACATCCCATCACAATGTGTCGTTTTTTCTTGTTCCGGAGCCGGTTCGCGTAATGGGCCCTTTGCACAGCTACCTTGAGGGCTCCTCTCCTACAGGACCATGCTCCGGTGGCACATCTGCCGGAGAGATTCGTTTAATTTCTGCAGTCTGCTCCTTCTCATTGATCCTGTTTCATACAATTAACCCTCTTCTGACTGGCCAAACTGTGCGAGCCATTTCCGAGCTTTAATATTCACAATCTTCAGCTTTTTTATCCGTGAAACACATGCGATTTCTAGTGAACATTATTGTAACTCATTTCACCTTCTTATTACTTCTACAGTTTCGATCAACGGTTGATCTTTATGCAAATTTCCATTTTCATGAACCAGTTTACAAGAATCGAAACACACATTTCTGATGATAAAACTAAAATAAAAATCTCACTAAGTAGAGTGAATTAATACTATTAATCACTGGTTTTTATAAGAATGACAGTTTCAAATTAAACATTCACTCTTTAATGTCATTAAGAAAAAAAGATATTATCTACCTTACTCTATAAAATTACAAATTAAATAACTATACAAATAACTATACAAATTAATAAAATTGTAGTACACCACCCCGTAATGAAGAATTATAAAAAAAGTGTACATAGTATGCCTTGCGGTATTTTCAACTAGTAATTGTATAAAAATTTATACGATCTAGAATGGACAATAAATTTACCCGGTTTGGTTGTAGCAGATCGAAGATTGAACATTAAAAACCCGGATATTGACTTTACCGGAGCCATTAGCACGTTACAAGCGTCGTTACCCTGACTTCATTAGACTGGTTGGGGTGCATCGGGAAATCAGCTACGTCCCTGCACTCTTGTTATTGCATTTGCATGCTAACACAGATTCGTGCCTGAGAATCTAACTCGTATAATGCTACATGTACAAAAGGAGGACGAAAGACGCGACCCTACTTCGGCCAAATAATTCGAGGCTCTCCCTTCTCTCCTACATATTTTTTTTATTTTTCTTCTGTTCGTGACGAGCATAGTCGTGCGTGTTAAGCGTCGTTTTTCATATAGGAGCGGTTAATTCGTGCGAGATCACGTCGCCGGCCTGTGATCCACTACAGATCGTAGCCCAGCGTTCAGATCGGTGTCCATAGATCAGGATCAACGGAAATAAACGTCGTCGACCATCCTTAGTAACAGAGGTGGGCATTATTTGGCGAAACAAGTATTTCCAGTACTATTTAATATTTTAAATTTTATTTTGCTTAAAGAAAATAGTATTTTAAATAAGATATACAAAAGAGAAAATGAAAATATTTCTATTTTAGTAGACTGTACCTGAAAATAAAATATTTCTATTTCAACCATTTGATCCACAAAATAAAGTAAATATTTTACTCTTTGCATTACTATAATATTCTGAGATACTACATAAACATACAGTCTTATCTTATCGTTAAGAAATGATTTACACTCATAAATGTATTGAATTCGAACCATCATTTTCAGCAATAATATTTAATAATATTCACACTCTCTTTTTAGAACGTCGCTTTGTTCATTTTTATAAGCTTCGCTGCATTTGGAAATTTATATCTGTGGAACGTTTCGGCCGATCGAGTTGATCTTTTCTTCCTTTTAATCTAGAAGATTCAACCTGTTTTATCGATTTAATATTGTTCCGAACGTCGATAGGTATCGAATTCTTTTCAGCGCCCCCAGTTATAATTGCGGAAATTTACACTATCCGCGTTCCATCCCAAACCTTCGATAACAGTCGTTTATAATTTTGCATCTTGTGCTAATTTTTCCAGCTTACCAAGAAACATTTGTTTATGCTCGCTCGATCAAGAGTTACAAACTTTTTGCCACAGAGTCCTCGGCTCTGGCCACGGCGCGGCGTATCGCTGAGCGAATAATTGCCCGTGACATCTCACCCGGGGTTACCAAAAACGAAGGCAACTATTAATCGGTGGTCAGGGAGCGTTTAGGAGCGTTTCCCCTGGAGGAACGAACGGCGAGATGTTTAGCATATTAAAAGAGAGCCACCCGCGGGGCGAGTATTCATTTGGCGCTGGCTGGAGGATGCTGCGAGCACGCGGAGAGAAAGGAGGAAAAAAAGAAAGGAGAATAAGAGAAGCAAGTTAATTGGGTGAAACGAATCGATAAGAGATGTTAATAAGCATTCCTCGAGGACCAAAACCGAGGTAGCTTTCAGCTGTTCGCCGGTAAAGACCGAGAGTCGACAATGAGTACAGGAAAGACCAAATCGTTCCTGTCGCGTTGCTAGACGGGGCTGGGGTGGGGAGCGGGTGCAACGGGATCGGAGTTGGAGAACAGGGTTCGAAGTTGGAGCCTCCACCCCTTTCGTCCAGTCGCGCCCGCCCTCGATCAAGGATAATTGCATTAATTTATTCCCGATCTGCCGCAGAAATTCCAGATCCTCCGAGCTAATTACGTTATTAAACGACCCTGCGCCTCCCACCTCCTCGGGATTACGTCTCTCGATAAAATTCCACGAGGAGCAAAACGACCGACCCACCCTCTCCCACTCTCTCTTTCTCTGCTTCTAGTCGTTCTCTCTCATCACTGTTAAATTACAATTTGTACGAATCACGACCGCGGAAATGCACCCCAGGACGGGGACGTTGAAAGAAGTCGAGAGTTTTTAAAAAATTATTACTACCCGGCCACCGTCCTCCCTCTGGTCCGTATCAGGGGGCGACTCGGCATTCACTCGGAATCGATAGAGCCCAGTGACAAAGGAAAAGTTCGTTAAGCCGTTCCCGTACAAATTGTCGATTGCGACCGCAATTAAGACGCCGCGCTACAGAATTCTACGACTTAAACGGTGCCCCCTACACCGGAACTTCTGCGCCAAATCAAAGGTCACGGAAACCTGACTTTTCAACGTTCACATTGTCACTGAAATGATTAAATATATTAATCACTGATATCAATCTCGAACCAGCAACGTTCATCAGCATCGATCGAAGAACGGCGCAACGAAGACAATGCTCTCTTGCGTTTCGAATAAGCATGGTCATTAGTCTAGCTATGCAGCTTTGTCTTGTGGCTTTTGTTGCATTAGTCGAAGCACAATGAATGAGAGACAATAGACTTTTGCATTTGGTCTTTGAATTTCGTTGGGAAGCCTCGTGATAAAGTAGACATTTTTAACTGGGTCTGCCTAGGTTAAATAAGGATATATTAAAATAAAATAAATAAAATTGAAAGTCAAATAAAATATTTCACAGGATCGATTTTAATATTATCGGGTGTTTGATGTTGATGCTAGTGTGCCAGAATTTTCTCCCCACCTGAAGGAAACGGGTTCTCCAGGTGGGGATAGCGTGGGATTATTCCAGGAGGCTGATCCACCTCTTGTTTCGCGCGATCGTGTCTTGGAATAGGTTAAGACAGCTGATGGCATCGCGCAGGATACGCGATTTGCATATGGTCCTGATTTTAGGCACATCCGGATCGCGTTGTTCGTTTCGGCAGGATCGAAGACGCGCAACCCTTACACGGGTTGCCGCATGAAATTAATAATTAGTAGGGGCTGGCCGCATGCAAATGCTCGCGAAACTACCACTGGCGTATTATGTTACACGCTCTTAAATATTCCTGCACGATGGCGACACGATTCTCACGACATATTTTACACTATGTTAACTATCTCACCCCCTGAAAACAACCAACAAATTTTACTAACCCCATACAATATAGATTACAAAACTTTCTCCTCGATCACGGTGAATTTGTCATTTTGTTTCTATCGATGTCCTTGAAACAATAAATCTAATTGTATGATCGATTTTCACAGTAAACTTTAAATATTTCTAAAGTATGCTTTATACTTGCAAAATATGCATTACCTAATATTTTTATATATATTTTTATAACTTTTTATAACTTCGTTTCAATTTACTGTTACAAGCAAGAACATTTTCTAACACGTCTCGATGATGGAAAAAGCACGTCGAGAAGTGGACAGCAGGGCACATAAAGAGAATAATGGCCGGGCTAATAAATTGCAGACCCGTACACCTTTTTAACGTCGTTGATCCGACCGAGAAGCTAAGCGACTGAAATTCCCTCCGTTTAATTGGTACCGGTCGAACGTTTCAATCCGGCAACGGAATTCGCCGAGAACCCTTCCCCATAAAATTAATTAATTAACGACCGATCCCGGCAACAACTGAGAATGCGCTCCGTGAAAAATCGTCGCGCGAACAGCTCCGCGCCACCGCTGTTTAAAAGCGGAGCCACGAGGGCAAAATGCGCAGAGAAGGGAGGCTGTGTCCCGCTGAGCGAAAATTTGCATACGCGTTCGGTACTTTAATTAGGTTACGCCTAGGAAACGGGTTGAAAGTTCACACACTTCATTAGAAATTCGAAAGAGCCGTTTCGTTTTGATATATGCGCCCCTTTCTTCTTGTTTTCTTCTCCCTATAACTCGACCCTCGTTCCTTCCGCTGATAATTGAATACGGAAGACTTTTCCGACGCTTCAAATTTATGCTCCAGACTCGCATCTTTCTCCATCCTAATGGATCGCAAAATTTTTTCTTCAGACACCCCAGAATGCCATTGTACAGTTGCAGAAATGTGCTTTTGTTAAGGGGGTATCAATAAAATAAAAAGAAATATTTAAGCTTCTAATAATCTAATGGATCGCAAAATTTTTTCTTCAGACACCCCAGAATGCCATTGTACAGTTGCAGAAATGTGCTTTTGTTAAGGGGGTATCAACAAAATAAAAAGAAATATTTAAGCTTCAAATAAAATCAGAGAAATTTTGTTAAATTTTTAAGAGTTAATTATTGTCAGCAATTTGGATGGTATTTATGATAGAATAAATTGATGGTTGCTTGAAATGTATGTATTCAGTGTGAAAATGACGAATAATTGAAAGAGGCACCAGAAGGAACCTGCAGTCGATGATCTCTTCAGCTCGAAGTGCACGGTGCATCAAAGCGCAACCTGCGCGTCCCTCGGTGCAGCTGAATGCATCGTGTATCGACAATAGTGTCGATGGTTCGATGGGGATGAATATCTATTGATTGGCAAAGCCACCCCTCAGAATCGCCTCGATATATAGTCGTATACCTGCTGCCACCCCAAATATGTTCGTGCTACCTGCGAGTATGCAGCAAATTATCCTGTTTTCAGTGGCACGTGCCGCAAGTCAGGTACATTCACTGTAACGCCTCTCCTTTTCACTTTCTAATAGCTAATATCGATAACCATTCTCCGAGTCATAGCTGAAACTTCCATAATCACACGAACACACATCCATATTTGATCGTGCCAAATAAAGCAAAAGAAAATTTCCATTCATTGACTAAAAATAAAAAAGATTGTTTCCGGTAAGAATAAAATGAAATGATCATTAATTCTCATTCGTAAAAGAATCTCTGAAATGAAGGAAGCATTAATACGAGTCAGTTAAGTCCTTAATCATTTTTTTAAGAACAGCGATTTATCGTGTAAAGAAAAATGAAAAAAAATCTTTTCAGTTCACCCCCTTGAGAGACGTTGGTATGAATGCCTCATAGCAATCTCCATATGGTTATTATAATTACGAGCGCAGCCGAATGCATAACGGACGCTTATAGTAAATAGCCGCAACCAGTTTTTACCTCGACGATCACACGCATGATCGCGACTAGATCCACATCCATTAAAAATTGGTAACTCGATACCAGGGTATTGTCCTAACGTGCGCTCGATACACAGGCCTGAAAAGTTTGCTCAGCTATGCAGGAGAGGCCAAGAAAACGATACATTTATTATGCGGCCGCGGTCGAAGGAAACGATACATTTACTATGCAGGATCGCTAAACAATGTTTCGAACGGGTTTTCCCGAGTTTGTTCATGCGCTTCTTGTCATGTTCGATATTCTCAAGCATGTTTCGTTTCACTTCGTTTCGGTTCAGCTTACTTATGCAAATTTCTATTTTCGTCAGTCTTTTTTAAACGTTCGAATTAAGAGTATCAATTTTTGTGAAATGTCACAGTTTTACTGAAATTTCGCTGTATTCAGACATTTTTATCTCGGGAACTGTATGGACGATCGAGATGAATCTTTTTTTCTTTTGATCAAGAGGATTTGAACTATTTTAACAAGTTAATATCGATTAGAAAGTTGAAGGATATCGAAATATTTTCAACGGCCCCATTTACACAAATGCTCTGATTAATCAGTTTTATATCGACAATATATTATCTAGATATATTTTGTGATACTAAATTATATATTTTATATATCCTATATGTGTGTGTATGTATACCTGGAAAGTTAAAGGATACTTTACTGCTATTAAAAACGAAAGACACATTGTTGTACATTCATTTGTTGCAAAGTTACAAAATTCTTACCGCGGTTAATGAGGTTGAAATTGTCTTTATTAAACAATTATTGTCCACATTCCTATTTTCCTAGATTATTTAAGAAGAATTAAAATAAGGAAAAAGAATTTTTGTATACTAAAACGTTTCTGCTGTACAAGAGAAAACAAAACTATCGATTTTCGTTAATACATGCGTTGTTTTATACTTAAAAATTTCGCAGACGTTATAAATGCATAAATATCCGCAGTCTCGTTATTCTAGATATTCTATTTTGTAAATATTATTACCTAGGAAATATTTTCCAAACCACAAGGTTTTTCGCATTTTCTATACGAATCCCATACGAATATTCGACCAAAACGAGAATCATATTTCGCTTTTCCTCTGAAAGGAGACATATACGCTCGGCGAATATTCTAATATCGTTCGGAGTATCGATTACGTTCGTGGAAGCTCGTTACAGAACAGTGAGAAAGAGAAAGATAGAAAAAGAGAGAACGAGAGAGGAGAGGAAAAGGCCCCCTCGTATCCGGATACGTTCCTGTCCTGTCAGTCGTATGTCAACCCTCGTTGTTTTTTTGCCGCGCTCTTAATAATTGATCATCTGATTACGATACATTATACCCCCTTTTTTCTACTTTGGTACACCGTCAGAGAGCATTATTCGTGCACCGAGGGAAACAGAGCGAGGGAGAGAGAGAAGAAAGACAGAGAGGCAAAGTTTTTCTTCCGTCGGCCGGGCGAGGGACGATCATTTGCATATAGGCCCCCTTATCGACAAATACACCGGGGGCGCCCCTCGTAATGAGGGCTCCCTTCCCTCGCTCTTCATCCCTCTTTCCTTTATTTTTTTAACGTGGACCGCCATTGTCCGTTAACTCATTCGACGTGGCAGCGTGGACCAACGCTCGTATCTCCCTTCCTTCCTCGTTATCCTCTTCATCTTTCCTTCGCCTTCTCTTTGTCCCCCTACCCTTTCTCTCTCTCTCTCTCTCTCTATCTGTCTTTCTCCCTCTCTTCCTGTTACCGTTCGCAAAACGTGTTAAGTAGAAAAAAAACTGACGGGGCCGAACCGGTTGCACGTCAGAAAATATGAATCATACAGATAGAGAGGTGCAACCGTGAAAGCGTTCGAGATACTCCACTGTGACATCTGCTTTTCGAAATAAATATTGGAAAAAATGTGCTGGGAAGAACTAAACGGAAATTCGTGACGAATCCAGTTAGGATTGCTGGCTACACGAGAATGATTCAATTGAGTCAACCCGTTATGTAGGTAATTGCTAAACGTTCTAAAACTATATTATTTACTGGATAAATGATAATTTAATTGAACGAATATTTCTGTTCCTGACTGTCAACTGTTCGCTTTATTATTCACATAGAGATCAGAATCGAAACAATGCATAAGCGATAGCAGTGTCTATTTCTTAACACAACAATAATGTTAAATCAGAAATTTAATTTATGTAATTTTTTGTTTGTGAAATTGGAGGAGGTAAATATGTTGAATTTCTTTAAAATTCTATACTTCTTATTATAAACTACCTTATGATCGATAATCAACAAACATAATAATAATGTTAAAGTTCATTCATCTAAAACAAAATCACTCAAGATTCGTGTCTAAAAAAGGTGATATTTGTTTTGCTAACTTTCATGTACAGTTTTTCGACTAACATTAACTGCATGGCATAATAGAAATAATAATCGCAATCCATCTCGCCTGATGATGGCAATATTAATTTCGCCAGGCTTCTCGCGCTGTTACTTGACCGCGTAATAGTTAAGGAACGCATAATTTTCGTCGCAGATCGGATAAGCTGCGATTAACATTAACTATTAATAATGAACTTTGAGACCGCGGGTATTTTCCAGGATTTTCTGGGCGGCTCGGTCTGGTAGTAAAGTACTGTACAAGGCTGGTTTCGTATCCTCGAGAGACCGATCGTTACCGACTTCGTTACACAACTGTTAGGATAATCTGCGGCGAGAATCATGAGCTGTGATACATATACACGAGCATGTATAGGTATGTCCGGCCCCGAGGGTGAGGGCAGGTGTACCCGCCGAGGGAATAATTAATATTCAGCGAGGAAAAAGTGGGCGAGAGAGCCAATGATGGTCTTCTCCGATGAACAGTTAGCGCGTTAGCGAACGGGCGCATCGCTTCTACTTAGACACGCAGCTGGTCCTCGCAGGAAAGACACCGGACTCAATTATGCTCGTCTGCCTGTCCTTCTTCTACCGTAATTGTTTAACAATTCGATCCGGTATCGCCGACGATTTTACGCCATCGATTTTATCTTAATGGTTCCTCGCGTTTTACCAAATTACGAGAGATTCCTTTTTTTAACGTGACTGGCCGAAAACATGGTTTTTCATTGCTTAACGTTCGATTGATTCTGTCTTAGTGGTTCCTTGCTATTTTCGAAACTGCCGACAATGAGAGAATCCCTTTCTCAGACATGACTGGGTAAACACATGATTTTGGAACTGTCGTCCACAGAAATTGATATGTTAATTTTATCGTGTCTCTTAAGACACGTTGCAAATCCTTCAAATTGAATTTAATAACTGGACAAAAATTGGGTTAAGTTATTTGTAACTTATTAATCGACGGCGGAGCTTCATGCGTTTAAGAAAAAAATTGGTTGGTTGAAATGTAGAACAGTAAGAGATTAGAAAAATTTTGTAAGCGGTTAAGCATATTTATTTCCCCAACGAGGTGAAATACAAATAAATGATTTTTCTGTTTTGTAATTTGTTTCAACTGTCGACGATGAGAGAATCCCTTTCTCAGACATGACTGAGTAAACACATGATTTTGGAACTGTCGTCCACAGAAATTGATATGTTAATTTTATCGTGTCTCTTAAGACACGTTGCAAATCCTTCAAATTGAATTTAATAACTGGACAAAAATTGGGTTAAGTTATTTGTAACTTATTAATCGACGGCGGAGCTTCATGCGTTTAAGAAAAAAATTGGTTGGTTGAAATGTAGAACAGTAAGAGATTAGAAAAATTTTGTAAGCGGTTAAGCATATTTATTTCCCCAACGAGGTGAAATACAAATAAATGATTTTTCTGTTTTGTAATTTGTTTCAACTGTCGACGATGAGAGAATCCCTTTCTCAGACATGACTGGGTAAACACATGATTTTGGAACTGTCGTCCACAGAAATTGATATGTTAATTTTATCGTGTCTCTTAAGACACATTGCAAATCCTTCAAATTGAATTTAATAACTGGACAAAAATTCGGTTAAGTTATTTGTAACTTATTAATCGACGGCGGAGCTTCATGAGTTTAAGAAAAAATTGGTTGGTTGAAATGTAGAACAGTAAGAGATTAGATAAATTTGTGAAATACAAATAAATGATTTTTCTGTTTTGTAATTTGTTTCAACTGTCGACGATGAGAGAATCCCTTTCTCAGACATGACTGGGTAAACACATGATTTTGGAACTGACGTCCACAGAAATTGATATGTTAATTTTATCGCGTCTCTTAAGACACGTTGCAAATCCTTCAAATTGAATTTAATAACTGGACAAAAATTGGGTTAAGTTATTTGTAACTTATTAATCGACGGCGGAGCTTCATGCGTTTAAGAAAAAATTGGTTGGTTGAAATGTAGAACAGTAAGAGATTAGATAAATTTGTGAAATACAAATAAATGATTTTTCTGTTTTGTAATTTGTTTCAATTAGGACAATGATTAGATCGCTTGCTGGAAGCCGGTCAAGGATACTTATTCCTCGAACGAGGTGAAACGATAAAGAAATTTTACGAGGAAATTGAATATACTGTTCGAAAAGTATTCGTAGACCGTAATTAGGCATAATGCTAGGGTGTTCATTATGAAGCCGTGAATTTCCGAAATTCGTGATGCAGGCTTTTGCTCTCGTAAACGGATATTATCTGTAACGAGCGGTAATCACGGTGGCGTGCCAAAGTGTTCAGCGGCAACACTTTCCTACAACGCGTTTTAGTGAATATTTATAATTACGCTGTTGCCTGATAGACTTCGCTCTCGCATTTCAATGTATCAATTTCAGACACGCGATGCGGTAAACAATCGCGCCGCCGTGCACAAAAAATCTATGTTATTTAGTCGCCGAAAGTAAATTCTATTAACTAGGAAAACGTACGAGAAAGTAGGAAATTCAAGCAACACGTTACGTTCAATCTACATCAGATGTCAGATACTAAATGAAAATTGAATATATAATCTTAATTTTGAAGTGAAAAATTAAAGAACGAATGGAAATTCTCATATGTATAAAAAGTTCATGATAATAATACAGTACAAACACACAGTTCAAAGAATATTTCAAAGGTGATTGAAAGAAGGCGTCAAAAACTGCATGAGTTGAACCAAATAAATAATCTTCTATTCAGTGTCAACTTTTTTAAAACTAGAAAAATTATCTACTTTATTAAATTACAAGCCAAGTTCAATCTATATCAGATACTGCATAAAAATTGAATATACATTGTATAATCTTAATTTTGAAGTGAAAAATTAAAGAACGAATGGAAATTCTCATATGTATAAAAAGTTCATGATAATAATACAGTACAAACACACAGTTCAAAGAATATTTTAAAGGTGATTGAAAGAAGGCGTCAAAAACTGCATGAGTTGAACCAAATAAATAATCTTCTATTCAGTGTCAACTTTTTTAAAACTAGAAAAATTATCTACTTTATTAAATTACAAGCCAAGTTCAATCTATATCAGATACTGCATAAAAATTGAATATATAATCTTAATTTTTAAGTGATAAATTAAAGAACGAATGGAAATTCTCATATAAAAAGTTCATGATAATAATACAGTACGAACACACAGTTCAAAGAATATTTTAAAGGTGATTGAAAGAAGGAGACGTCAAAAACTGCAAGAGTTGAACCAAATAAATAAGCTTCTAGTTAGTCTACTTTTTTAAAACTAGAAATGTTATCTACTTTTATTAAATTAGAAGCCAAGTAAAAATTCGTGTCATTATCCAACCGATGTTGTGCAATCATATATTTATATTTGAGAGGCTTTTTGAACAGTGATTAAAAGAAAGGAATGTCACAGGAACTGCAGAATTGGTGGCAGAAGCGTCAAGTAAAATTTCAATATCTACTTTTGTCGACTAGGAAGCAAATAAATATAAATATAATAAAAAAATAAAGACTTTCTGGGGAGCAATCGAACGAAAGGGATGTCAAAAGTGGTATAGTTGATGGTAGAATCAGCTGAAGCGATTCGACGGTCGCACAGCAGTCCGCTAACACACATACTGGCAATCTTTCGGTGGAATCTCGGTAGCCTTGATAACGAAAGCGTGTACGTGGTGCACGGTGCAGGACGAATTGCAGCCACAGAAAACGAGGAAAACTTGGGATCAGATAAGGGTGAAAGTGTGGGCGAGCGCAGGGCATAAAAGGAGTTCGAGAAAAAGAGATAGCAGGAGAGGGAGCGGAGGGAAGCGGAGTACAAATTACGAGCACCCGGAAACTGGTCTCGTGGCCGTGTTAACTTTCGTCGCGTGCCCCCAGGAAATGCCTCAACTTTTGCAGCCGCGTGTTATCGTCTGCGCATTATAAACTTTCCATTGCCCCGGCCTTTCCCTCTCTATTCCTTTTCCCTTTCCTTATTTGCCTTCATTATTTACGACACTTTAACGAATTTTACGCGGCAACCTTGCCCGGTCGCATCGTTACCCTGTTCGAAAGTGAAACACCTTCGCGAAATCTTCCGCGATTCCCACGTTTCTTCGTATTTACGCCCGCTTTGTTTTGTCTCAACACTCTAATCACTAGACCACGGATCTTTATGTTATATAAAAATGTTCTGTATTGATTGCGAGAAGCAGGAATAAACTGAAAATTGATTGCATCCCTTCTGGATTTTGTTGTACTGAAAATAATATTACATTCTCATCTTCTACTGGTTTATTCTTCATCCAGCTAATTTCTTAATAAAATGCATAAAAGTCCGCAGTCTATTGATCACAATGAAATCACCAATTGATGAGAATTTTTCAATGAATTTATAATTTAACGAATTTTTAGAAATATCATCCCCACTAAATGTTACATGTGTATTGATGAAAAATGATATTTTATTTTCAGATACGAGGCGGTGAAACTCATACACCTCGAGTTGACAAAAGTTTGCAAGCAATCAGACATCGACTGGAAGATCATACACGATGCAGGATGCACCAGAGATGACACCGACTTGCCTCATCACGTCACTTCCCGTATAGATCTTGATCGTTTGATTGCGGGAACTTTCAGAGCATTTTTGGCTGCTCTACCCAGCCCACCAACAATTGTAACCATCGCCAGGTAAGATAAAAAATACTGTAATAATTTTCAATATTATTTAGAGCGTTGAATAGAGCATATCGTTCAAAATTAACGAACTATAAACAGTCTATAAATGCACCACATTCGCAGTCTTTCAATATAATTACTAGTAATTAATAGTCTGCGGATTTTTATGCATTTATGAAGAAATTAACCCCTTGCCTTACTACAATATCGTGTTAGACCCGTGATGGAGATTCAGAACAGAGTCTAATAAATATGTTATTAATTTCCTTTAAGGTTTGTTAAGGTTCAGTTATCGTAAAACATGTAGACATACAGTAGATATAAATTTTTTTCATTCTCAGGGAATTGCGAACTGCAAAAAAGTTCTAATCACTAAAACCATAAAATAAATCGTAAGGCAAGGGATTAACTGGATGAAATATAAAACAGTGAGAAATATATAAAATTTAATAATATAACATTACATTACATTACATGCAGAATATTTTTATTTTGTATAAAAATATCCGCAGTCTAGTAATTAGACTACAGACATAATGACTTTATGAGAAAAGTCAGAAGGAGAGCCATGCAACTGTAGAAAAACTAAAACAATTTATAAATGTTCGTATATCAGTTTTAACTTGCCAAAATTATTTTTAAAAAAACGTGGTAAAGACGAATGAATGCCTGTTCCTTGAAGTTAATGGTGGGACAGTTTCATTTTACATGAAAATCCGTAGTCCACTAATAATTGCAGGGCGAGTAACCTCCATAAATAAACGAAAGAAAAGTTCTCGATGTATGTTAAACAGAGGCTTCTCCATTTCCTTTGGAAGCACGAGGTTAAAGTCGCAGATGGCGCGGCCGAAGATGCTAGGGGGGTTGAAAATCGAGAAAAAGGGAGGACCATAAGGGAGGCATGGTTGGGCCGGGCGAGGGGTGGGTTCATGAAGGTTCAGGTATCATCAAGCCCCACCTTCCATGTGGGTAAGGGGTGGCCTCCTCAGGGCTGCACAAAATCAAACGGACCGAGCTTTCGACGGTCGTTGTCAGATGTCTCTGTCTTCGATGTCCTGCGACAGATAGGTACTAATTACTCCTTTATCTTCCTGCCACGCTCTAGTTGGCCGGATGATTAAGGCGAGACGTGGTAATCCGTTTCTCAATTTCTGCGACCCCGTAATAAACATCCCCGTGCACGCCCGCATACACCAGGAGAATTGTAATTTATGAATTACGCGTGGGGGATGCTAGCCACGGCGAGCTCGTTCCGCAGGAAACATTCGTCCCCTTTATGGATTCTTCCGGATAAATACTTAAATCTCGTTTTCCACAAAATATCCTGTCCTCTCAATATTTCATGACGATGCTCGCAATTTTATGAACTGTTAATTATCAGGCTGGAAACTCTTGTTTATATTAATGCACAAGTCGGGCTGCTGTTATTTATGGCTATTTATTTATTTAAAGCTATTTGTTGGAATCCGACTCGGGTGAGAGAACAATGGGAACCATTGGTATAATTTATCTGTCTTCGATCTATTCGTTTCTTTGCATATTTTATATACGAATTTGCTGTTTATTAATTCGTTGCAGGCTGTGTTGCAATCAATATTAGAAGGTCCATAAAGTGTCAAAAAGATTTCTACCGCATTCATTAACTTCCTTTAGTCAGGCGATTTTCGTAAATTAATATGATTAACATTTACAACGTAAATAAATATAAATTAGCCACCAACGATTAAGAAACAAATGAATGAGAGAAGTCTTGAAAAAGATGGTTCAATCTAGACCCTGACAAGCCTGTTAAGTGCTACAAAGAGAGGCTACATAAAACAAAAAAATGATAAGCTATTTAATACGTCAAATATGTTGTTTAACAACAAAATTGCGTAAGTGAAAATGGCAACGCTAGCCGTAAACGGTTGAGTTGGCGCCATCTCGCGATGAACTTAGGGAAGCGCTATTCGGAATTCCGGCTATGCGAGAAAAAAAAATCGATTGCATCGTGTTCGGCCCACTTCCAATCCCTCGCAATCCGCTCTTCTCTGCTCCGGCACGCCTCGCTTCCGGAGAAGACGCGAAAAACGCTGCCGGATGTCGCCTCTGGACTGCACCGAGGTTCTCTTGCAGCTTTCCAGCCAATTCAAACGAAAGCAAAAAGTCAACCGCCAATGAGGAAATCAAATTAACCTCTTAATGATAACTAAAACTCGTTACGTCCACGGATTACGCCTTATAAACCCCTCGATTATTCGAATCCCTGTTTTCCATGGCTAAATAATAGACTCTGCTATCAACCTTTCGAAAACGAAAGTTTCAAACTACTGCATTGTCGACAATACGTCGAACAATCAATATCATTAATTATTTAATTAAACGTCTGACAACCTTAAATTTTAGGCTAAGTCACACAAAACTCGTCATCTATTTATTCGTGTTTTCGTAATACAAAGAAGGTTAAGTATGGCTGATCTAAATGGACCAATAGTTAATAAGAAGATAATTACGTAAAACATCAGGAGGTACAAATCGTTTCCATTTTGTTGCTTCAGGTCGAGCGAAGATGAGTATTGTCCGCCGGAAGACGTCGATCTGATACAAATAGGCGTCCTCGAGGAGCTTCGTCAGCGATTAGGCGACATAGACGTTCAGATGTCGTACCAACAGGAAGAAACATTGTAATCCTACCTTCCAAAATAATAAAAATCCTTATCCTTCGAAATAAAATGCATGGGTTTCAATAAAGATTTTTTTAATATTCACATAAGAATGATTTCAATATTATTAGACCTTTCATTCAACCTTGCTGCGTCGCGTGAAACTTTCATGATTCCTTAACATTCCTATGTTCATGACAGCAATACTTCTTCAATATTATCGGTCCCGATCCAGTTTCATATTTATTAGCACTCGGGTGGTGATTCTGAGTCGCCACTAAAAATTTCAGTACCATTATTTAAAATATTCTTTACATTATTAGATATGTTCGTATCTAATCAATCAATTACTACACGTTTAAGTATTTTATCAGGTATTATATCAATTTCATATCCGCTAAATTAAAAAAATCATAGAGAATGGAAATATTCTGGGTCGGAAGAAGTGTTTAATTCTCGAGTTAAAATAGTGCAGAGTGCAAAGGGTTAAAAAAAGTATGCTGTTCTCCTGTTCCTTCTAATTATCCCAAACGTATAGCCTCGCTAAGAACTACAGCACGTATCAGTTTACATAGGAGACATCGCAACAATCAGGACATGGCTAAGATTGCTACTTCTTTTATTTCTACAAGCATCTCAAGGGTTCCCTATACTGATCTATACGAACGTTTTATGAAAAGTTCCTTCAACAGTACTTCGTCTCTAATTAGAAAACTAGGATTGTATAAGAGTAAATATTATTTTGAGCATTATTTTAAGAATATCCGTTATCCTTGGTTTAAAGGCAAAAATCTACCACGACATTTTGTAGTTTCTGTTAACCGATGCAGAGCGAATCATTATCATCTGGCGGGTTCTCTTGCTCGTGTCGGTTTCATTGACAATCATTTATGTAAGTGTAACTCCGAGAGTGAAACTTTGAACCATGTCATTTGGCAATGCGATTTATATAATGCTCAAAGATCGTTACTCTTGGATAAACTCCATAAACTAAAATTCCAGCTGCCTTTGGACGTTTCCTTGTTTTTGGCAGGGCCAAATATTGGCGTTTGTCACCATATTATATCATTTCTAAAAAATTGTAACCTACAAGTCTAGGTGTTATCCTATAGTTATTGTTATTATAACTCAATGATGTTATAAATCTTCTTTAAGATTTAAAAATAAAAAAAAAAATTAAAAATCAGGACATGTCAATGAGTGCTACAGTTTTCGTCTTAGAGTCCGACGAATCTGAAGAGCCAATTAGGGGATGAATTACACTCGTCGAAGAGGGGGATGAGGCGAAAAGTCCGAGTTGTAAGCAGCACATCGAATCGATGGAATACATCAGATGATCGGGCGACCAAGGAGGAAGAAGGAAACTGGCTTGTCTTTGATCAAAGCGGCGATTTACATAAGATCGGTGCCACTGGTCCATTATAAGGACCGAGCACAATGCCAACCTGAAGGTTAGCGTTTTTTTTTTTGCACCCCTGCGCCCCTCGACAGTTCCTCGTTCCAGGCAGTCGGCTATTTGCATACCGTAGGGCTAGTTTCCCACACGTCTTAGCCGGGCGATCGTTAGCTCTCTCTCTCGTTTCCTACTTCTCTTGTTTCCGTCTCCCTCGACTTCCTCCTCGCTTCCTTTGCCCCTTCCGTTGCTCGTTTCACAACCCTTTCAGCCGGTAAAGACAAAAAATTTGAACAGACTAGGAAAAAAGACGTCTTCCTTCTTCTGAAGAATGCTGGCGTTTCCTGGTGAGACTTCTCTCCCACTGACAGCCCCTATGTGCTGTCACTGAGGGAGAATGGTCTTCTGTTCATCCCATTATACGTACAACTTCTACATTTGTTGTAATTATATTTTTCTAATAATTCTTTTTGTAGAATTATTTTTGTATATCGCAATAACCATCCCCTATTGCACGTTACAATAATTTCTCCATAAGTTATTCTAACCCATCATATTCAACCCCTTGTTTTACCATTAATTTTGTGAGGAAGCAGAGAAATATTATGGAAAAAGAAGTTAGTTCCTCGTGGTAGTAGAATCGTAAGACAATTTGTGTTGACGTGCAATTAGGGGTGGTTCTCGGTGTTGCGGATCAATTAGCGGGAAAACTGGAGTTTTGTCGGACTCGTCTGTTTCATATACGGTTAATAGTTGGCGGGAATGAGTCATTCCGCAGTTAGGCGATGATAGAGAGTCACGTTTAAGGGGTTGTACGGTGGCAACGGGCGATAACGGCGTCGAATCAACGTGAAATGGACAATGTGAATGCGGAAATGCGGTCGCGAGGGAGGGACGAGATTTAAAGAGCCGCAAGAAGAGTTTACGAGCTGCCAACCTCACGTAATGACTGTCGTTAACCACGGCGCGAGCCTCTCGAACGGCAGAGCCAGACTTTTGTATGCTAATGACAGGGTGGTCCGATTTCACCCGGCCCGGGGAGTAAAAAAATCTTAGGGGTCAACAGACCCATCGTTTCGCCCGAGTTTTAAGTCTCCCTCGAGCACCATTGACCTCAAATTAAACACGGGCACGACCTTCGACCCGCTGAAAACTTTACGACGGCCGGTATATACCCGTACTTTTCGCAAATTCATTGACGAACACGGAACCCCGAGAACCCAAACCCAATCCCCTCCTCCTTCCTGCCCCACTCGACAAGCGGCGAGCTCTCCTATTCGTACGAAATTAACTTCCGGTCGGGAGACTCGAGATGCCCGTGGCAAACTATAGCAAACGCTTCAAGACCCTCGAGATAACCGGCACACCACCGTTCGCCCGAGCAACACGCGTATTAATATTCATTAAATTACACTCATTGTTCGCACCTAACGAGAGCCGCGCCGCGAACCTGCTAACCCAGAAACCAACGATCCGAGGTAATCACAGACATTGTTATCATTTTCCTTGGAGTACTTCAAACGTTTATTGTTTCTCTTTTTTCTGCCTTTTATTACTCCCTGCAGGTAGTTACAAAAATACACATTGAGGTAAACGTAAGGTCTAATGTACAGGGTGTCCCATCCGATTTCGACATCTTGATTTTCTCGCTATTGTTACTAGTGGCCAAACATGTTTCAACAGAAGCTTGAATGGTACTGAATGGTGTAAAGATTATATAAGGGTCATCTTTGTTTTTTCAAATAGAATGAGGTATTTTTTTAATACATCAATCGATGCAGCTGGACATTCGTTATAAAAAAAGTGCTAACCTATGTAAATATGTCGAAAAGTATGTCATATGTCGAAATATTTCTTAAACCCGAGTTAACTCGGACGAGTTCGCTAAGAGGTTTAATAAGTTATTAAAAAAAATACTATTAAATCTTCGATTTATCAATGAAAGTACTAATTCACGAAAATCGATGAACTAATGTGATTAATTATGAAGTTAAATTAAAGAGATTAATTATGAGATGAATTATCTGAAGCAAATGTTTAATTATAGAGATGGTTGAAAATATTGTTTTCCGTCGCAAGCTGCATATAATTTGAAACGTTCCGGTCTCTCCCACGGCTGTTCGGATTTCATTCACCCAGGTGACACCGTGACATTGAGTTCTACCGGAATTATTCAAAACCAGGCCTGGCTGGCAAAAGCACAACCGTCCCCGGCATCGTAATCCCGCATCTGATTTGCATAAGGGAGAAATACAATAAACGCGACAGAAGAAAAAACAAAAGCGATAAGAAAACAACAAAATGCGACAGCCAACGAACTGTCGAGATTAAAAACGGTATATTAAAAACGCTCCTTTCTGCCCATAATTTATAGCACGTTAACAATCATGCCAGTCACGGCAGGAAAACTTAAACCAGTCTCTTGAAAACCGGTGTTGAACGCAAAATATAATTCCACTTAAAAAAATCTCTTATTTCAAATTAAGTTTTCAAATAATAACCACATTTTGAAATAACAACTTTTTAGTTTACGTACAGTTGGGAATCTAACAAACCACGACAGGAAACTTCAAATATTCACTTTGAACCATGATATATGAATTTGTTAATGAAAATTTCAAAGTGTTAGAGACGATCCAACCAATCACAATAAGAAAATTCAAATATTTATATTTCTAACAAACCACGACAGGAAACTTCAAATATTCACTTTAAACCATGATATATGAATTTGTTAATGAAAATTTCAAACTGTAAGAGACGAACCAATCAAATAAGAAAATTCAAATATTTACATTAAATGATGGCATTGTTGCGCTAATTTTCGCACACAGTTAGCAGACAGAAACTTGAAATATCGTCGCAAAACCGTATATTTTGGCTAGCAGCTTCCAGAAGGGCTAGGTCACGCATCCTGTTCGAAAAGTCGCCTGGAACCCTTCCTCGGGTATACCTGACGATTATGCGCGTGACGAAAGAGATCTTCAGAGAGGCAAGTATGCTAATCAGCAGGCATAATGCAATATCGATACGCACGCAGAAAGCCAATTATACCATGGGGATTCATGCGACTCTCCTTCTTCCTCTCTCTTTCCCTCTCTCTCTTTCTCCGTGCGTCTCTCGAAAAACGTCTAGGTGAAAGGGATGAAAGGGTCGTGCAGGCAGCATCGCATCGGCGAGAGAAAATGAATGGCAAATAAAAAAAAGATGGAAGAATGAGAACGGGACGCTCATAGACAACGGGATAGGCGGAGACCTCGTTGGCCGTTGTTCGAAAGTGCTATTTGTATTTATTCGAGCTCTTTGTTCCGACCCTGGAGATCCATGGGGCGGAGGGTGGGGTGGGTCGCGCGAAAAATTATGCAGACAAGAAGCAAAGGATGAAGCTTGCTAGTTGCTACGGCACTAGAACGCGTTTCAGTCGAAAAAAAATCATCCTCACGCGATACGATATCCTTCTAGCGCGATCTCAAAAGAACAAAAGTGATCTAACTACCGCGTAAGTCGTTCGAAACAATCCCATACGCTGTGTGAACTCATTAGTCCATTAAGTGTCAGTGACTCAGTGCACTAAAACATTTGCTTCACTTTCACAACAGTTGCAATTCTTTTGTACTGTGTAAACAATTTATCTAATATCAATTTTAAATTTCACGTTTGCTCATTTTGGACTATCGATGCAAAAATAATATGCAGTTTATTAACCCCTTGCAAAAATGTCGTGGAATGGAAAGGAAAATTGATATTTCTTTATGGCTACATTTATTTTAATGCTTAAATATTAATTAGAAACGGATCAAATTTTATTTCATCTAAGAAGAAACTTATCGTATTGTTAGACTTTAAAATACGGCAACGGGTTAATAACAATACTATTCATTGGTTTAATGTGTGAATATTTTTAATGATCGAATAATCATGGCGTTCGTAACTATAGACTCAACTGCTAGATTTTACAAACAAAATGATTGTTTGGTGTAAAGGTACTGTTTCTTCTTTTAAATAAAAATAATTCCTACAAGAATTGCATCTTTCGAATTTTTTTGGGTCGTAGATCATTCAGGGCTGATTACCGAGTTGAAAATGGCGGATTCCGCGAATTGCGAATCGGAGAGAAATTCGAAAGAAAAACAGGGAGCAGCTGTTCGGACGGAGGGAATAATTCGCGAAATCGAATTACGAGCGAGCGTTTGCTCCGTCATGCAGATTCCCTCGTTCCCGTTGGTGCAGTATGTGACGAGATGATTCCATGTGTGCGTGAATGCATCTCGTGCAGTGGATGCAACTGCGAGTGGCCAGTAGCTCGCAAAACGACTGACCGCTCGGTACATTCCCTCGCCGCTTATTCGACGCGGCTCGCGAGTGACGTGTCACGAACAATTATATATATATATTAAACAACAAATTCTCAACAACAATTGGTCAATGGCTGGCAACTAAATTTCCACGACAATTATTTATAAAATCCAGTGTATCAATCGGTGTGCTCGCAAAGTGTTTTCTCGAAACAACTGCAAAGTTAACCAGACTATTTAACAGTTAACGAAGAAATGTGCTAGAGGCGTTTGTCGGTGCAATAAAGTTCCTTCGGCGATTTCTATATATTCTAAGTTCATTCCTATGGATACCCACGACATTTCGCGGGGAACTGAGACCGGACAAGTAATTTCATAATGTCGCAAAATGAACTTCCGACAGTTTTTACATGGTCGAAAGTACGAAACGAGAAGTTCCGCTATAAGTTTTAATGGTACATAAATAAACGGGAACGTTGTAATAGAGTTCCCGCGGAACGAGTTTCCCGAGCGAGATTCGCTGCAAAAGTAACGCGATCTCGTTATAAATATTCAATCACAACCATCACGGTTTTTCACTCCAACGCGACACGCGAGACACACAGAGACAGATAAGCGTAATTCGAGCGTGTGCCGCTGTTAGAGTTTAATCGTGACATCTCTGGAACCTTCTACCAGAATTATCGAAAATTAACGAGCTTGAAGTCCGTCGCCACGGCACGAAACAACATAGTTGTTAGGTGCTACAACGCGGTCTGCTAAAAGTCCTTCCTCTTTAAGAGCGCGCTTCTTCTGTTTCGCCACGGATAGAGACGTTGAGTCCACGAAACAATTAAGGAACGCTTCAGAATGGAGATTCTATATTTTTGCATCGTTACATACTGCATTTGTGCTCGTTATTGCAATTTTTATGTGATGTTCTTTGGTTGATATGAGCAGTGTTGATCATAATTATATATAATATTTTTAGGTGTATTTTTTAAGGTTTTTTAAAACAACCTTACATCCAGGAAACATTAGTGAATTGTCTAGATACAAAATATTTTATATCTTTTAAACGATGTGCATATCAGAAGAAGCAATAAATATTACAGCAATTTTCAGACACTTTCGAGTACACAAAGATGTTTTATACGTAAATATTTTCGACGATTCCAAACGAAGCAACGTCTGCAAGGATCACTGACAAAACAGAAACTTATTTTAAACTACAGTTTACACGAAATTCTGAGAAGCTCCCCGCTTTTCCAACAAAAGCAGTCGCGTCCGGCAAGGGGTTGATCCCGAAATCAGAAAATCGCATAAACCCCGCAGCGAAAAAGGAACGAAACACGCGGATTTTCTTGGACAAAGGGACGAGTCTGCGGGTGTTTTTCATTTTCTTTCCATTTTGTTTGCTACTCAATCGCGCGAAGTGAACCTGCCAGAATCCATTGCCGATAAGAGCGAGTCTCGCGGGTGTGGTGGAGGGTGCGCGAGGGAGTTGGAGAGTGGATCGCGGCTCTAATACACGCGGGGGTGCGTGTAATTCCGAGGCCGCGCCATATTTTAACATCGTTCCGAGTTACATTATGTTTCAGCAAAATGGTCGGCGCACACGTGGCAGCTCCGTCGACGAGGAGGGTGGTTTATCTGGAATACACAATCCCACCCCTCCACCACCCTCTATGCCGAACACGAGGGAGGAAGGAGGATGGAAGGGCTCCGCGAGGGTGGAAGGGGTGAACGATGCAGAGAGCTGCACGATGAGACCGTGGAAGCATGGTGCGGGGGAAAGGAGACTATCCGAGGGGAAACGGTGGTGGCGAAGGGGGTGTGGAGGGGGTGGAAGTCGACGTCGACCCCTCGGCAACCAACGCCCATCGCCGGCCACCCCCTCCCCGCTCCGTTGGCTTTTGCGGGGGCCGCGGGGAGGGGAGGATGGAAGGCAAACCGGTGCGATGCGCGGGCTAACGACGTTCTTTTACTTTTCGCGAGGAAGGGAGGAGACGGAGGGAAGGGGACGGGGAGGGGCGGAGGGGTGCGATCGAGCGAGATGGAAAATGGGGGGAAACGGAGGACAGAGAGGCAGAGAAAAAAGGGGAGGAGGAGGTACAAACCCCCCTTCTTTCCTCTTCCCTTCCCTCCCCGTCGCCCCTCGGCAACCCCTCCTTCGGGCTTTCTTCCTTTCTTTGCTCCGTCGCATTCTGGTTCTTTGTGAACGTAGACACGAACAGGGGAGACTGCACCAGGTAATGATGTACCGCGGTAAATTTCCTGCGGAAAATTACTCGCGCGGTTCGCCGCCGAGCAGAAGAGTCACGACTGAGAGGTAATCATTCTCTTTTTGCCGACCGGCTCCGGACAAACATGCGTACACGCGTGCCACGGAACAGTGAAAGTTGCCACAATGCGGCGACGCGATTTACTAAATTATTAAATAGAACGAGGACGAGCGCGGCCGGACCAGGACATGGTTGTTTTGTTTGTTCCTGCCGGAACGTTGCGCCCACCTTCCGGGATTGTACTCGATTCGGAGATCTTGCTGTGAGCTTCCGGTGCAGACATATTACTTTGAGTGAAATACAAACAAATTCAGGCGATATTGCGTTGAATATCGTGAATTTGGTTAAGATCTGCTGAATAAGAAAAGATTCAGGGGATGCTTAATTAATATCTGTAAGGTGTGCGTTGTGAAGCTCGCATCGAAGTAATTTCCCAAAAACACACAGTGTTTGTGATTTTACAATTTCCTCTCGAGGGACCTCGAGGGCTTGTAAATCGCAAGGTTCGAGCAGGCCGACATGAAATCCGAGAGAATCGCGGACATCGGCGGACCTTGTGTCGCACAATCACGCCTGTTATTGTCGGCCGACCCCTTTCGTTGCCATTCAGGAAAAAGTTGCTTTTAGATAATGGAAAAAAGGGACACGACTAGCGACTCCGGAATTATTCGATCTGTGCCCCTCTGAGTGGTGTGAGAGCATCAGAGAGAAAGAGAGGGGGCTGTTTTGGGTGACTTAGGACGACGGACGAGAGGGGAAGGGAGAGGGTGGCGTTCGCGTGGCTACTTGGAAGTTTGCCGGGCGGAGCATAATGTCTCTAATGAATCCTCAAACTCAAATTAAAACTTCGAAATTGTCGGCAGTCAGCGAATGCGACACTCGATTCCGTAACAATTCAAAGTTCGCTCGACTCTCTCTTTCTTTCTCTCCGATATACTACCCTTATTGCGAGAGGGAAAAAGAACAGGCCCAAAACAAATTATCGGCTGTCTCGTTCACGATACGCCTTCGAGGGGTTTCCCGTGCATCGCATCGTCGAGCTACCCAGGAAAGAATTTCTCTTTCTTGTCTGACATCTTGTTTCCCTCTCAAGGAGTCCTCGTTTCAACGGCGCCCGCGTGCCTTCGTTTGTTCGGAACAAATTAGTTGAACGCCGTTCTCGATCGTAGCCTACCTCCTCGACGTCGGAGGTCCTTCTTTCTTTCTTACTTCATGCGAGCGATTGCATTCAATCTTTTATCAGACGAACGGAACATGGTTCAATGCCATTCGCCAATTCCTAAACTTCTACATTCTACTCTGCTAGATTAAACGCAACTTGTACCATGAGGAGAACCGATTCAACTCTACTGTGGCGCTCAAGACAAATTAAATCACCAAGTTTTTTGTAACAACAACAGCTAACAATAAACAAACCTGGAAACAAAAACAAGATGCAGAGTGGCGTATTCATTGCAGAGTAATGGCTGGACAGATATAATAATGATAATAATAAAACAGATATAATTAAAAGGCTATCAAAATGATCTCATTATTTTATACTGCTCACATATAATATTTTCGAAAATTGTTCAAAGGCTATCAAAATAATCTCATTATTTTACACTGCTCACATATAATATTTTCGAAAATTGTTCAAAGGCTATCAAAATGATCTCATTATTTTATACTGCTCACATATAATATTTTCGAAAATTGTTCAAAGGCTATCAAAATGATCTCATTATTTTACACTGCTCACATATAATATTTTCGAAAATTGTTCAAAGGCTATCAAAATAATCTCATTATTTTACACTGCTCACATATAATATTTTCGAAAATTGTTAAAAGGCTATCAAAATGATCTCATGATTTTACACTGCTCACTTTCGATCAGACATTTCAAAAAACGTTGAGAACAAAATGAGATACGCTGAAGGCAAGAAATTGAGCTAGAGTTTCCCCTCTAAACAATTGCGTAAGGTGACGCGGAAAATTAGCGCACGTCACCGATGGAGCAGCTACAATGAGAGCAAGGTAGGTGATAGCAAGAAAGCGGGCTCGTCGAGGGCGGAAAAGGAAATCGTTGGCCTTGCCCGGTGGCACGCGGGGGTGACCCTCTTCCTGCCTTTTTTTTTCGGCGAACGAACTCACGCGAAATATCGATTCGCCATGGCAGCGTGGAGCATATAAATAAGAAGAGTTTTCCTGCGTGCACACGCGTCACTGGCCACGCCACGTTCTCGCAGCCCCTCCAGCCCATTTCTCTGGCATTTACGTCACGGCACCGGGGGTTTTACACCGGAGATGGGTGGAGGACCACGTTCATAGAACAGAGGATGAGCGAGTTTCACCCCCTTGTGCGTTGTGAGGGGGTTGGAGAAAGGGAGATAGAAAGAGAAGAGAGAGAGAGGAGGGGAGGGGGATGCGAAAGAGACGGGCCAGAGGGATGGAGATTATGCTGCGGGACTTCTGGCCGACCGGGGGTGGTGGAAGCCTACTGCCTACGAACGAAACATCTCCCTCAAAAACCACCCTCGCGACCTCCCCTACCCTCTCTCCACGTGTCTCTCCTCTCTCGTTCTCGCCGTGCATCCACCTCTCGTATCGATTCACTCGCAATCTTGGCACCGACGACGTGTACCACCTTCGTTACCGGCGAAAAAAAAGGAAAACGACCATAACTCGATAGGTGAAAGTGAACGACAGCTGGCTTCGCGTTCTTCTGACCGGCCCAGCGTGCCTACGATACACGGAAAACGGGAACTACATGGAAAACCAACTGTCTGACTTCTACATATTTCTCATCTTTAAGTTTGATGTTTCCTACGTTTTTCAACACTATCCTCAGTTTGCAACATTTTACGTTGCTTCGGGGTTAGGTGCTCTCGGAAGATAGCGCGTCCTGCATGTCGATTTACTGTTAAGAAAGAAACGTTCAAATTGTTTATTTCCAAGTGACAAATTAAACAGAGTCCTAAAGATATACTTATTCTTATGACCAGATGTACATTTCAATTATCAGAATTCAAATAAAAGTTACGTTATCTCTATTTATAAAATTATTTTAAGAAAGTTGTTAGATATTACTCGAGACAACCTAGTTTTCGAATGAAATTGCCATCGGGTTGCTAAACTGATTTATTAAAAATTCTGAAACACTCATTTTCGATTTATGAAGGGCTAGTAAATAAAGTATTAACCGTCGACAGCGACGAAATAGAATTTTATTTCGGTCCAAAGGAAATTAATAACATTTAGTAGATTTTGTTCGAAGTCTTCATCGCAAGTTTGACTATATGTATTATAGTGCAAGGAGTTAATGTGACCACATATTACTGCGTCAAAAATTAGACCAGCAACCAGAGAATTTTTCGATTCAGTTTGCTTGGAAAGGACTTTTCTCCTCGCATAGAAAGTTGGAGACTCTTACATATCGCAGTTGGCAAGATTAAGGTTAGGACGTGGGTGGAAGGGAGAGACGAACCGAAGGGGTGGGCCAGAAAGATACGAGGGTGGACCGCGGCTTGGGAAGGGGATGAAAACGTAGTTGGTTCGTATCAGCATAATGTAGATATCTATTCCTTGCCTCTTCCGTTAGCTTCGAGGTTTGGAGATGGCTGGTATAGGGGGCGGGGGATGAAATTGAAATGAAACTACCCGAAGGAGCAGACGGCCCCGCGGGTTTCCAAACCCGGGGAAAGATTAAAACGCGGCCGAATGGATGCGAAAGAAAGTTAGCCGGCGAACTAGTATACTTCGCCGAAACTATATAGAACATCCCCAAGTTCTTGTGCATGCGGGTAGCGGCTCCTTGTCGGGTTTGGGGTTAGGACGATTCTTTGTGCAACTGGAAACCAACCGGAAAATCCCGAATGCAATTCTGAGTCGAAACTTTTGGCCGCTGACCACTATCTGTAATCGTTAACCCTTTGCGGTCAATCTTCTGCGCCCCTTTTGCCCCGAAACCTAATTCAACGACTCGTCAACCCTTAATCAGGTTAAATGAACCCTTGTAAATTTGTGGACTTCTTAAGCTAACAACGCTCTCGTTGGATTCACCACTAATCGAGATTTTAGTTACGCATTTGCATTTGCGTATTATTTGATTTTCTTTCGAAATGTTGCAGTGCGAAGAACAAAATTGGAGTGAATTTGTTCAACATCCTATTGCGTTTTTCTTAGAGCTATGTTTGTATAACTGCCACGAATTTGCCATAGTAAATTAAAAATCATGTTCATGCATGATAAAGATTTAATTTTTCCCATTCGTAAATGTTTATACATCTAGAGTTAAAATAATATATTGTGTAAAATAAACTATTGTGAGAAATATTAAAGAAACAATAACGTTTCAAGAAATAAACAAATACATTTCCTTCCTGGGTCAGAATGACCCAGCATTCGAAGCCGGTGAAGTTGCGAAGCTCTCAGCAGGGTCCGAGATATAAAGTGTGAGCTGAGAGAACGTCGTCGTTCCCGTCGTCACTTTTTTCTCTATTTCTTAGTCTTTCTATCGCACCGCGAAGAAAGTAAGCGCGTGGCGGTGTGAAATGGAATTAATTATGAGAGCGTCTCAACAGGTGGGTGTAGACGTCTTTAAACTCTCTCACCCTCTCCCCCCGGTCTCTCTCTCTCTTCTCGTTTGCATTGTCTTTCTCTCTCTCTCCTCGTCTGTTTCATTGGTCTCACACTCCTCGGCCGACGATTCACCCCACCGGGCCACCCCTTTTCACCGTGTCCCGGACCGTCCTCAAGTAATTTACTAAGAAAATAAATAGAGGACGAGTCCCTGGAAAAATGGAAGGTTAAACGAGCGCGTCGACGCGCGATCTTCAGCTTCCTTAATTGAGAGAAAAGGAAAGAGAACGCCGGGCCCGGGGAAAATAGGAGAATCGGGGCTCCGGCGGCGAAGAATGCATCATTAAAAATCGAACGAAGCAAAACACCATTATAACCCGCGACGATCTGAATGTTAAACAATCCTCGCTTTCGTTAAAAATAATTTTACATGCACCTTCGACGACTTATCAAATTATTCCTGCAAGGTTTTATAAATCCTACGTCTTTAAATTATACCATGTTATTTCGAAATTGTTACAAGTTGCAAATAGAGACTAGAGATATAAGAATCCTAATATACATAGATAAATAGTTCAATTTTTCAGCCATCTAAATATATGGGAAAGAAGCAGGATTACAATAATTGTCTTTTTATACCACATTATGGCAACAACATGGATGTGTGAAAAGCAAAGTTGTAAAAAACACGTGAGACAAGCATCTTCGCCTAACTCCCATTCCGTACAATCGACTTCGAACATTTTTATTCCGCGTAAATATCCACAGTTTATTTGTTATAAATGTTTGTAAATGCAGAAACAAATGTCTATAGTTGTAAGACTTTTTAACGACTGGTGCATGGAAAATTGAATCGGGCCACCCCGTAAGAGGCTCAAGATAAATGATCAGTTTTGACAAACTATCGACATTACCCCTATGCATTGCAATCCGATTTCTACTCGCACTTAGGTTTGTCAGATCGCTCTTAACCTCGCCGACCTTTTCTGGGATTGATTAATTGACTTTTAAAATATATACTTGTCTCGTCACTATTGTATCGCTCCGCTATTGTGAACCGCAGAATATACGACCTATCGAATCCTTTGTCAGTATACCATACCGATCCCGATTCATAAGTCACCAATGTCGTGTGTTTTTTTAACTGGTATTGTTATATTCGCTGGTAAAATTGCATTTAATTAATTTCGCGTTAAGCTGACGCAGTTTAATGCATTTAAATAACCGTGATATTAATCAGAAATATTTTTGCATAACAATATCCGTTTTCGTAAGTCTGTATCATTAATCAGATCGATTTATGTGCATGTTTATGGTCTTGTATAATGATTTATAATTGGTGGAGATCAGGGACTAGTTTTGAAATAAAATTTATCATATCCTAATTTGTATTTGTTAGTATATTTAATATCTTTCAAATTCGATTAGATCAGGGATTTTTATTTTTGTTTTATTATAAATTACAATAAAAAAGACAGAATACTACATTTCCTTTTATCTTTGAAACTCGGGGAGCAATAATTTCGGGGTTGGAAGCCAAATAATTTGCTTGAGAGAACGAAATTCAATATCCACTTGCTCCACCCCGTGAAATCAACACTATTATTTCGAAGCGCAGACCGGCAGAAAGGGGTTGGTGCTTGAAAATTGAAAATTCGACTATCGTGCATTTCTTGCTCTTTTCCAGCCCCGGTTTTCGCCCTGTATCTCACCCTTAACGTTCTCCGAAGGAAAACACCCTTGGCGGCGCGTCAAAAGTTTTTTCTCCGGCGGAACGCATGTATATATGCTGATTTATGCGATCGTTCACCGGTGAAAGGAGGAACGGCCAGCCCAGGCTAACCTTTTCCCACGTTTAATTTAAACATCCAACGTGTGTTTTACCTGTCCCGCGGACGGGGCAGGTGTGTAGTGACGCGAAAAAGAAAGAAGATGACACACGTATCAATGGCCATTGATATTCAGCCGAGGAAAAAATGCTAAACCGTGCACACCATGTGACTCCGGGACGCGCATAAGAATTATTCGAGAGGCATCCTCGCTTTCAAATCCTCTGCCGAATCGGTGTTCATTTCACTACCATTCAGAAATTCGATTCGCAGTCGACGCACGTACCCGTTGAAACAATTTTTCCCTCGTCCCTTCTCCTAGTGTTTTTTCTTTTGCGGCACCGAGTGCATTTTGGGAATTTCTAATCTCGCTGTGTATCCTCGCCATTTTTCCACATTCGTACACTCACTTTTAATATTAAAGTATAGTCTCTCGAAAATTCACGGAACAAACAACTCAAAAAATTGATGCCAGTACTTTTAAAAGCAATTTTTTATAGTCTTTAAAATATCATTTTAACGCGCCTCGTAAACCTTTCTTTATTTGGGTAAAAATTTGAATTCTTCCTAATCTATACATAAACACCGTTAAAAAATTCTCATTATCTTCAGGATCACGAATTACGATCGAAAATCAACGAGTACTCAAAGATCCTGATTTTCTACACAACTGTAAAATCTTTCTCTATTAACCTCCTATCTGTCTGTTAACTTCCTGTCTCTAATTTTTCCATAAAGCAGGTTGGTAATTCATTACCGTTATTTTGAATTTTGTATTTAAATCTGTTTTTCAGTACCTTCATATTGCAAACTCTTTTAAAAATTTACAGACGCAGTTGTTTTCTCTTTCTTGAAAAGGATCCATATTGGGATCGAAACGTACAAAGTTTAACCAAACTAGCACGATTGCTTTAATTTAATTTCTGATCGAACCTTTGCGCCCATATCATCTCCACTTCTTGTTATAAACTACCTTACGATCGATAATCAACAAACACAACTGTAAAATATGTTTAGTGTCGTTGCCTTTTTCAAATATTCAATTGAGCCAACTAATTGTGCGAACTCTAAAAAGAGTAATAAACAGTAAGAAGTATTTTTCAGTGGAATAAAGACGGTATTTTCGAGGTAGCGAGAGGCAGCAATGCTCGAGACATGCCAATGCGGAATAGCGTCCGAGAGATATTGATGACAACGTTAATAATGGATCAGGTTCTCCAGCCGATGGATATCATTAACGATGATCTGCTATAGTAAACTATAGTGGCTTCGATCAATCATAGGAAAGCTCGACGTCGCCGGCAGACCTTCTTTCCCCGTTCCCTGTCCGTCTCAGCCAACTCCGAAACGTCGTCCACGGCGTCGTCGTCGTCGGCGGCGGCGGTGTTGTCGTTTCTTCTTTCACACCCCCGAACAACGACGTCTTCGTCTTCGAATAATTCCCGCATAGGCCAGGATATCTTTTTTTCCCCTCCTTCCCTGTCCTGGAGGTTCGCCAGGATCCATTCATCACCGACATCCGAGGGCGCGAACGGAAGGAGGCAAAAACTCCTCCGGAGGAGGAAGAGATGAGAGCAACGAATAGCGTCGCGTCGGGCGAACCAAGATGGAGTGGCGTCGTTATAGCGTCTCCGAGGCTTCCAGCGTGTCCGTTATGCCGATTATCAATAAATCACGGGGGAAAACACCGAAACAATGTCTCGGAGAAGCCAGGCCCGAGCGTACCATCTGCATCGATAGTTACCATAACTTTTCTTCCGCTAAGATTTTCCTGCTGCAACATTCGACAAAAAACATATTTACTCTCGAAGCCATCGGGATCGTTGACTCTCGATCACTTGACCAATCGTTAGTTCAGTCTGCGGAGAAAGACACCCTACGAAGTTTACTCGAGGTAGACGGAGCTGTTCGTATTTATTTAAATATTTAGATGTGTTGGTGCCGATCGATCGTCGGCGACCAGCTGATTGTCTGCTGCTGGTCGTCATTACGAGCCGACGATCGATTTGCCATTCACAACCGATATTTGTCTGGTTAACAATATTTATTAGTAACTACTGCTATAGCTAATGCTGGGGTGCAGTATCCTTCCCCTGGGGAGGATCGCCAATACTTAAATTTATTAGTAACTATTTAAATAAACCTCCTATAGTACGTAAAAAACAGATTTCGAATGATTGCATCACTTGGAGACTGTAACCAGTGAAATTTAATTATGTGTTGCGTGGTAATTACTGCAGTTTTGAATAAAGTGATGTACAAAGACGTTTGAGACACGTCATATCTTTCTCTCTAGTATTTCACGATTTCTATAAAATCAAGAAAAAAATTGTTGAATTAGGAACCAGTCCTAATCCCTTCACCCAGAATGTATTAATATCCTCACTAATCAATCAATGCTAATCAATCAATGCGAATATCCTCGCTAATCAATCTCAAAAACGTTGCATTGGAAACAAAGAGTAAAATGGATCTGTGAGAAATCTCTTCAAAATGTTGAAAAAATGGATGGATAAAGGTGTGAATCATCACAAGCAACATCAGTTTCACAAATGAGGTTCGATCATTAAAATTATTATTTCTTCATTTTTGGAAAAAAAAAACTGCAATATTAGATATGTGTGTGTGAGTTCTACTTTTTATGTGAGTGATGTAGTTCATAATTTTATTGATCATACGGATTCTGGTGGAGGATTGGATATTTCTATTTTGTGTCACTTATTATGTTAATGATCGAACCTTGCGCCGAAATCACAAATTTAATATCAGTTTTACAGTTATGAAAAAGGTCTGTTTAACACATTTTAAATTTACATTGTTCGAATGTATATCGACGGAACATTGTCTGAAATGTGATTTCATGTCGGCTACAAAACTGGAAAATAATTCGTTGAACGTTACTTCTCGGGTTGAACGATTCCACGTATTTTTCTTCTCGCGTTCCAACCGGTTCGTCAAAAAGCACGCTCGAGAGGAAGCGGGAACAGTCTAACGCATTCGATTCGGAGTCGTCCGCATAAATCAAGTATAGGGTAATACGAGAGAGGATCGGGTCGGCCGGAATAACGTCACATTCCCTTCTTCCCTCACGTGAAGAACGCGGGGAAGAGAAAAAGAGTTTGTAGAGGCAGAGACTGGTTTCTCGTATTTCCCGGCTCTTTCTCGCATCCACCCGCGATCAATAGCGTGTATTCTTGACGCGCACACATTGTATCCGAAGAGAATGAGCGAGAGAGAAAGAGGGAGAGAGAGAGAGAGTGCGCGCGCTACATTCAACAAGACAGAGGGAGAGAGCGAGCCAGAGGGGTTGCCGAAGGGGAGAGAAAAGGGATAGAGCGAAAGAGAAGCAGAGAGATAGGACGCGCGTACATACTAACCCATTCGCCCCAATACCAAGATGCGCACACATACAGGGTGTACCGTGCAACTTCGTCACCTGAAACGCTACCGGTGTAATTAAAAATGTCGGTGACACTTGCCACGTGTTGACAAACAGCCACGCCATCCCCAAAACCGAAAAACCAAAAGTTTAAACTCTAGCACAAACTTCCGACATTACGGCACGCGTTAAATGGCTGTAGTTGACTCGAGTACTGGTTCTGTGGCTGTCGCAAATAAATAAATAGAAAATAACTAGCAAGGTGATAAAACAAAGAATACTTTTAAAAAAATTACTGCTGTTGCACACTGATCCCAGACGAATTGCGTTTACAGAGTTTCCGGGGATGGCTTTCAGAGGTTGGGCGAAAAGAAATAGCCATGAAATTGGTAGAACTAGATTGATTCCTTCATTTCACCTACCTCTTGTAGCTTGGAAAAAAGGTATCGCAAGGATACACTGGTTCCTGCAGAATTGTGATTTCGGAGATGACTTTTCGAAATCGTTTTTGCATTTTTCGAAAATTTTCTCGCATTTTCCTTCATTTGATAAAATTGTGATTTTGTGAGTTTCGGGAATAGCTTTCGCAAGATTGTTTTCAGGGAGAAAAGAAAGATTTGATAGAATTTGATGAAGCTAATAATTACCCGAAGAATACACTGGTTCTAAGAGGAATTGTGAAGTTGAGATTTTCAGGGGTGGCTTTCCCGCGAGTTTCCATCGCAAGATTGTTTCGGGGTGAAAATGCTGCGTAGTCCACCCTGTATACGCGTTCGAAGGGAGCACACACGTGACGGAGGAACCGTGGAGGAGCAGATGGAATATGCGAACACAAGGACGACTCGCGTAAGCTTCAATCTTCGCCTTCCATCGCGGGAGATGAAGAGGGAGAGAGAAAGAGAAGCGAAGGGGATGAAGGCGGGAGAGGCCGATAGGGGAGAAAGGGACCGCGAATCAGGAGGAATGCGGGGGCGGAAGCCGGCAAGGAGGCGGTATAGGAGAACTTTTATCCGACCGGCACCGAACCGAAAAGCTTTTTCCAGCTTTCGAGCTTTTACACGCTCGCGCTTTCCCCGAGCGACCTTTCGTCGGCTCGAGAGATGGAAATCGCGCCGCAAACTTCTTTTTACGCTTCCGTGTGTAGCCGTTGTACACGGGGTTTCGCCGGGTTCTTCTCGCGGGATTTCAATCCGCGGAATACAATTGGAAACTGTGCACTCGTTGCACCGGGTTCTAGAGCACGCGAGCCGCGAATCATTTTCGAATCCTTCGCCGAAGAAACCAAGATATTCATCTCTAGGAGAAGCTGCCTAAATATGGAGTACTCCTCGAGTATGAAGTAAACGACAGTGGGTGATGAAATTGTTATGAATCCTTCGAAACTACTACTTATTTGAAGTTAACAAATGGAATTAACCCTTTGCACTCGGAACTATTCGAACTCGAAAATTAAACATTTCTTTCTGGCTAGAATATTTTCATTCCTTATGATCTTTTAAATTTGATGGATATGAAATTGATATAATACCTCATATAATAACTAAATTTTTCTTGAAAATGATCTAAAAAAAAACATTGAAAAAATTATTGTGGTAATTTGCAAATAGTAAATGGATTTTTGATATTTCGATCGTCTTAAGATAACAACTAGCAGTGATTTTTCAGCGCACAGGTTCGATCATAATTTACACACTATATATAGTTATTTTGTAGGAAGTGCGCCGAAAAATCACAGCTAGTTATTTGCAAATATTGTTTAAAATAATAATTGTGATCGAGCCAGTGCGCCGAAAGCATAAAAATATTGTTAGGAACAATCTACGATCGACATAAGGAAACATTTAATACCTAAACGTTTAGTAATTGATGAAGTACTGGCATATTTAATAATGTAAATGACGCCTCTCAGAGTCGTGTGATTATACCTCTTTTATCACAGGGCGCATTTTTATGTTTTCGATAACATGCGACGACGATTTTATTTTTTTTGCAATTGAAGAAACTGCTACAATAAAGCGGCAGCTGCACTTTCAACTTCGAATGAATCAATAGAAAGTACTGTTTCATACTTTTACATTGTATATGGAAAGCTACACACTTTTTTACTACTCCAATTAATGCAAATAACGGAGTTGCTTTTGTACGAAAGTAGAAAAATAGTAATCGCCCATTAAAAATTATAACTAAATAATATTCATAAAGACGCGAGCTATATTTGTACAATGTGTCCATCTGTCCGTAATAATTTGAGCGCTCAATAAAAATGCCTGCCAACTGGTTTTACACGTATTTTTAATTTTCAAACAAGCGGATGACCCCAGAGGGGCACTTAAAGAATTTAATGAATTTGTTTCTTTGTTAATCTAAAGAAAAGTATTACAGGCTATCCACGAGGAGACAAGTTTAGTTTATCATCGTAGAATTAACTTTCTCTTGAAATTGAATAAATAAGACCGGTTCCATTATACAGAATCCGTTCTCCATTCAAATTACAAACGTCCACCAAACAGGAAGTTCGCGGGTAAGTTCGGCGGACAAGAAATTAGTTTGTAAATCTTGTATCTACATAAAATTAATCCTGGGAAAGGAAACGTCAGAAAATCGGCGAGTAAGCATCGCGGTAACAATTACCATGGATAATACCCGGAAAGTTGCGACACTCTAATAAAGTTAAAGTCTTCCTGAGTGCCAGTCAGCCGAGCTTCCGTTCTGAATAAAGGTGAGAAAAACAGAGGATGCGGTTTCATTTCAAGAAAAATATTTCTAGAATATCCTGTACACTGGTGCTTTCAACGTAGATGGACGTACAAACATCTGTCGCTTTCATATCCTCTACAATATTAGATACCAAAAAGTTCTTCCCTCAGGAATTAATTAATTCGAGAAAATACAAAATTTCAGCTCAATATCCAGTATCCTTATCCTTTTGAAATGTGTGTGAACACACATAAAAACACTAGCTACATTAAAATTAAAAAAATGAAAGATTCGTTTCTTTGCTCAAGAATTGATTAAATACATGAAGAATCACGAAGTTTTGTATTCAAATTCAAATTTGAATGAATTTTCACATAAAAAAAATTATATATTGATTTTTATATAAAATTTAATATTATTTGAAATTTATAAAAAAATAAAATATTTAAATTTGAATGATATTAAAGTTATTTTCAATTTTTGCGTGTACATTCAAAACAAACAGGTTCCTCTGGATCGTGATAGACAAATTGTTAGTATAAATTCTTACTGTTGATATTAAATAATTTCTTACGCAACGTGTCCGAGACGTCTTTGTACTTCGAAGGGTTAAGTAGAATTTTCCACAAAGAATATCAGAAGCTTGTATGAAATGCAGAAAGAATTCTGCTGTCTCTTCTTTTAAATCATGCGAGAATAGAAGAGTCTCGTGTTTTAATGCCAGGTGGGAATGATAATTTAAGTGTGCGAAGTTAGTACGAAGTTTTCTTGAAAGGATTCTGGTTTTTAGAAAAACGTGGAACGCACGCACGGAGGTTTCAGTCCGGTGATCAGAGCGCGGCATGCAGGGGATTATGAATATTTCCCGGGTATACTTCTATGGTGTTCGAATAGAGACGCCGAAAAAGAGAAGCGGAGATGGCATTCGCCGGTAGGATCGAAGGGAAACACATACCGAGGATCCAAAAAGAAAGGCAGGCGTCGCAACGCCTCGGATCGATGCGCGTCGGAGTGCGCGTTCAACCCCAGGCCAACATGGACGCGGATTTACGAGGTTGAAGCGAATGGGGAAAAAAGGAAATAAGAAGAAAGGAGAATGGTCGTGTCTCCCGGCCTTATCATGTGAGCCCCGCAATATGCAGACACCGGGCGAAATGTTCAATTAATACTACAGCGAAAGCGTGTCATACCCGGAAACTCCCACTCGCGTTCATCCCCAATTCGTGAATCGCAAACTAACAAAAATTTGCAATACTTCCGCTTTATTTTTTTACTACCAAAAAGTCTAATCAATGAAGAGAAAATTCCGAAACCTTGTATTGTACAACGTATAAATATTATTTTTGCATAATTTTTGGCTTTGGAAAAAATTTGCAATACTTCCTTTTTAATGTTTCACTACAGAAAAGTCTAATCAGTGGGTAAAGTAATCTAAAATCATGAAAGTTCCCAAACCTTGTAGTGTACAACGTATAAACATTATTTTTGCATAATGATTGGCTTCGGAAAAAATTTGCAATGCTTCCCTTTTAATGTTTCACTACAAAAAAAATTTTCACTACAGAAAAATTTAATCAGTGGCTAAAATAATGTAAAATCACAACAGTTCCGAAACCTTGTATTGTATAAGATATAAACATTATTTTTGCATAATGATTGGCTTCGGAAAAAATTTGCAATACTTTTAATGTTTCACTACAAAAAAGTTTTTCACTACAGAAAAGTCTAATCAGTGGGTAAAGTAATCTAAAATCATAAAAGTTCCAAAAGCTTGTATTATACTACGTATAAACATTATTTTTGGCATAATGATTGGCTTCGGAAAAAATTTGCAAAACTTTTAATGTTTCACTACAAAACAGCTTTTCACTACAGAAAAGTATAATCAGTGGGTAAACTAATCTAAAATCATGAAAGTTCCAAAAGCTTGTATTGTACAACGTATAAACATTATTTTTGGCATAATGGTTCGGTTCGGAAAAAATTCGCGGACACGCTCCGCACGAAATTCCGCGCACGTTTTAATATTTTAACCGTGTATCTGGCCGCACCGTGTACCGCATTAATACGAGTGAAAAAACAACTCTCGAAAAGGGAGTCCACACAGTGTGTGTCTTTTGTTTTTCGCCGTGCAAGCATTTTCGATGCAATGGCGCCGAAAAGAAGAGGGCCCCGCCGACCGAGTAATGGGGTGTCGCTGGCAGTCGCGCATTTATAATTTCTGTCCCCCACACCAACCCTTCCGACCACTCCTAGTACTTTATTCTTTCTCTCTTGCAGACTGCCAGGTCGAAACAATTGCTTTCCGCCCGACAAAAACGAACAAAACTGTCTGGGATGGCGGAGGCAGCCGGGGTGCAAGTTGCAAGATGAGTTACTGCGACAGCCCCAAACATCTGATGACATCTGAGGGTTTTGTTTATCCTGTCGAATTGCACTCATCCCTCCAAAACGAATAATCCATTTAACACCTCACTGTCGCGACTTTATCCTATTAAACAATATAAATTCCATTTATTTAACAGACTGACTCAGCTGCGAACAATGCCGGAAGTGTAACAAGTGTCCTTAAATAAATTGTTCAACGACAACAAATGTGGAAAAAGTTCAATTCAAAACTGACTTGATGAACACTTTAACCAAAGCGAATAATTTACCTACAGCACTCTATTTGCCTTTTTATTCTGTGCAAAAAAATATATCCAATATATTTACGCTGCGTGATTTTTTTAATTGGGATGAAAAAATTGAAATGAGGTCAGTTTTTGTGTTTTATTTGAGGGAAAAATATTTAAAAAACTCGAAACAACATTTTTAGAAAAATAAAATGTCAATCATGTAGTAAAGTCAAACTTAAACTTGATTGTCTGCTATGTTTTATCATATTATGTTTTATTCGAGGGAAAAATATTTTAAAAACTTGAAACATTTTTAGAAAAATAAAATGTCAATCATGTAGTAAAGTCAAACTTAAACTTGATTGTCTGCTATGTTTTATCATATTAATTTTGATCGTAACATCACTTCCGAGTGTTTTAACATTTTTTGTTAATTTCCATGAATGCAGCCTGTGTTCCTTGAGCGAGGATCTTCTTTTTCTTATTCAGCCGTTTGAGAATTACATTTTTGGATCTCTCTGATTCTGATCGCTGACTAAGGGCCGAAGCTGAGGTTGCGACACGGTATTAATTCAATAAACCTGATGAGGAGCGATCGCGGCAATTTATACAGATTATCGAGAACGCTGGTCTCCGTCTCGTTTGGGATAGGCCAAAGGGGATCGAAGAACGAGAACATCGTAATGTCCTCGCATTTTTCAGCGCCGGTGGACACGTTTCCCTCTTTTTTCCCTTTAGCTCTCCTCCTTTCTCCCTACTTTCCTTGGGGATTTGTGTCTTTATCAATGCTGATCATCGCGCTTAATCCTCCGCGCGAAGTCGTTACAACTCGACGCGTACCTCGTTCGCGTCTTTTCAAATCGGGAGGGGAGAATATTGTTTGGAACACGTACAGTTAAATTCTGCCATAATTGATTTCAACGGTTGGACGAAAATTCTTCGTAAAATATTTCTCTGTTCTCTATCAACGAAATCTTCACAACGAATATTTCATTGTTTCATTAAACACTCTGGAATGAAGAGACACACACATCAAGAGCCAATTAAATAACACAAAATCAGGACACATTTTCCCGGTTTTCCAATATAAAAATTAATTAATTGGTTATCGATCGTAATTTATTCGATCATTTACAACAACAATTAGCTATATTTGTGAATACTAAACGCTGGATTCGGATTTGAATCTTCAGGTTCGAGAACCACGTTAGCTATTCAAATGTTTTAATACGAGAAGAAGAAAGGAGGTGTTTCGTCCTAGACCAATATAAAATTTCCATTATATAATTATATAGATTATATAGATTACATTATATAATAATATAGACCATTATATAATTGTCCAACGAGAATATTTTTATTATTTGAGAAAGTGTTCGTTGGTACGGGGTTGAAGGTGAGAATGTTGATACAGCGAACGATAATTTCTATGGACTGTTAATGGAAACGGCAACACAACGGACAAGTACACCGTTCGAGCATAGAATGACGGCGTTCGACCCTTCCGGGTCTGTTGTCTCGCGGAACTCGTTTCGATTTAATTTATGCATGGTGGTCCACGTTTCCCACCCCGTTCTTAAGGCCTTTTGTATAGTTATTAATGCCCTGGGCCACTTCATTTTCACCGTGCGCGCACCAATGCTGGAACTGCGACGGCATCGCTACCTGACATCCTTCCGGATCCAGCGATTCGTTCCCGCGTATGCAAATTTTGCCGTTTCGAGGCTGCGAGTGCGAGAGAGAGAGAGAGAGAGAGAAAACAGGCCTTTCAGTATACATCTGCCTGCTCGAACAATCGTCGAAAAAATAATAACTGTTTTTACAGGAGAGAATACATTGCCCGAACGAGAACCGGCTCTACCGCTTGTCAACTCACGATTCCTTGCGAATTTGGCCGCACTCGTTCCGAAATGAAGTCAATTATCTTGCTGATTCTGCTCTGAGCATCGACTGAAATAAAACTACCAAAACTACTTACCCGTACAAAAAACGGAAAATATTTATTGAAAATATTATATATATAAATTTTATTTTATAAATGTAAAATTCAACACAGGACACGAATTAATGTTTAAAATAGAAATAAATAGAAATTACAGAATGGTCTTTTGAGCAACTATTTTTGGGGGCGTATAAGGGTGGAACAATAACTTGAAAAGAAGGGTGGTAATTGAGCAAACTTCAGGTATAAATTATAGAGTATTAAAAATGATTGCATGTCTACAGATGGATAATATGTTACGTTCACTTTATTTCAAGTCACAGATCGTGAAACAATAATTTTCAGCTAATCGCGACAGACAGTATAACAAATGCTTCTATTCAAATGACCCACGCAAAGTATAATTGTGTATTAAGGGTCGTTTGAATGCGCCGAAATAGGTTGCCGGAAGATGAACGCATGCAATTAACTCGGTAAGATGGTGAATTGGAATTTATACGAGTAATTTGAGCGCTTTCAGTGCATAAGTGACTGTTTTATCGCCGGCATATAAATCGTTTAAAAGCGAGACGAGCCATCGCGTTCGATACGTGAGATACGTTCAAACGTGGGAATTAAAGGGGGTTGTGAATTGAGAATCACTGATCAGATAAGGCAGAGATCTTCGTTGCAAAGGACTTTGTCGATAAAGAAATTTTCTACTGTGTCGGATTTGGTCTAGTGGAGGGGGGAGGGGTGAGTTTTACACCATCTGGCGAAGGGTGGCTGAAACTTTACTAGAACTGTATCGCAGTCGATAATGTCGATCTCACCCCTATTTTATTAATAACTTCAGTGTCCGTTTTTTAACTTTTTTAATGTTGAAATAGCATTTTTTAATGCGCTCCGTGTAAATTGTGTGCTGTGTTTTTGTGAACCTTAATTTTCTGAAATATCAAAAGACAAGCTACTTTGTGAATTCTGATATTTGTAATTAAGAATTGAAAAATTGAGATGTTTGAAAAGAGTCAAACACCACGGTTTATCTACTGAACACTTTCCCCAATCATTAATTATGAAAAAAACGAACAAATGTCAGAAACCATCGAGTTCCGAATAAATTTACATAACGACTTACACAATGTTGATTCTAAAAATTTCATGTCTGAGTTACACGAAGTCTATTAAATTAAAATTGTTTTAACCAGAGTTTGAGAAATATAGTGACTAATTAAAAGTGACGTAAAAGTTTGGTGCAAAATGGAACGGTGCTCTCGGCTCTCGGAAAAATAAGATTTCATTGTGAGCCACCCCCATCAAAGCGATAGATCTTACAAAGCTACGCGCTAATTACGATCATCTCGGTTCTCCCGTTCGAACGGAAACGTAAGTCCGGGATTACCTTACACGTTAATTACTCAGTAATTAACTCTCGTCGCGGACATTGTCAGAAAGGAAATCGTAGAAAGTCAGCGGAACGATTTTACACCGCTTACCTCGAAAATCCTTCGTAAACTCGAGCCACCGTTAACGGCGCCGAATAAAACGTAACGATGGCGATTATCGACCCCCTCCGACACAAAAAAAGGGAAGAGAATAAGATGAAGGGAGAACGATGGCAGAATCGAACACCGCGCCATTAAAACTTCATTTTATGCCTACTTATAGCTTGTACTTTTAACAACGTGGCCGAAAATGAAACGGACATGCACGTTCACGTGAACACATTTCTTTCTTGTGTCACTTTCTGTGTATTACTATTAATTCAACCTCCGCTATTTTATACAAACCGTGTAATACATTGTTTTAATCACACAACAATACTAGAATGTATAATGTAATAAAACAGTATAATAAAACAAAGTAAGTATAATAAAACAATGTATAATAATACATTGTTTTAATCACGTAATAATTCGAGAAAATGAAATTCGAAACACCAGGAAGATTAAAAGGATTTAAGAGAACCTTCCATTTGGGTTCTAGTTCTTGCAATTAATGTAAAAAATGTTTTCAAAGTAATACGTAGTCTACTGTTCTCTTTTTCACTTCTGAAAATCAATAAAATAATCAAGATTATTAATTTCTTAATCACTCAATCTACGAGTATTTTCAGATTCGATTGCAACCCTATATCCAAGTAAATGATAATTAGTAGACATACATGATAAAAATGGGTATGTACAATTTGAAGCAGTGGACATGCTAAAAATATTTAAGGTCTTCAATGTATTAGTTTCAGCTTAATAGGATAATTAAGGAAACATTGAATTTTTATTTGGCTCGTGTGTCCTGCAATCAATGCGAACATATTTTATTCTGCAAAAAAATTAAACAAAATGACAACATCAAAACAGTCGAAAGGTTTAAGGAATAAAGTCCTACGCGTCTTCTGTTTCTGGCAATTAATTTGAAAACATTGTAGTTTGCATAACGATACGCTGTTCTAATTATTAATATGGTTAAAACTTTGTAATTGATGAGCTATAAATTTTTATGAAGGGAAAGGACGATATCAAATTGAAGGACTATATTTACCAGAACAGGTAGGGACAAGGGAAAGGATTGAGTTGGTTGACAGTACATGAAAGCGAATACCGAGGCAGGTAACAAAACGGGCTTCCAGCAACAGGTATCGATACCTTCTATTATTTTCGCACTATTGATTCGATACCCAATACTATCGATATCGCACCTGTTCCTCGCACAGCAGGTACGTGGCACGCGACCAGGTAAAATCGTTCGCAGGTTAACTTCGAATACCATTCAAGGCTTAGCTTTCGCCTTTCAAAAAGATCAATAATCACTGACACTTTCACTGTTTCATTTCTCTGACACTTGTCCAGATTTACATATTCTTTTATTGTATTGTTAAAATGTTCTAAGAGGTCAAAGAAAAGTTATTCTTATAAGTATACATTAAATTAGTACTTTAATGAAAATGAAACGAAGCTGTTTAATAGAAATAAATGTTGCCCAGTTCTAACAATTGTTGTTACAGTTAATGGTTTGATTAATCAGATTTACCGATTATATTCGAGGGATGTAAAGCCCGAGCAGCCGCCATTGCACAGCAGAGTTTGAATTGTATCATTGGCCGTAGAACCACCCCCTAGCCCCCACCCCTAGCATCCTCTTGTACTCTTTTATTCGAGCTCTCTGTATCGTCACTGTAAAATTACAAATACTTTAATCCTCAAGTCTACACAATGCCTAAAAATATTTTTAATTTGTGTAGTGAATACTAAAAATATACGAATATGTTTTTGTATGTATGTGAACAATCTTTATAAAATTATGCAGATCATCATTTTAGAAACAAAAATATTACAAAATTGATGCGAATATATCTTCTATAACTCTGGTTATCTTTGGTTTAATATCTTGTTTAAAAAAAAGAACAAATAAAAATGAATTCAAAGTACGGCTTTCGAGTGACAATTATACAAAGCTGTAGTTCAATAAACAATCGAAATGCCCATACATACTTGCAGTTAAATTATTTTACTCTCTCTCATTGCACAGGAACATAGATGTAGTAATCATAATCATAATACATCATAATCTAAGAAAAAATAAAGAGAAATGTTCCAACATTGTTTTCTATTGTTTATCATTTCACAGTTACATTGAACAGCGAGAATTTGAATATTATTGTTACAGGCCCTATTAAAATTTCGCGAAAGTAAACGGTGAGGGAGATGGAATGGAATTTAGGTCGGTTCAATAAACAATTTCTCGAAGCCACGTAAAAATCGACAGGCGCCAGGTTGCCCTCGTGGGTTCAAGTTGCCGCACCAGACATTTTCTCGCAGAGCAATCCGAAGATTCACCCCCGCGACAAAGTCCGTTTAAAAAGGTCTCAAAATTTCCTGCGGGATTTCACCGCGAAGGGCAAAAGGAGGCGAAGGAGGAATCGCTCGGGCGTAATAAGTTAAATCTTGTTTGCGAGTCGGTGCCTAGTTAGGACGACTGGCCGGGTCTGCGCGAGGGATTGATGAGGAAAGCCAGAAGAGGCAGTGACGGAAGAAGAGGAGGCTAGAGAGAGAAAGAGAGAGAGAGGGAGAGAACGAGAGAGCAAGAGGGGTGGTCCAGGGAAGAGGAGGACGAGCACCTTCCTCATCGACCGTATAATTAAACCGGGCGCTGATTAAAAAAGTTACCACGGCCGTAAGATCATTACAGGAGGCTCCCAGCGAGCGCCACCCCTTCACTCCCTGGCCCTGGCTCCTCTTTAGTCCTCCTCACTTTCTCTCCCGCTCGCTTTCGACCGTTGGGGGCTGCGAATTCTTTCCACTCCGTACACTCGCGACGGTGAATCTCGAACAGCCTCGCTCCGTGATTTCTTTGTCGCCGAACGTTAGTTGACTTCGCGGTTTCTTCAGTCGCCGACGTTCAGAAGTCACTGGCAACAAGTATTTCCCATCTGTCCAACCAAGTCATTTATCGTTACCGTGAATTGTTATGCACACATCGATATTTGTAGTTGGAGATAGCAGAATTTAGATAAAAATTTTCTATCTATTAATTCACAGGTTGTGGAACTAATATTCAGTCATTGTCGGCAACGAGAAGGTGTTCCAACAATAGTGGAATATTTAAATTCCAAATGAAACACGGTTTTTTGATTTACTACCAAAATTTTGATTTAATCATAAGGTAGTCATGTAGGAATTACTTCTGGCACATTTGCGAAATTTTTGATTACATTTTGGCATAACTCTAACTGGATCTCGGGGATTTAATTTCCAAAAACCCCAAAGAAACATATCCGAAGGCATTAAGTGGGTAGACTCGTTTCCAGGATTGCAAAGATGGGGTTTTCTAGTAATCAAAAGCGCTAAATTTTCACCATTTTTGTTGTGTCGAATAGCGATTCATTTCTAATCATGGCAGACTGTCTACCATGGAACTGTGATAATGGTTTGACTTTCAAAGCACAGCAGCAGAAATTGCGCCATATTTAAATTTTACACTCTTGTTGGGACACACCTTAGTATTTTCCATTGTTCAATCAAGTCTGTTGCAACGATCATTTATTGTTACCATCTTGTGGATTTTTATATGGACTTCGACATTTGTAATCGAGGGTACCAAAATTAAAGTTGAATTTTTTCTAGCAATCGATTTAATAGGTTGGAAATAATATTTCTTCAGTCGCTATTCTTCAGCATTCACTGTCACCATTGGCAACTAATAATTTCCCTCCGTTCTATCAAGTATGCCAGACTAATCATTTATTTTTACCACCCTGTGTATTTTTATTGTATAGACTCCGAAATTTGTAGCTAAGGATAGCAGAATTGGGGAATATCATTTTTAAAGTAATGTCCTTTTGTATTGCATCTTTACATTCTCCATCAATTTTTTTCTCAAATTTTAAAAGGTGTCTTCGAACGCCTTCGATAGAAATAGTGCTAATCAAAAGTTAATTTCTGTCTGAAGCAACCCTACCATCCGCCATGCGGTCGGTTACAGGACAATCCGCCCAAATGAAACTCCACGTAGTTTAACACACTCCCACAAATTACTACTTTAGCTTTTCAATTTTGATTGATGCGTTGGTTTGATGTGATATATGGACACAATTGCTTTTCGCTTTAATAAACAAATAATGGCTATAATCGTCATGAATTTTGTTTAACACCAAATTTACTCAACACTACATATGTAGTACATAGTGCCTAATACCCCCTAAAATGAGTTTGTTGAAACTGATTCAACAATTCAGATATATGCTTAATAGCATCATTATAATTTCATTAAATATAAGATAATGAACCGACATCTAACTATGATAGAACCTCTATTATCGGAACCACTGATGTCTAAAAAGTCTTTCGTATCATCCACCTCTGTATAGTTCGAATAATCAAGCGTCTACTGAAGCATCAATTTATCCTTACAAGCATTGGCTCTTCATCTAACTTCGCATGGCAGTAAGTAAATATTAACAAAAAAATAAAGTGCGTTTCTGAGATTGATTTAGACAGTGTGAATTTTTATTTCTGAAAAGTAATTGATTTTCTAACAGTACAACGGGTACCCTAAATCCTCGGCGCACGAGGAGCCGAGGTCCGCAGAAGTCGAAGTCGGTGCCTCGCCTTGTAAAAAAGGGGAAGATCGATGGGGTAAGGCAAGACAGCCCCGAATAAATATAATTCGGCGAGTCGTCTTTTCCGCCGGCAGGAACTTCCTTAAAATTCAATATAAGCCCCGCGGGCACCCCTACGAGAGAGAGAAGACCGGGTCGGCAACCCCCGTAGAACCTCCGTCCCTTCGGAGAGAGAGCCGATGGCGACGCGGCCCCGGTTACCATGGCGATTCTTTTGCTTGACAGGTGGCTGCAGCTACCACCGCCAACCACCCTCTCCCGGAGCAGCGCCCTCCATCTCCTCCAGACTCGTTTGTTCTGCCTGCCACCGGTACGACGAACCAATCGCGCACAGCGAAAAAATATTCAATCACGCGTCAAGAACTCGAGGGCGGCGGTAGTAGTGGTGGTGGTGTGCCCCTGTTTGCGAAAGAGAGAGAGAGAAAGAGTGTGCTGGTTGCCGGAGAATCGAATCACCCTCGGTGCCCCCCTCGTCTTCTCCAACCCCAGCCTACAACCGCCCCCTCCCCCTCTTCGCAGCCTCTCTCTGACCAGGGACGAAGGTCGATGGCGGTGGAGGTCGAACCGCCCCTGACTACAGAGGGTCGCCACCCCCTACCCCGGGCCAAGTACGACGGAATAATAAAATGCCTCGGATTACATATTCAAAATCAATGGCTCCATACCTTCGATGTACAAAGGTCTGGGTGGGATCTAACTCCTCCGAGTTCACCCCACCCACCCTCGTGCACCCCGGTGCCGGCAAATGATTTCGCGGTCGACATTTTAAGCAATCACGCCCTCGGCCGCGATTGTTGCTCCCGCTCTCCAAGACTCGCGACTTCTTAACCCTCGCTGATGTTTTAACAAATATATCCATATTGTATCCATATTGTATAATCCAACGTGATAATTATTTACACGTTGACACTAACCGTACCGGGACCGATCAAATGACCGGTGTCATATTATTTACTTTATAATTATTTGCGAGGATAACTCCATTAGAAATTATTAAATGAATTTCTACGTCCAAGCACGTATTGTTATAAAAATTACAAGAAATTCAGCGTTGTAATTTTTATAAAACAATGTATAGCAGTCGTATTTTGTGATCGGTATGGTTAATGTTGACTGATACGTCAGTCATGATTGATATTTCTTTTTACAAGATTTCGACGTTAATTCGTACAGTGATAGGCAGAGAAAATCAATATTTTGCAAAATAAATATTGCCAAGTTCATTGTAGAGAACAGAAGTTAAATAAAAGTATATTTCCTCTTTTCTAATAATTTGAGTAAGTCGAATATCTTTATTGTTTTTGCAGTTTTGTGTGAAATTAAAATCGTATAAAAAATATTTTTGTAAAAACAGAATTAGATGTAATTTGGAATGGAGAGTTATTTCAACTAATTTATCATTTTTATTTTTGAAATAACGGAGACAGAGTAACTGATTGTGCCGAAAGTTAGTTATATAATAATTTCTTTTAAGATACTTTTTTGGTATTCGAATTTACCTCATTTATCAGTGCCCACTTGGGTAATTTCAAAAAAATTTCATATCAGATTTATTCATCTTTCTGTAGCTTTCTTATATCTTCCTATTAATCATTATTAAATCAATTTATTTGTCGATGACTCCAACATAAATATTTTAGGCTTTTAACGAAGTTTATTAATAAAAATATTCGTTTGATTCTTTATTCCATGATAATTTAATTATTAGTCTTGATAATCGAGCAACAATTGCAGCGACTTCTTGGATTCTTAAAGAAAAATGTGTACCTACTTTGAAACAAGAGTCACCCTTCGAATCCGGTCCTAATTAGCTGTAATTTAGCGCGAACAAGAATGGACTGCACCTTCATCGAAGTTCAGGGGAGGAAAGTCGACGTGATCATTATGAGCTCTGAATTACGCGCGATAATTTCACAGACAATCGGTGAGGAAATGGCCGAGAGGATACTTCGCGAAAATTAATCAGTGACTAATTGATCCTACAGGGATTAAAGTCATCGCCTTAAACCCTCGACCCGAAATAGTTTCTACTAATTGCGTTAATTGGCGAAATGCTGTTATCGATCGCATCAACCGGCATGCTTCTATTCATCCATTGAAAAATTGAGACGAGAGTCGAACTCTTATCAATTTTAACGACTCCGGTTATCATACTATAAATTGATATCATCTTTTTACTGAAATATGAAATTTATTAATCTGGCTTCGGACACAGCAAAGTACAAAACAAAATAGCAGATTAGATCAAACAAAAAACAAACTTTCTATAAACATTAAATAACAGATAATATAAGAATATATTTAAACTGTATGGAGGAATTAAATAAATTAATAGTTTTAAAGCTTCGTTGTCATTAAACGATCTTTCGCGATCTATAAAAATATTTTCACGAAAATGTTGGGAATTATTTCAATTTTATGGCTAAGTAAAAGACATTTCAATTAAAATATGTTGTAAATCGTCATTTTGCTGGTGTTGAAATTGTTTAAAAAATTCAAACTCGCAAGGTTGGCAATATCATCCAATGCCTACTACTTTTTTCTGTTACCTTCAAAATATTATACGTTCACATAATAAAAAAATTTTGAAAAAAATATTTCGTATCCTATGATTTTTCTTATTTTAATTAATTTTGCTTAGTTTGGAAAAATTCTCAAATTACAGTGGTGCATTCGTTCAGGCAGTCATGGCGTCAAACAGTAAAGGATCACACACAATTTTTCAACTTTTTCAGTGGTAAAAAGTTTATTCAGAAATTCTAAATAATATCACGTTGATGTATACACATTCTAGGATAAAATTTTCGAATATTCCGTCGGTCTAAGCATTTTTTTGTTACTGTATGCAAACATAAACACTCACGCATTTGTGACGTGTCGATCTACTATCAGACGCCATCTTTATCAGCCTACGAAGATCATAATTTTTCAAATAAAAAAGGACCATAGCATAGAAAAATACTTTTTTTCATGCTGCTTTGACACCCCAATCGTTAGGCAAATTAACAACAAACCATTGCCTATAATTAGATCAGGAAAAATCGATATCTACATACACGATTATTATCAAGATAAAAATGGTTTCATCAAGTGAATTTCGGTTAAAAAGCTAATATTGCCAACCTCAAGGATCTGCACTGTGATTAAACAATTCCTATATCAGCGAAACGATGACTCACGCTACCGCCATTTTCACAAGACACCAGATTATGGCATACTGCAAGTTCGTGTAAATACTGTTCCAAAATTTAACACATTATTTTAAAAAACACTAGAATAATTCACTGTTTACGAACACACTGAAGCACATCACATTTTCATCGTAATAAATATTAACTATAAAATTCATGGATACCTTTAAAATAAATAAAACCTCGCGAATTGAAATAACAGTTCAAACGTCGATCAACCAAAACCGATTTTTATTGATCGATCTATAAATTGTGCAATTATTTTCTGCCTCCGTTTTCTTTCCTTTTTGTGTCCACCCACGCCACTCAAAAATCTATTAATTCGTTTCACCGATTTTTGCAATTTCGTGCAGATAATTCGTCGAAATAATAACGTGGACATATGATGGCCGGCCGTTTTCAAACTGGCCTCTTGTATTTTGCATGAATGTAGGACTGGTTCGAATGGCAAAGACCACCCTTTCGTTGGCCACATGGTGGGGTAAGTCCGTGGACTTGGTCAGGTTTCATGCGACCCCTTCAAGATTCCATACGATTCCGCTCGTGTGCTGATTCATTGTACGTAAACTGGACCTTCGGTACGGTATGCAGATTTTTGCGTTGAGGAACTGACGTTAGAAACCGGTCTTCAGAAGAACATCGTCTGACAATGAGCATTGTTCGGTATCTTCGAGGCAAAAACAGTCCAACAGTCGTCGGCCATTTTTAACATGAATATGTGAATGAATATGAATATGTTCATCTATCACGAAGCTCTAATTCTTTCTCTCCCTATCAGAATTTATGGATAGACCGTGTAGGGATTAACTTCAACAATAAATTAAATTAGTGTCCGATTTTTCGACGATTTCTTTTTTTAATCAACGATTCACGATTAACTTCATCAATCGATTGAATCAATCATCTATGTTTCAATGATTACCTTTTCAAATCGTTCACATTAATCAATCAATCTTGGTTAAAATTTCAATTGATCCACAGTCAAGAATCATAGTCACCTCAATTATTTAAATATAAATTTTATCACATTTCTTTGGACTCAAAGTCACCTTAATCAACGATTCACGATTAGCTTCATCAATCGATTGAATCAATCATCTATGTTTCAATGATTACCTTTTCAAATCGTACACATTAATCAATAAATCTTGGTTTAAAATTATAATTGATCCACAGTCAAGAATCACAGTCACCTAAATTATTTAAATATAAATTTTATCACATTTCTTTGGACTCAAAGTCACCTTAATCAACGATTCACGATTAACTTCATCAATCGATTGAATCAATCATCTATGTTTCAATGATTGCCTTTTTTAAATCGTACACATTAATCAATAAATCTTGGTTTAAAATTATAATTGATCCACAGTCAAGAATCACAGTCACCTAAATTATTTAAATATAAATTTTATCACATTTCTTTGGACTCAAAGTCACCTTAATCAACGATTCACGATTAACTTCATCAATCGATTCAATCAATCATCTATGTTTCAATGATTGCCTTTTTTAAATCGTTCACATTAATCAATCAATCTTGGTTAAAATTTCAATTGATCCACAGTCAAGAATCACAGTCACCTAAATTATTTAAATATAAATTTTATCACATTTCTTTGGACTCAAAGTCACCATAATCAACGATTCACGATTAACTTCATCAATCGATTGAATCAATCATCTATGTTTCAATGATTGCCTTTTTTAAATCGTTCACATTAATCAATCAATCTTGGTTAAAATTTTAATTGATCCACAGTCAAGAATCACAGTCACCTAAATTATTTAAATATAAATTTTATCACATTTCTTTGGACTCAAAGTCACCTGAAGATAATGCCTTAAGCATATTAAAATGTATTTCTTCAGCCGCTACAAGATGGAATAATAAAAAATGATTTTCCTGATAAAAAAAAAATAACGATGACCTTGAATAAAAAACTGAAAAAATAATCGGACAAAAAAGATTGTTCTTCTATGATATTTCTCCATCGATACTATTTAAATTGTGCCACATATATTTTTCGCATCACTAAAAATGACGGAGATAGTTAGGAAGAATGCTTACATCAGGACCAAAAGATCGGTGACGGTCTTAACGTGGAAAGAAAACACGCGGGAACTTCAGCGAGACCTATAAATCTTCATTTTCGCATCGATTTTAAGAATGAGTTTGAAAATCACTCCAATTAAATTCGAATAACGGTAAGTCCATTGTAATTGGCCGAGCAGCGGGATTCTACGAGCAGATCGAGTCTCTCGATACAACGTAACGATTCTTACGTTCAGCGTCACAGTAAGCAGGCGATAGACAAAAGCAACAGTGATTTCTTTTTTTGCGAAGGCAGCTGTGGAGCGTAAAACCATAGGGGGACATTACTTAATAAACGTGCGCATCCGGGGTGCGGTCCGGCCGGCATTGTTTCAGGATAGGTAAATGGGTGCTTGCCAGCGGATGCGTGCGGCCAAAGGGTTAAAGTCTAAGGGTTGAGAATCCTAGCTCGGACCCACAATGGACACCTGGACGAGACCATAGGAGCCCGCGCCCAGAAAAAAAAATCCTTTTTCCACTCGCCTCTGGACATCTGCCATTGATCGCCATTGCGCCGGCCCTGCTACCCAGGGTTCCACCACTGGACCACTGTCCATCAGAGTGTAAGAAGACATACAGGGTGTCTCGGAATTCTCCGATCTACCCTGACAAATCTGTTCACCAATTTACTGCACCACAGTGGTACCTCGATATATGACTTTAATCCGTTTCTGCTGTTTGGACTTATACCGGATGTATACCAAACCAACCTTTCCCGGAAGAAGTAATGTAAAAATGATTAATCAGTTCTCATGTAAAAAAAACTCCTATTGATATTAATAATTAGTAAGAAATATTTATTATAGGATGTGTACCAAACCAACCTTTTCCGTAAGAAGTAATGTAAAAATGATTAATCCGTTCTCATGTAAAAAAAAACTCCTATTGATATCAATAATTAGTAAGAAATATTTATTATAGGATGTGTACCAAACCAACCTTTTCCGTAAGAAGTAATATGAAAATGATTAATCCGTTCTCATGTAAAAAAACTCCTATTGATATTAAACCCTTTGCACTCGGAACTACTTTAACTCGAAAATCAAACGCTTTTTGTGATCTAGAATATTTCCATCCATTATGATTTATTTAAATTTGGTTGATATGTAATTGATAGAATACCTCATACAGTACTTAAATGTTTAGTAATTGATTAGATACTGACATATCTAATAATGTAAACAATATTTGAAATATTAATACAGCTAAGGGTTAATAATTAGTAAGAAATACTTATTAGTAAACACATATTAATAATAAGAGTAAAATAATTTGAACACTGTTCAAACACGCAAATAAAAGATGAGGTTTTATTATAGATTTTTAAACTCTGTCTAATGCTAAAATACATAAAGAAGCACTCGATCGACTGATCATTTTCTTTCATATGTCTCCGCGTTGTGTCTTCGCGGGCTTCGCGATAAAACGCCGACCTCGTCAGTAATTCCATTACTAATCCTTACTTGTATAATCAATCAGTTAATAACACATCAACTCTGTATATAATTGATTATTAATTGAATTTTTCCTCTGAGATAATTATTAAAACAAAAAAATTTACACGTATACCAAGGTTCCACTGTAGTCAACAACTGAGGACTGTTTTTCAAATAATGGTCACACATTTTAGATTTTTTATTCCACAATTATTGAGATTATAAAGGTATTTTCATGGGAATTGATTGAATAAATTTTTTGACTCCAGTATACAATATTATAAAAAAAATCGCACAAAATATAAATAAATTTAATCTTGATATTGTTATAATACCATACTCATTGGTCACTTTTTATGGTCGGTAGGTTTACCGTTAACACTGAGTTTACGTTTATAATAATCACTTTTGACTTGTCAAGATGATTGAACAAAGAAATATATTATCATCGAACATCTTTGTTTTGCATAATAATCCACTGTCAACCCGTAAGACACTAATCCAGAAACCCATCGATTTTATAGAAAAATCTGCAATTTAATAAAATCGAAAGGCATCTCGTGACTTTGAACAGCAAACCGGTGCCGAACGAAATGCGATTGAACGATCTGAAGAGTATCGACGGCGCGACAGTGGCTTAACTTCAGAGAAGACAAGCCCGAGAAAAGACGGGGTGCGACAAAAGTCTCTTGACGTCGGGAAGAAAGGAGGCGAGGCAGCAATTTATGCCATATTTCTCGCCGAGAGGAGAATCCTCGCGAATTTCGCCATAGAGCAAGAGAATCAGAGAGAGAGAGAGAGGATCGCTACTTGAAACGGGTTTCCCGATACACAGAGTTATGATAATTATTTCGTGAAGCCCCGTGGACCGGGGGACGCATGAGAGAAAATCACTCGAGAGGACTTGCTTCTTTTTCCCTGCGATTCCTGTTCCAGGTTGGTGGCACTCTTGCCGGGGCTCTCGTGTCTCGGGCGAAAACAATAACTTGTATAATAAGCAGGCCGAATAAAGAGGAACCTGTTCCGCGAGCCGAGAAGGAGAGCAAGAACCAAGGAAGGGACGAAGAGACACGGAGGGCGAACTGGCAGCATAAGGGAACATACATACGGCGCGTCTCACGGGGTACGATGATCTTTTTTTTCGGCGACGCGAGTAAGTCTCGCGAAGGACAAAACGACGCACTAATAACGTATGCACCATGCAGCTGCTCTGGCACCGTCGTTTTGTTCTTCACCGGCGCTACAGGTTCTTGAATTTCACACACGTCGTCCGTGCCCGCGAGATTTTGCGATGGGGTTGCTCTCTCTACCCTCTCCGTTCCGCGCTCAGCTCCTTTCACCTCTTTCTCCCTCTCCCTCGGAAAAGGAACCCCCTATTGTTTTACCAAGCGAGACCAGTTTTTGTTTCCACTCTGTCTCTCTCTCCGCAGCTTATTATATGCGCTTTCTGCCGTTCCATGCGCGCACGATTGTTCGCACGGCCGAGCTTCGAACCTGATTCACTCGGAATCAGAGAGAGGAGAGGCGAGGAGGCAGAGGGTCGGATCCGGTCAAACGGCGAGGAGAGAATGACGGAAAAAAAGAGCGATACAATAAAGGGGTTAAAGTTGATACAATTGAGCGAGAAACGACGACGTTGCACGCGTGATTTATTTTTACAGACCCCGAAGACTCCTCCCTCCCTCCCTCTCTCTCTGTCTCTCTCTCTGCCAACATCCCCTGGCAGAGCTAGTAACGCCGCTATTGTCTTTCTGTCACGATGTTGCAGGGACCCGTGGACGAATTACCTTCGCAATGACTTAAAAACTCGAACGACTTCATTGTTTGGAACGTTCGTTACGACTAACGAACGCTGCAACAAGTCCGCGGGGATGTTTAACCCTCGCGTGCCCCGGGTTTCATCGGTTACGAACGAGAATGTTTAAACGCTGCTTCTGTTCTTTTGATAAGCAGTGGATTTTACTGAAAAGTGTACGCGCCAAAGGAACTTGCTCGAATAATTCACCCCTCGAGAAACATGGTTCTCCAAGGAATATATGGCTGGCTTTCCAAACCAGAAAAGTAGTTGGAGAACTACTTTACACAAACACAACCTCAATGTTGTTTAAATAATTAATTAGTTTATCGATCGTAATTTATCTTTCGGATATTATGAACTTTATTCTCGGCGCCAGATTCGATCATTTTTCTACACAACCAATACCTATTTTGTAGGAATACTAAATGTTTTTTATATTGTACAGAAGCATGCGTTATAAACATTACACGTTCCACTGAAATAGTTGAGTCAAAGAATAATATCTCTTCTCCATTTTTGCTGAACGCTTCAAATCAACAAATTATGTTTCATTAATAACGTCACCATTTAACCCTTAACCCATTCGCTACTTGTTATCAGAGCCCGTCGTCACATACAGGGTGTCTCAGCCAAAACAGGCCACCTAAATATCTCCTTGATTTTTAATGGCATAATTTAAATGGTATCGAAGGAGGAATATCACAGAAGAACAATTTTTTTGTCCGGTTATTTTTTCATAGTATTTTTTCAAGGTAATCGTTATTTTTGCATCGGGAAAATTTTTGTTTTGTTATTGCATCTTGTAGCAGCTGACAAAATACATCTGAATTGCTTAAGTCATTACTTTCAAGTGAACTCGAGTCCAACAAAAATGTGATAAAATTGTAGGACAATATTATGTGCGTCGGACACTTACAATCAGGGAATCGTTCTTTGTAGAACCTAAAGAACAGGTCTGGAATTTGCGTCACAAATGTTACAATGCGAAATTGATAAGGAAGGCTCGTCCTTTTCACACGTTTATTAAAGTAAGCGATTTTACGTATGGATCAATGAAATACATCAGCATCAATTTATGGGATTATTGTACGAAAATACGGGAATTGCAATTGGAAAATAGCGAATCGATTCGAGGCCAAGGGCTGACACGCCTGGCGAATCGGTTCGCCCGCATAAATTGAAATGCTAAAAGCGAAATTGGGTAGGAATTAGGAAAAACGCCGCGAAATGGGACTATGATTACGAGCGGAGGGTGAGGGGGGTTGACCAGGAGGTGATTCCACGGCGAAGTCGGGAATTTTCTGCCCTGAGCAGGGATTGTGCTGGCTATCGGGAGTCTATGGTGGCGCAAAGCGACGAGGGTGAAGGAGAGGGTGGGATCTTGAAGGGAGTGGGATGGTGGGGTAGCAGTAGCGTGGATGCGTCTTGAACGAAAGGGAAGGCCGATAGAGGCAACAGCGGGGCTGGGTGGAGGTGGCGAGGGAATGGTTACGGGGTTGCGATGGTGGAAGGTGGCTCCGAGTGCCGTGTAAATAACTTCCATCTTCAAGGGTGCAACCACCCCCTTCGAGGGTGGACCCAGAATGACAAGGAGAAAGGGGAGGAGTGAGAGAAGGCGAAAAAGTAGAGAAAAAGAAAGGGCAACCGGCGGAAAGGGGGTGCCGCGAGGAGAGGACGGGTGATTCCATTGAAAGAGGGAGACGTAAAATATTCTTAATGAGCAAAGACTTTCAAGTATTGACTCAAAATGGCGGCCGTTCTTTCAAGTCGGCTTGTTAAGCATTATTCTGCGCCATGCCGCCCCCTTCGTCGCCCCTCTGACGCTTTGTGCGAGTCCTCCCTCGTCTTTCCTTCTCGTTCCCCGTGTGCATGGCTTGTTTAGCGCCCCGGTATCCTACGCGAGGACACCGAACCACCATCCCGCCCCCACCTCCCGCGCAGGGTGTACACCGTCGCAAACAAGGGCGTTCGACAGAACTGCAAAGAAACGAGAAGCCGATACCGGTGCCCAGCCACGCCGATCTTGTCTCCAGGCTTTTTATTAGGTCGAGGAAGACAAGGGCGCCTCTTTCCTATTCCTCTTTCTCACCCACCTCAAAGGGAACGTCTTAACTACAATCGAGTCCTGTGTCAGTAACGCAGATCCTTAAAATTCTCATTTCCAGCAGGTCATTTTACGAAAGGATACGACACACTTTCGAAAGGGTCATAACGTAAAAATCCTATCCGGGAGTCGTCAAATTTCTATCGACCCTTTAGTTTAACCACTATTGATAATTTTAACAGACTATGAATAACACTTCAGGTCTGGCTTGGTTGTATAACTTGAGAAAGAGCAATGTGTGCAATGTTATTGAGTGGTGTTGAGAATCTGTTGTAAATTAGGTACAAACTAGAGCAAGGTCAACTTTAGCAACTCTCCCCTATATTCTGTCCCACAAGAAAAGGCAGTAAACATAAACATAGCCTACATAACTATAACATAACACGTGTGCGAGAGAGCTGGAGTTACCATTCTTAGGTAGTTAGTAAATGACGCAGAGTGGTACTTCACTGCCTCGTCTCATTAGACAGACTATACATAGTTTCATGTACCATACGAGCATAAAATATCTTGCATATAACCGTGAAAAGTGTATTCCTGATTGAGTAGTTACAGAAACGTAACGTGTTTGACTACTAAATAATGAAGTACTGAAATCTGTGGTTATTGTGTGCATAAAAAATAGTACACTTTCACAACGACCAGCAATCTCTTATTTAGTTATAGCGGCATCATTTTATCATCCTTTCGTGCCGTCATTTTAATTAATAATCGTCATCCGAGGTTAAGAAATGTCCAATATTAGGAGAAATAATCGATGTAGAAGCTCCCAGTTTGTCCAGGCGGAAGGGAAGTCCACTGTGAGAGCTTGGCATTCTTTGAGATCCTCTTCCCCCAAGGACAGGGGCTACCGGAGCCTCCTACAAAAAGGCTTTCGTACGGATGGATTGAGGAATGGATTATTTGAGAGAGAGAGAGAGAGAGAAAGAGAGGAGCCTAGGGTGCCTCACAGTTCGAGGCTTGTTAGAACTTGGCTTTCGCTTTGAGCCGTCATGAACGGCCGCGCGCGCTCGTCCCCCCCGCTTTGGGGTCCGGGATAAGGGTTAAAAATGTATAAGATAAAATAGAGACCAAGCAAAGATGAAGGAGGAGAAAAAGCGAGCCAATAGCTCGGGGCCAAAGGAGACGGTGAAATGGGAGAAGAACGCGAAACCGAGACGGAGAGAACTTCCATTATTGATCAAAGAAACTGAGTGTCGCTTCACTCCCAGAAAGCTTGTTCTATTCAGCTCGCCTTCGGCTTCCCATTAAAAATACCGACGTCATCCGCTTTTTGCGATGTCGGCACGATCTCGCCTTCCGATACCCTGCTGTAATCCTCGGCTTGTTCCCTCCTTTGCACGCTTATTAATCGCCTTTTAAATCTTGTATAGATATACACATCTTCTGATTCCCCATAACAATTCCACCGAAAACAGCTCAAAAATCTTCGATGAGATGATTACCTTGTTTACTGTTAACCATCTTGATAGCTACCAATAATCGCCTTTACGGAATTGATGAAAGACATTCTGAATGTATTCTATGTGGTACCTCCAACAGACATAAAATTTTCCTGTAACACACAGAATTGTTATTAACAATATCTATAATAATTCAGGGGTGATTCATTCAATACATTACCCACCAACGATTATTTTATAATTTTTAATAGGGTCCTTTGCTAAAGACGTTTTAATGAATCTGTAATTGTAAGGTAAACGAACTAAGCTTCCTTGTGGAACAGCATAATTATTGGAAATACTGTTAATAGACTTTCGCATGTTCGAATTTTAAAATCATGTTTTTTTAAGGAATTGTATTAGGATACTAAAAGACTGAACGTGATGGAAAGACGAGAGCACCAACATTGCAGGAACGTTGAGGAAGTCTTCCGTGTCTATATCACATGCAAAAAATTCTATTTAATATTGAAAAAACAATGAATATTGAAGGTTTATTATAAACGCAAATGATTCGTGCTAGGTTACCTAAAAGAGACAGTACAACCTGCGGCAAAAATTGTTTTCTCCGTATTTTTTTTTTTTTTTTTATTTAAGCTTTAGGCCTAACTTGGCCCATAAGCTAGAATTAGATACATAGATACATAGTAACACTTATATCTAATATAATACCTTGTACTTAAACCTATATGTTATAAACTATTTGCTATTTCAGGTATTTGCATAACAGATCACCTTATTTCTCTTCTTAACATAAAATATTCTTATTATCTACGCTCTCTAAAGACTATGCCTATTTAATTGCATGTGTATATTGCTTTCTTTCTTTTTCTAACTGTACTTATTCTAGTGACTTCTTATATATTCTAGTAACTATACATAAAATAGGTAAAATTATAATAATTTCACATCAAAATTAAAAATATTAATTATTATATTTATTATTATCCGTAAAATCTTGAAATAGCGCCATTTGACGTGGTGGTGAAACACTGAAACTGATAGACAAATGTTACCAACAGTTGATTTTTTCTCGGAAACAATAGTAACGCCATCTTTGTTGAAATGGTAGAAGGGCAGAACCGCTGTTATCGGAAACACCGACGAGATACTTTTAACTGTATCTCGTCGGTGTCGGAAACACAGTCATTCTGCTTTTTACTCCAACCAGAATAGATTCTAGGAGGCCTATATCTCGTCTGTGCTAATAATAATGTAAAGGTGTGTAAAGGGAAGGTTAGATTAGGGAGCAGCACTGTACCGAGAATGTAGAGGATATAGATAATCTTCTAAATAAAATGACGTGTTACTTATTTAAAATATTTATTTTGAATGAATCCTAATTTGTTATATAAACAGATTCGTTGATAGGTAACCACAAACAAAATAAATGTTAACAAATTAATCGATACAATTATCATTTACAGAAATCTACATTATCTTCTATTTACATCAGAAATCTTCATTATCTACATCCGCCACAAGAACAGTGAAACCCCGAGCGTAAACACACTCTCGTATACTCTCTGCTGACTCTCTGCTATGATGTAACCACCTTCAGGATCCTGGGGATTCTGACCTGATTCCGTTGGTAATTTTCACTAGTATTTCTCATAAAAACTATATTAAGTTACTTGAAGTTGCCGCAGCATCGGTTCTCGATTCTCTCGTGTACAGAGCTGATCGAATTAAAATTCGTGGTCAACGAAACGTAACTCTTGCAACACTTGAGACACACAGCACACAGCATAGCAGAAGACAGTGGAAAAACCGTTGGTGGCCTGTAGCCGTTAAATGGAAGACTAACGTAACCTAGACCGATAGCGTCCTTATTGGAGTTATCCAGACTAGATCTGCTCTAATTCGAAGGTCCGCCGTTATTCAAAGAGTATTATGCAAAATTTTGATACGTGCGAAAGGTAAGCGTTTTCGCATGAAAACAGAACTTACGCTTCGCGCTGCTGTTTAATGAATCGCACAATTGTTTGCATTATATTGGGCCCGATGCATCATTAGGCATCGACTCGCCCCAAGACTAATGCGGCACCGTTTTAAATGCACGTTAAATATGCCAATGAAAAACTTCTTCCACATGATCGATTAAGCATATACTTTCCTTTGATTTATACGATCACTCGCTACCTCATTATGTAGTTTTACCATTTTCGATTTATATCGTTCTTATGACGGTGTTCGAAAGAAACTCCTTAATTATATATTCTGGCTTGTATATGTCATCGTCTTCTCGTTTACGTTTGTAAAATGGTTTAAACGCTTTCAAGAAAAATAGAAATCTGACAGGTAACGTCCTAAACAATGCACACGTACTGTTAAAAAATTTTTAATCGTTTATAATATTTGTAATCTGTTGTAAAGTATTAAAATGTTTATATACAGTTTTACTTTCCATTGTCTTTTTCTTTTCTTTAAATTTTAGTTCGATTCGCTGTTCTGACTTTTCAATACTTTTTTGAAGTAATTAGTTTTCTTTCTTTCAGAGTATAAAATAGTTTCGTTAAGAATATATAGCGTTAAGAATGGATCCTGCGACAGCCATAGCTCGTTCCAAGGAAAACATTCAACCATTGCGTTATGGTCGAAATGCTACACAATTAGGTACTGCACTGAGAGCACAGGAGGATGTAGATGCTCAGCAGTTGCTTTTACAGGAAAAGCAGTATGTGGAACATTAACACAATGTTGACTATATAATGCCTAAACGTGTATTCATTTCTCTGTATCTACATTTATAGAATGTACGAAGCTGCGATTAAAAATTATGAAGGAGATGATCCGTTAGAAAATTGGTATGAATACATACTGTGGGTGGAGCAAAGTTATCCAAAAAGTGGACACGAGTCTCACGTTGGTAAACTTTTGCAACAATGCTTATCCATATTTGAAAAAGAGACCAAGTATCATCAGGATCGTAGATATATACGTCTTTGGATCAATTATGTGAGCACCTTTAAGAATATTCTCTTCCAAAGAGAACAAGAACTAAATAATAATTCTGTTTGCAGATCAACGTACAAAAGAATCCATTAGAATTGTATCAACTTTTATACAACAATGGAATCGGGACTATGATTGCAGACATGTATAGAGCATGGGCTTTTGAATTGGAACAAATAGAAGACTATAAACGCGCGGACAAAGTTTACTTAATGGGCTTGACTGCCAAAGCAGAACCTCTAGAAGAATTGGATTACGCTCATAAGTATAAATTATAGCAATTTTATGCTTGAAGAAGATTTTTACTCTGTATCAACCTTATTGAATTCCTTGCTCTGTCTTCAGGAATTTTCAGTTAGCCGTTGCACGGAAAACCTTGGGACACAATGACGATCGTAACGAGAGATCACTGCTTGAACAACGTCAAGCTTTCAGTTCTTTACGAGCGATAAAAGCTGGGAGAAAAGTTACCAGCGTGCGTACCGGGCATCGAGTGCGTGAACACTGTCCAGGCACCGTTCCGCAAATTTCGTCAGGGATGCATAATGTGAATTCGAGGATACATATATATGAGGTATAAAAATTAACAAGGGTAATCCACTAGACCAGGGCTCGGAAATTTTTACTCGCAGCGGCCGACAATCGAAGGCTACGCCTCCTCGACCCGGCCGCGCGTCTCTCTCCCCCGTAGCGATCCTAGTGCTCGGAACTAGCGCCTGAGCACTGGGATCGCTACGGGGAACGAGACGCGCGGCCGGGTTGAGGATTCGATTGTCGGCCGCTGCGAGTAAAAATTTCCGAGCCCTGCACTAGACTGTGGATTTTTATGGGAAATGAAAATCGTTAGCATCGGTTGTAGGAAAATAGAAACCAAATAAAAAATGTCTTTCTTACTTCATTCATTTTAATAAGCTAATGTATTGATACTCTTAAATTCTTGTAATGTGTCTACAGTTTTAATTTGCACCTACTCGCGTTTTGTCATAAATGCATAAAATGTTTACACGGAACTATCTTGAATAGGACAATGTCCCTGGTGAACTGAAAAGTTCCATACTCGACCATGTTCCAGTAGAGGAGACAGTTCATAAAGAGAACACTATTAAACCTGGTCCATGGAACGGGAATGGGCACAAACGATGTCCATTGATGACATCGATTACCAAGTCAGCTTTCAAAGGTGCGATTCTACTTGTATGAAAACTAGTATTAATAGATGTATATGTACGAGGAACGTGATTTTATTCATTGTTATTTAAACAACAGTTCACGAGGATCAACCGGATGACTTTAACAGAAGCAAATTAAGATTATTCCCGAACCATACGTATTTTTTTGATGGCAGTAAATATGCCGAACATTTAACAGTGCCTGTATTTGTACCCGATGCTCCGAATCCAAATATTATATTAAGACCGCATTATCCAAAAGATTTAGTCTACGCAAATAATATGGATACGAGTATGGAGGAAATTAGGGTCCAACGATATTTGCAGAGGTAACAGTTATTTTCGCTAATAACGATTTGATGGGTGAACATTATTCGCTCGTAATAAACACGATTTAATTTCAGAGCACAAGCTTTAGAAAAAAGACACGAAACTCAAGATTTAAGGGTGGCTGATCCACAGGTCCACCATAAGAGCTACGAAGCCGAGCAGCATGTGCATCACAAAAGTTTCGAAACTGAACAACAGAAGCACAATTTATCCTTGCAAGAAATGATGCGACAGAGACAAGAGTACAAGCAACAAGAGGAATTATCGGAGAGACAGAAAAAATTGCAACAGCAACAGAGGGAAGCTGAGCAGTTTGAAATAGATAGACAAAGGCTTCAGGCCGAACAGGAGAGGCTTCAGAGACAACAATACGAAGCGGAAAATCAAGCGTTAGAGAACCAAAGGCGCGAGGCAGAACAAAGAGAACTAGAAAGACTGGAAGCCGAGCGAATCGAGGTGGAGAGAGCCGAAGCACAGAGGATGGAAGCGGAACTAAATTCGCAACGTAAACTGCAAGCTTCTAGTTTCATGCATCCACATCACACATCCTTGAGTGCCGAACCCGAAGAACACTTGCTCGGACAAAGTATTACAGTCAACACGAAAGAAGCGATGTCGGTCGTACAGGACATGTGGCGTTCGCCAGACTCAGACTCTGCGGTTCCCAATTTTCGTAATTCTATGCCGCTAAGGATTCCAGACTCGAAAGTTTTGAAAATGTGTTTCGACATACATTTGGATAGTTCCATGACTCAGCATGCAATGTCTAATAGTAAGCACCATTCAGGATACAACATACAGCCGTACAACGATCAGGAGAATCACCAAAACTATTCTCCCCACCAGTCTTATACTGCTCAAGAACATCAGGTTCCTTACAGCCCTGGATTACACAATACGTACCAGTACCAAATGCAGGTATAACACAAGAATTCTGCACTAACTTAATATTTATATTAAATAAATAATTGTATCAAATAGGAAATAGATTTTCTATTATAATTTTTCAAATGATCGATTTGCAGCAACATCACGAGCAACAACAGCAAGTACAACAATCCCATTCCCGACCGCATCATTCGCAACATCATCAACAATTGATACAAACGCACCCGCAGGCTGTAATGGTGCACCATCCGTCTCCTTCCCATCCGTCACACTTGCAAAGTCACAGCCAGATCCAACACCATCAACCACATCACCCGCAGCAACATCAGCCATCACCTAATCAACATCTTCATCATCAGTCGCATCCGCATATGCAACATATGCAACATGCTGTTTACGGTAGCATGACACCAAACGACATCTCATACCAACAATATCCACCGCAGCTGGAATCCTCATTGTTGCAACACAACGTGGAGCCTCAAAAACAACTCCATTACTCCCCGTACATCGAACCGGATATCGAAACCAGCAAACCATATAGAATGCCTCCCGAATTACCCTACATAAAGTCCCCTGGCATGAATCGTCGAGACATAAAGTATCTCGAAGGTGCCGAAGACAAAGAGAACGCTATTGTTGTTGATTATAATGGACCGATAGAAGAAAATATGACATCCAAGCCCGCCGACGAAAATAATTTATACATTGATGAAAGCCTCGGTATTACTCCACTGTCGGGCAACAATGATACATGTTACACCGAAGCATTTAATACGCAATTGACTAGCTCTACACCTATGACTAATCATTTTAGACAATCCTACAAACCAGCTGAAGGAACATCGCAATATGCGAACCAGTGTTCAGCATCTCAACCGTACGTAACACGTTTCATTTTCTCTGATATAAGTTCAGCGTGACGTACGATATTCATATTTGCAATAACTTGATTTTTATAGAGCTGCAGAGGCCCCAAACATAGAAGGTGAAGAAAAATTAAGCGTTATACTAGAGTCTACTAGGGAATATATCTCGAGTAGTTCCAGTAGCTGTGGCCACACAAGAACTGCTGCATCGGGTTTCACTTTCACCAAAGAAGATTTGGTTCCTATAAAAGAACAAGGTATCTCCTCCCCCCACCGTCTACCTTCTTTATTTTTCTCTCGAGTCCCTCCCTTAGTCCTTCTTGGGTTAATCAACTATGTTCAAAGTTCTTCTACTTATTATAATACTGAAGTATAGCTCTTTTTTCGATTAGGTGAAAGCGATGAAAGTAAAACGAATCAGCCCTTCGAACAAACGCTTCAAGCCCAAATACAAGCTGTACACGCCCAAAGCCCGCGTACAGTGCAACGCAATGTGGATCAGATTACTTCTGAGATCAAGAAGAATTGCGATCTACGAAAGTCGATCAATTTCAAACTGAACGAAGTAGAGGAACCAGAGAAGCCTGACACGATGGAATGCGAGGAGCATCATGAACCTATGGAACAAGCGGAGGAAGAAATCTTTCAGTTTCCATCGGGAGATCTAAATCCATTCGACAAAAGTTTGATAGTCGGACTTTTAAAGAAAATTAAATTCCCTCACCCTCATCACGCAGAAGGATATGTGAGATTAGATACTAATTTAAATAAGCTTGTGCCTTCCTCTGTGGTCACGCTTGGTCAGTATTCTCCTATTCAACAGGATTATCAGACTGCGGATCATTATGCAAATTGAAAGTTTTCCTTTTTCTTTACCATTACTTTAACAGCAGAGATTATTAGTAACGTGGTACAACTTTAAATTAATTGCTTAGCAGTATCCGCATGTAAATTTCTTATAGAAATGAAATCGTACTTTTTAGTTTGATAGCTGTTTGTCAGAGTTGAGTGTTGTTAGATCGTTGGGTAGTTTTGTACTTCTTCAAATTGAAACTATTCATCGAGAAATGAGAGTTACATAGAAATGTACTAGCATAAAATCCGCAGTCTAATCATCATTCACTAATTTGCGATCGACTAATTTGCGTGTTCAATGTGTGCAGGTAATGAAACGTACGATTTGGGACAGTGCCTTGGAAAGGGAATGTATGGTACAGTATTTAAAGCAGTAAATGTTCAAACAGGTCAAACGGTTGCTCTGAAAACTCAAAAGCCTGCCTGGGTTTGGGAATTTTATATCACTAGAGAAATAAAAGCTCGCCTCACTAATCCACACGTGGTATTGCATAACATTAATTTATTGTGATCGACGTAAAATCAAATGGCCACACAAGATATTTGAAACTCACCCGTCTTTAACGAATGGGTAGTAAATGATCTTGAGCGGCTAATTAATTCGACGTTGATATTAACCTTTATATAGTGATAGATGTCCTTAACGGTACCGATAATGCATTTTCGTTATTTCCAGCTACGTGGATTTATGGACGTTTCGATGGCGTACGTTGCAAATAATGGCAGTGTGCTGGTCTCAGAGTACTCGAAATTTGGAACACTATTAGCTGTAGCGAATCAAATAAAACTTGCTACGGGTAAACCGCTAATGGAGCCTTTAGCTATATTCTTCACGATCGAAATACTGCAAATTGTGGAGTACTTGCACAAATGCCAAATAATACACGGGGACATTAAGCCAGATAATTTTCTGTTGATGCGTTTGTACGTATTTTCCGAGCACAGTATTCACCGATATATCAGACCGTAATACGATTAGATTATAAAAATTTTGTAAAACATCTTGATTCGTAGGCCTACAGAAGATGTAAGACCAACGATACAGCTGATCGATTTTGGGTGTAGTATAGATATGAGTCTGTTACCAGAGAAGATGACGTTCACTCAAGTAATAAAGACAGAGGAATTCACGTGCATTGAAATGCAAACAGGCAGACCATGGACTTATCAGACGGATTTGTATTGTTTAGCTGCAACGAGTCATTGTTTGCTATTTGGTAACTATATGAGAGTCTCGAACATCGGTGGTCGTTGGTTTATTACCTCGAAAATACCCAGGTATTAACAGTTGACGTAAATTACATCTGTGGTTGTAAAGAAAAACGCCGCTTATGTCTCACAATTTCAAAAAATTCGAGTTTATGCGTTAATTGAGCTTTAAAGTATAGGATTTACGTAAGAAAAAAAAATCATAAAAACAAATTCGAAAGGCTAAAAAACATAATGCAATATAACCGGTATCCTATGTCAACGAATTAGTGATCGATACTTTAAATGGCAATATCTCGAAAGTGAAAGGATGTGACATGCGGCGTTCTTCCTTATCACCACAGATATTACAGTAATGTCCCATTCTAAGTCCGGCAGGTTAAGTTGTTTATTTAAAAATATGCTGTATATAGCATATGTTATATATATGATAAATTATTTTCAGTAAATATGGGTCAAATAGTATCTTGTTTGGTGTCATTTCAATCAGAAAAATGTTGCAAATATATTCGTAAAATTTAATTGAAAATAAGTAAAAAAAAATAAAGAAGTTTCAGTATTGCACTAGTATTGTCCCACCGATACGCTATCTTTTGTTGCGCCTTCGGCCACACAATCCGTGTTTACAAACACATGACACAGCCACACACAAATAGTGTCCTGTTCTGATCTATATCACAACACAGAACCGAAATTGACCTAGAATGGGATATTCATCAATCAGAAAGGAGAATATATGCGTCACGTCATAATTATTTAAATAAATCTAGGTACGCGAAGAAACCAACATGGGAGCAATTCTTCACAGAATTATTAAACGTCGAGTCCTGCGATAAAATGCCTGATTTATCTAAGTTGCGCAATGTGATGGAAGAAACATTAGCGCAAATAAAGGACGCGCAATCAACAATTAGAAATTTTGTCAATATTTTGAACAAACGATAACACTTACTGAACGTGTTGCTCTATCGAATGTTATGTTCCAATGTGTGCACATACTTAGCAAAGAAGCAGGAGAGGAAGAAAACAAGAAGGAGAATTAATATTATTATGCTATTTATTATAAAAGTTAATACTACAGTGATATATGTACTACACAATTAATAATACATGAAAAAAATGCACTTTACGGCCTGCTTCGTGGAGGCTCTAACGAACTATATTGCTTGCACATAATTAATTCGACTAGGAACACTAAACATTTGATTCGATTAAAAAGAGAAAAAACAATGACTAGGTAAACGAAAAACTTTTGTATTACTGACATTTTGTGCGCCATAAATTATAAAAATGTCTTTCAAGATACCTCGTGACGCAGTACCTGGATGTTAGCATCTGTCACGTAAATTGCGTAAAGACAGATTTGTATAATAAAGTTGAGTAAAAAAGAACAAGACTTCAAGAACATGAGATATGTAAAAAAAAATATTTATAATACAATGCGCGTGTGATGAATGCGGGCAGTTTATCTATGTATGTAGTGTTTATATCATATACATGTATAATAAACTTTTGTTTTACCGATTTTCAAATTTCTTACGCGCATATACGTGTTCTAACGGGTTTTATTGAAAAGAGGTTTTTAATCATTACAATTCTATGTTATTATATTAATGTTTTTTATTATATTCTATTAATTTCGACGCAAACATTACGTTTCTGTCTTGGAATCGATCATAAATCATTTTTTTAAGTGCGTTTTTAAATGGGATGTGATTTCATTTTGAATGTGCAGGCTTATTCGCCAGTATCCACTAAACAGGCCTTTGTAGTATATTTTACAATAATAAAAACTCTATTGTATTAAAAATATGCAAACGATAGAACCTTCGGATTTATGTTCAGACTATTCAATTTTAGATTTTATAAAATGCACAGGAATACTAGGTTGTCCACTGTTTAAATAATAATAATATTGATATAAGTTATATGTATAGCATTATAGACGTATAAATAATAATGGACATCCTATTGTTCTCGATTAGGAATTTCTCAGAATATGCCTTACCTTATTTTCGACGGTGCAACATACAAAATGTTTAGATTCTAATAAGATATTATATTACATATATTATTCATCATGCTCTATAATAAGAGAATAACAACCAACAAAAGTGAAGTATGATACGCGGATGGAATTAGATTTAGTTATAAAACGAATAAACCAAGAGAAACATTTGTCTCGTCAATAGGTGACATTTACTACCATTAATTTACTTATTTTTATAAATATTAGAAAAATATAATTCTGTTTAGAAATGTTTGATTGTATTTAAAAATCGTTTTTGTTTCATAGACTTTGTCACATATAATCGTTAAGTGTATCTTTTTAACACGCGTGAAATCGAAGCAATTCAGTCACCATGGACCAGATTCCATACTTTACGTAATTTTGTAACGTTGGCAATTTATAAAATTGTATATCTTCTTGTTACACTTTAGCAGTTCATTACAATACTACATACAATACCGAGCTACACACTTGTATTAGAACATTAAATTGCTATACGTACAATTATTTACATAAGTTGATCGTTTGTTAAAAAGAAGAATGACCATACTAACGATGTAAAAAAACTGTTTGAATTTTCAATTTTTGGCGTTCAGTTTCGTTCAAGAGAACAGTGATCACAATGCACCATTGCACAAGCAGCGCGCAGAGCTCTTTCTCTTTCGTAACCGTAAATAATACAATTTCATTCTTTCCACGTCAAGTTTTACCGTAATACTTTCGATTCAATAAATATAACAACAAGTTCACATTAATCTTTGCTTTGCCAAACATATCCATGATCGGCGATCCCTCGAACTGTAGCTCGAGCAACTTTTGTATGTCGATGTCGATTTTCTCCATTTCTACGCCCATGAACTTGCAACGTACGTTGAAAAGACCGGTATGCTCCGTAGGACTAATTTCAAAGATTACATTCTTGAACTGCGACGGTGGAAGTCCATCAACTTCCAACAGTACACCTTTCTCTTGCAATTTTGCGGCAGAGTATTTTAACGTCATCTTGGACCTTAGTTTCCCGTGGCTGTTCTTTTGAATTGCTTTAAATGCTCTTAGAGACCTGTAATTAATTCTCGTAAAGACGATGATTGAATAGACAATGTACAGTGTGTCCCATGGACTCTATCTGTCATAATATACTTAATATAAATGGTACGCTTGCAAGTGGAGGCATACAGAAGATATAGAAGTCATCTTTGTTCTTTTTTTAAATAGAATGTCTATATTATGTAGTTTCTTAAACCCTACAAGTTCTGTAAGTAACATTTTCTCGTATTGTTTGAAGTAACCAAGATATTCAGGTGGGCAGAGATCATAGGACACTCTGTATGTATGTATGTATGTATGTAAGTACGTAACCATTGTATACATACCCTTTTCCCGTGTGCAAGTTCTCTAAACATCGCTGAATATATTCACTGTAATATTCGACCTGTTCTTGATAGTATTTGCACTTTTCTTCCAGCATCTGTTTAGTTACTCGCAATGTCTGTAACTCTTTGTTCCGAATAGTCCGATACTTCCCCTTGTTGCAAAGATCTCTCGCTACCGCCGTGATAATGTTCTGATATCCATCTGCTTTGCTGACCCATCCTCCGAGTTCTAATTTATTAAGATACGCGCGCAGTTGCTGCTTGCAATCGTTCAAGGACGAGCTAAACAAAATTTCTACTTCAATTGCATTCTTATTTCGTAGCTCAATAATTGTCCGTTTACTTATATATTTATTTCACCTTATATGAATAATGTTTATCGTGGGCGACATACTGGAGCACTTCACATCGTATAATTTTTCCTGCACGGGCGAACAGGAAGTTTCTAATGCGTCCACTAAGGTCTGACCTTTCAAGAATTGGAAAATAGAAACCAACAGTTCCTTGGCTTTGATGAAAAGCCTGTTCAAGTTGTTGTCTTCGTTTTCCGGCACTTGGAATTTGTTGGTGAGTACCAGACACACTTCCATTTTCCCAAATCGAGCCAAGTTTGCCTCGCTTGTGTTATTAGCTAATAAATAGAAATCATGTTTTACGCTGTTTAAACGTAATACGATATTAGTGTACGTACGTAATACTTACAGATGCCAAGTAAAGATTGTAGAGTGGGAGCAGGACCTAGATCGTCTAGTAAATCGTGCAGGGGATCCATTGGATCTAACTCTATCTGATCCTGATACTCCAGTATGAGACAGTGAGTATCACAGATTTCCTGTAATTCATACAATTAACCATATCTCTGCAGAATCCTTTCGGTGTACCTCTCGAAATATAAATTACTTACTTGCAACGAAATATAAATTTCCGGTTTATGAATTAGAGTAGCCTCAGTGTATTGGTGAATGCAAAAATGTTCCTCCAAATCTTCGATCTGACAACAATAACGGAAGAACTTTTTGAATTTTTCATGGCACTCGATTATAAACGAATTCAAGCAGATCAAATGCGGTGCTTCCTCTCCATACTGAAACAAATTTTCATGGAATACGAATGCCTTCCTTACTTTTACTTCGACCGAACTCTCGAATCTTCGAATAAAACGTTACCCCTTTTTTCGATGCTGCAAATTGTAATATTCTCGCGATGCTAGCTAAATTTCTTCGTTGGTCGTTCGACAGTGACCGGTCAATCGGTAACGTAATTATATCGAAAGCATCTGGTGCCACAATCGCCGCATTAATGTAGTGATAGTAAATAAGATTGCCCACTACTTTCAATATATCTTTCTCCGGAGCAGTTGGGAATTTCTCGGTTAAAGAGTCATTCAAAACTCTCGCCATGTACAACATTCCGTATGGTATGAGATCTCTGGATTCAGTGATTTTTGATAGGAATTCTAAAACAGTACTTTGCAGCAATTGTATTCCTTTGTTTAGCCTTATCTGTACTTGTTCGTATTTTAAGGCTTCTTGTGCCGTTACCGTATATGGAAGATTCCTACAAAAGAAATCGAGCACAATCAGAATAACATTCCGTGCGTACTAAACATTCATTTGGCTTACAGTGTTTCTCCTGTTTCCATTTCTAATTGATTTCTCCAGCATTTGTAAATGTCCACGGGATCTGTTTCTATGCTCAACGTACGGTCAGCTAAAATTTTTTCAATAATTGGACCTACAATTTGCCTCAAAGCCCTTTGGCCGTTTAATTTAATTCGCGCGTAGTATACCACCATTTTCAGGACGAGCGGGTTTCCAGTCACAACTTCGGACGGTTTTCGAAATTTCGACCTGTACATTCGATTATATTATTATATATTATTATTGTCACGAGTTCTATTGTGTCTTTTGCGAAACCGAAGTTTTACCTAATTTCCTCTTGTAGAGCACTTCCAAATAGTTTCAATAATAAATATTCTTCCCTATTATTCGAACCGAAGTTGAATAACGTCAGTATCACATTCTGGAGAAATTTGTTAGTCTTGCTTTGAGGCAAGAGAAACAGCAATTTCGATAAATACGTCGGATTAGTTTGTAAAGCGTAAAACAAATTTTGGTATCCTTCCAACATTTTCCGTCCCTCTTTTGTCAACGATCTCAGACCTTTGTGCGACGAAACACTATCCACGAGGATATTCTTTTGGTCTTTGTTAGCATGTTTCTGCGTTGCAAGGCTTTCTAAGTTTTTCCCGTGTGCCACAACATCCTAATAATTAAAAATATATATATATATATTTTCTGTTATGGCCTACTGTCGACTTTGACATATCTTTTTAACAACGTTACCTGTAATGTAATTCTGTTTTGGATAAGTAATCCTATTTTTATGTCCATACTATCTAATTGCTGGGACAAAACCTGATTGTGTCTAATGCTTTTCACCACTTCGTGTTTCAAGAGCTGCAAAAATCATTTCTATGAAATAATCATATAAAATAATCGAACCGTTACATAAAAGTATATAAAACTGCATTATACTTGTAGCTGCAAATCTTTATCATAATCTTCAGCGTTGAAATTCAGAATCGCTGAGAAGTGTCGAACAACGGAGAAGGGTGGTTTGTCCATGTGTAATAGTGAACGGAAAGCTCGTCTTTCTGTTCGGCCACGCCACATAGCTTGTATTCTCATAATCTTGTCCTCCTAAAATATATAAACTATGTTAAATCGGGGATATCTTCACTTTATGTCAGTTGCGAATTAACAGATATACATGTTTTCTATAAGTGTCCAATATATCTTCAAACCGGGTTTTAACATTCTCGTATGTATTCTGTAGATTTTCTGCGTCTCGTTTACGTTTATCTGCTAGCATTTGGGCGTATCTTTTCCGCTGAATTACACCCCTCCACCACGATTGTATTTCGATGATTTTATGCACGTTCTGGTAAAAATAAGTAAATCTATCTGAAATTCGTTTACGCAATAAATGACCCCGTGCTAGTGCTTGCATTTGTGTTATTTGTTCATGTATCTTGAACATTTCTTGTTCTTTCTTGGTAGTACTTTTTACTATTTGCTGGAAGCAACACACATGTACATTATTTATTTTGAACTTTTTCTGAGAATCCTTTATCCATAAGAAACTTTACCTTTATATCCTCCATACTAATGTAAAATGTTTCAGACAAGTTTTTAGGACAGTCCCATGTGTAACTATATTGTCGCAGGTCCAAATATGATTCATTACCTTTAGGAGTCACGAAACGTACAAACGAGCATTCGTTACTGTCCCTCTAAAATATAATAAATAAAATAGTAGTACTACAGTGAATATCCAATGCTTGTTTGAATAACATACCTTGCTTTTTCTTAAATCACATAAATTGTGAAAGCATTCTGATTTGAATTCGTCCGGGATTTTGAAACCGTATGTCTGAAGGCAATCGATCGTGAACAGCATATCGTGTTTTTGCAAACCTAGATTGACTTGCGACAAAAATGTACAAGCTGCAAATAATTGAATTGCGTGAATAAAGCGACAAACACACTGTCTAAATTAATGAATTTGAAAACGAGATGCACCATTCTGAACAGTTTCAGCCTCTGCAGCAACAGTTTGTGCTATGGTTTCTACATCTTCTAGCCACAACTCAGACCCATCGGAATGCTTTTCAACGAGACACTTTTTAAATAATTTCAAATAGAGAGACGCATCGGCGGGTGAAGTGGGCTTCTGTAATTTCAGAGCGGTGTCTTTCAAGGCAGTTAAAATTCCATTTCGATCGCTTTCCGCAACAGCCAAATTTAATTGTCGTAGAACCAGAATGACTGTAATGATAAAATGATTATAAATGAATAGCGGGATGTACAAAAAAGCTGCATGATAAATGAATGCAGCGCACCATCATCGTCATTTTCGCATTGCTTGTTAACAATGTCAATGCACTCTTGAATATCGGCGTTCGCCAGCAATGGGCACTCTTGCGAAACGATTTGCTTTTCACACTGAACCCCTGCCAGTGCTCTATAATATTTTACCTTATTCTCATGATTCAATCCCTAAGACGTGATATGGATAAAAATATTTTACTGTTGCAACGCATAGAAGATGTAATTATACTCACAGATATATGGCAATCCGGATTCGATAATGCTTGATAAACCAAATCTGGGTTTTCAGTATTTACAGCCTTACTAACGTTCGCGATCGACGACAACACGCGTAGACTAGCTATTACATCGCTATACGAAAGTTCGCTCTAATAAGATTATTATTTGTGTTAATAGCAATTCATTGCAGACAACCGAATTTCTATCCTGCGTCCTTACCTGAGTTTCTATACAGTCCGCTTTCATTTCTTCATAATACAGTGGCATTGCATATTCGTCGATTCTGTCTGATAAATCGAGATCAGTATTTTTTAGAGCACTATAAAAATCAGTTTGCGTTCCAGTCTTTAGCACTGAATTCAAATGTTTCATCGCATCGTTGCCTGTACGAACAAAATGCAGTATGTAATATATAGAAGTTGTAACGATTTATTATGGCATACTAACGTTCACGAGATTTCAGTACGAGTCTATTTGCTTTGTCGATTCCTTCCTGAAGCAGTTGCTTCCAATAATGCTGACATTCTGAATACATATTATTCCATTCAGAGCTTTCCAGTAATTGCATTAACTGTTCTTTATACAATTCTGCATTCTCGTGCGATATATTCTACGTAAAGGAACGAGATACCCGTTAATAGTTTCATAAAAGACTAGATTACTAAAAACAATAGCATGAAACGTACTTTTAAACATAAAGTAGGTGATACTAAAGCATTCAAGAATTCGTTGTTTTTATAGCGAATAGAACGAGTGACGTTCTCTAGTGCGTATTGAACTAAAAAAGAAAATACACTTAACAAAAACCAAAATAATATTCTTATGAACTGACATCCAATGTATAATGTTTTACCATTAATGGAATTAATATGTCCTTGAATTTCTGCTTGAGTTAGAAGTTCGTCATACACATCTGGTACATAACTGTCGTTGAGAGACTGCCGGAAAATATATTTTGAATAACTAATGATAAATATTAATATTTTCAAAGATTTTTACTTACTCTGTTGAGAGCAGTTTGTGTCTTAGACTCTTTGGCTTCAAGTAAAGTATCACTATATCGTTTAATGTAGTCAGGCATAACATTGTTCAATTGTACTACCTTATTCTGGAGTGTATTCAGTATTTTGTCATAATCCTTATAAAATAACAACTAGTTAGTAGTTGCTTTAAGTATAATTTAAATCGATTCAAAATCATAAATAATCAAATATACCTTTTCCATGATTGCTTGGTTGATTGCTATAACTGCAGCGTGCAGAATGGCAGAATCAATTTGCATGCTACTCGCAAAAAGGCCCCCAATTTTTTGAAAGGATGGCATTTGTATCCCATATTTTTTGAACTCCCTAGTGACTGCATTTATCTCTTCGTCTAGGAAACGTAAAATAGTACAATGTTAAAGCGTTATTGACTTTAAAAGATAGACTTGTTACTCGATAAAAGGATCTAAAAAACGTCTAGCCCCTTAAAATGCACTTTCTATCGTATACCTGTAAAATTGACTTTTCCATATAGGTCCTGAATTTGTGGAGCCTTGCCCAATTTAAATAAATGCGTGCTGAGCGCATGAATGCAATATATTACACGTGGCATATTTTTCTTGTCATAGATATCGGTTGTCTCCGGTTGAAAAGTCTGTAAAAACAATGGTCCAATTATTTGTCAGAGAAACTTATAGCTGAGTAACAGTAGGGTATACTATTTAAATCCAGAAACATTTACATACCAATGGCAATTGCATGGATTTTAAGGATTTTAAAAAAAGATTAATATTGTCGGTGTGACGAAATTGTAAACCAACTACTGCAAAACGTTTCTGTTCAGGGTCATAAATTTTATTGATTGATAGAGTTTCAGGGGCCATAAAATGTGCAAGTTTCGCCAAGTATACACCATTCCTTAAATTTTCTTCTAGCTCAGTGGTGGCTGGAAGTGTTTCCCTCAAACAAGCTTCCATCCATCTAAAAAAAGTATCACAATAATTTTCAAAAACAAATAGCAATAATCTATCAATGATGATTATCAAATCATTTTACTTTTTTGCTTCTTCCAAGTGGCAGAGGTATTCATATGCAAGCGTTTTTTGACGTTGTTTGTCCATCTCTTCCGCAGACTTACGAGTATCTGTACCTGGGTCATATTATATGGTATAATTAAATATTGTATATCTATATAAATAAAAATCAATATCTATATTATCTATTCTATTTATTCTTATATATTCTTCTTCCTTCTTCTATATAAATAAAAATCAAATGCTGTTCATTGGTAAGTGCATCACTTGAGAACAACCAGACTGTTCGTAATAGTACGAATAAGGTTTTAGGGAAAGAAAAATTGGAAAAATTGCCCGTGAAAAATGGAAAATCCGGGAAAAACTAAAAGTGCTTTTAATCAATATTTCAATAGGAGTTTACACATTTCAATAAGAATTCAATAGAAATTTGGACAGGACGTCTGTCGTGTCAGCTAGTTCATAATAACAACAGCCAGTTTTCACACGAGCTACCGGTGAATTGATTTTGACAATTGTTTTCGAATGAACATTATGCCGATTGAATGTCAACCGTCTACTCTGATGGTCAGTCTTACCTTTCTCATGGTTAATCAACTGGTCATTGATGTCGATCATATTGAAGGAAGAATGAAACACAATTGACGAAGAAACTGATAAAACTCATACGTGATAATGAGGCGGTACGTTAAATCCCAGAAATTTAAACGCAAATTTTAGAGCAGGTGCACCTCGGAGCAGGAGTGCCAATTAAAAACTTTGTCTCGTTCTCGAATAGCATTGAACGAAACATTGTCGCACATACTTGATTGGATTGTTTGAAAAAACACTAACCGCAAACTTCAGATTCTACTATTGTTCAATTTCCCGCCGGAAAGTAAGGTCTGTATTTTCATGTGCACATTAGTAATGTGCATTTACTATAAGCGTGCAATACATTCTCAACTGTAATAATGAGGAGCAGGAAACAAACTTCTTGCTCTCTAGTGCAACAGTGTAGAGCAAACTGAAGCAAACCAATCACCATACGGCGTTTGAAATATCAACATTCCTAAAAATCACTAGATCTCTAGCATTCTTTCTGTTTGGAGGTTCTTTAGTTTTTCACTTTTTAAAAATTCATTATTGTATGACATTGTATGAAGAGCACTGATATATATACTATGGATACGGTTTTGCCCATAAGCCCCGTGGAAATTTTATGTCACAAATTGAACGGGGCCATGTCTAAGAATTCAGTGCCAGCGCCGTCTTAGGTTCGACCAGTGTACTAAGGGAAATAGCGCGAGTTTCAAAAATGAAGTTTATAAGATTGAAATAATAGTATGTTATAACATCACAAGTTAATTATAAGTTATAACAAATTAACCAGAAGTGAAATTTGTGTAATAAATGTAATATAAAAGAAACTAAGAATGATTAATGATGTTCACAGAAAGCGCAAAATTGAATTAAAAATATTTGTAACATTTTTGTTGTAGATAAGAGAAAGGTAAATAGGTATACACACAATGAATATACGCTAGTCAAACCACCAAAAGGCACGCGAACACGGCACGCTACAAAATAAAATGATGTCGATGGCGTCTAATAACTCGACTGAAAGCAGCGTTACCTGAAGGGACGCAAACGCATGGCAAAGTATAGAGGATCACGGGGGTGAAGGAGAGTACGGGGATATAGTACACTGGTCGAACCAAGAGCAGCGCTGGCATCCAATTCTGACGTTCAAATTGTGACATGAAAAATTTTGGATACCGCATCCATAGTATATATATCAGTGATGAAGAGACTCGGACCAACTCGGACCAGCATGAAGTACATTATGCCCAGCTTTAATTCAAAAATGGCTCTTTGCTAGATGGCGTCACTTTCATTTTCTAGAAGAAAAGTTCCCTGTCGGTAACACTCGTGGAATGGCGCTGTACAGGGCCAAACAAAGCGTGCTAAATTTGAAATCTATTATAGTATAAATCGATCGACAAATAATTTTATTAGTTGTATAAATCCTTTTCAATGTAGACTAATCACGTTACGTATTTTTTTAAAAGAAAGAGTATAAGATCTAAGAATAGGCAGGAACATAGAGAAACGTACGGGGAAGAGTCTTAGATTGTTCATCACCTTGTGTCTCGATAATCTGTTTTTATAGTTCATGATTACATCGTTTGACGTTTGTACAAATACAAACTTACGGTCTGTCTGTCGTATAGGTCTATATGTTTCTATTCCAGCGTTCGAAAAAGATAATAACATTGAAATAGTAATACATATATGTTAATTCTGTCACGTTACCGCAGAACTTTATGTACGTATTATGCTCTTGCATTTTACAATGAGGGAAATATTTTAGGTTCCAATCCGTGACGTGAGCAGAAAATATTACAGTCTTTTTTTAACCATATTTATTTTTGAATCCTTTGATCGTTTCAAATCGTTTAACCCCTTCCAACTGGTAAAATCCAAAAAAAAAGTGTCACGCTCCGCACATGTGACAGCGCAATGTCAGTCGTATCGTTTACTGTGCACTGTGTCCTCTTACGGCACGTGGGAAAAATACGATCATATGTACTTTACTTTGCGATCTCTGTAGGTCACTATAACCTCAAAACGTTGCATTATGCATAATCAATCCGCGAGAAGTAGCCTTTGAACGGAGCCCATAGTAATAAGATATCGTAGTTGGGCATTCGTTCGCTTATTGCAACCGGTGAAATGGCAATTATGAAGATATTGCTACGACCAGACATCGCGAGGTTTACAGTTGTCAGAGTGAGTCATATTTCGTGTGCCATCATTGTTATGTTTGATTCTGGCTTCTGCACTTTAAGGTGGATCCGTCATGCATGCCTTCTTTTGTTTATGACTCGAATCTGTTGTTGACCTATTTGCAAGGATTCGCTACAAACACGTGAAAAAAATCGAACGAGATCAGGAGTAATAATGTTCGTATCACGTATGATCTTTAAAACACATATCATCGCTCGATAGAAGCCTTAGGATGTCTTTAGTCGGTTTCTTTGGGAGACCGTTGGGAATGTAGCAAATTCAAAATTCTGCCAAATGTAATTACGATAACGTAATTTCTCAATAAAATCAGATTTCGAATGGTTCGATGATACACTGTGATACATCGATTTTGACAGTACAACACTGAGAAACATATGATGCAAAGTTTCTGTCATATTACAATATGTACTGGTATAAAAATATACTGCATAGTACCCGAGTCAAGTATATTTTTATATCCTGTCTCAAGGTCTGTGAGACATTTTCAGTGACTAGCTCCAAAAATATGAAGTAGCTGCATTACTCCAAAGAATGCCAGTCAGAAAAACAAGTAAACGTGCTATGTAGTGTACAATTTGAAAATGTGTAAAAATTCGTTTTGGACAAGATTCAAGAGAATTTTGCTGAACCCATGACTTTTTTACTTTCAGCATCTAAGTACCAAACCGAAGTTTGGTTTACTATTTGACATAGACGGTGTGATAGTACGTGGTAAAAATGTATTGCCACCTGTACCAGAGGCCTTCAAGCGACTCCAAGGGAAAGATGGAAAGTTCTGTGTACCAACTGTATTTGTTACCAATAGTGGAAATGCCCTGCGCAGTCAAAAGGCAGCGGATCTATCCAAATGGATAGGATTTGAAGTGAAGGAGTCTCAGGTGGTGATGGCCCATTCGCCGTTGAGATTGTTTCAACAGTATCACAATAAACGTGTTTTAATATCTGGTCAAGGTCCAAGTAGAGAAATAGCCCAGGAACTGGGCTTTCACAACACCATAACTATAGAGGAATTAGTAAAAAACTTCCCGTCTTTGGATTACGTTAACATGGAAAAGAGAAATCCACTGTGTGGTCCTGTAGATCCGAGCTTTCCTAGCATCGAGGGTATCGTGTTGTTTAGCGAGCCAGTTTCTTGGGAAACTCCATTACAACTAATGGTGGATCTTCTGATGACCAACGGGATGCCTTCTCGCTTGCCCAATGAACTTCCATATCCGCACATTCCAATCTTGGCATGTAACATGGACCTGTTGTGGGTATCCGAAGCTCCAATTCCCAGATACGGGCACGGTGCTTTCGTACTCTGTCTGGAGTCACTTTACAAGAAGATTACTGGAAAGGATATGCTCTATTCTGCTCTGGTTGGGAAACCCGCTGTAGTTACCTACTATTACGCGAATCATATGCTTCGGAAGCATGCCGAAAGCATTGGAATAACCCATAACGTCGATACAATATACGCTATCGGGTAAATCATTTTATAAAACCAGATCAGAGACGTTTCATTACTATCGACTTGAATGAGTTCTCTTGTAAATGGTATATGTCTTTTCCAGGGACAACATTAACACCGACATCTTTGGGGCGAATTTGTACGACAAGTATTTATCGCGTTGTGGAGCAAAGGATGCTCAAGCACCTCAGAAACTTCAGAAACTGCTCGGTAGAGACGTAGAAAAGCCGAGCGCGAAAGCTTGTATTAGTATTTTAGTGGAAACCGGGGTCCATCGACGGGACTCGACCTTCGTAGCGGAACACTGTCCCAGAGATTTCATACCAGCCGATGACACCTTGTGTAAACCCGCGTTCGTAGTGGAACACGTTGGCGAAGCTATCAATCTCGCGTTCAAAGAGGAGAAATTTGACTGAAGACCAAGTACATAGGACATACCATTAGCCTTGGAGTGTTCAGATCCTAATGTCAGTTCAGAAACAAAGAAACAAGAGATAGATTGACTTCGCTAACGTAAGTATTATACACACTTTTGTTTAGCAGTGTTCTGAAGCCATATAGTAAGATTGATCGAACGATAGAAGGCAGTGAAAGTATAGCCACGATATACACACACATTTTTCTTTCTTTTTGAATCGTTTCTCGAAGAAAGTTTTCACTGTATCGTATGGCTAGGACACCCAGATCAAACTAAAGAATGGTTTTTCAATCTGCTTAGATATACCGTCGATTTTTATGTATACTTGTCTCTGTAAATTACGTTTAGGAGTATTGTATTTAGACAAATGAACGGATATGTATATATATATACACCAGTAGGCGCTCGATAAGTAGGCGCCGGATAAGTAGCCGTTGGGAACGCCCCCTGCTCACACGAATAACTCGCACGCGCGCGCACTCTGTCTTACTCGAATGCTTATTTCAAATTGCAAGTGATCACGCGAGGAGATTACGTGCGCGTGCGCGACTGGTCGCTCGATAAGTAGCCGTGATTTAGAAGATTCCGCCTCTAGGGCCCTTAACACAGTTGCTTATCGAGAGTCCACTATATATGTACAGGCAATGTATAGTTGAACTTTTATCATGTTATAGCAGATGAATCGTTGCGTTCATCAATTTCGACATCTCGTTTCGAGTATCTATACCGATTTATAATTTTATCACATCCTGATGACGTTGATGATCATGTTAGATACCAATATACCGTCTGCTTGTTTCTATTGTTCAAATGAACGAAAACTGTAACTGCTGATGGGATCAGAATGTTGTACCCGCAGATTCGATCTTGTCAGGTCCCATCAATGTTCAGCTAGAAGCGCGTGATCCAAAGGATCCATTATTTCAGCGTTCGTCACCGACCACGCTTTGTATATTAAACCTCATCTAGTCCCAGAAGACAGTTTTCACCGCTTGCCCACGATCACGGAACAGCTGTCGGCGTGGACGGTGTTAGAACTGCAAACGGTCAGCCGCAGAAGCTTTCTTTGTTTAAACAAAACAGTGGAGGTAGAAGAAGAACGTAGATATCCCTGCATACATGAAGTGAAATTGTACAAGCAATCGAAGACGCACACAGCCGACCCGGCTGCCAACAGATAGATGCACACAGAAGCGATCCAGATGTCCGCCGAGATGAAGACTGACCGCCACATAAGCAAAATCAAATTGTCAACCGCTTGTAGAACTAGTCCACGACTTACTTCAGTGAATCAGAGAGAAACGAGGGAAACCGCGATCATCGACCCTCCACGAGGTTGCCGAGTACGAACTGTGCCGTTCATATTATTTCAATAGATTGTCTTTGCTAATTAGCCTACAAAGTTGAACTTACGTACATTTATCGAAATAGTAGTGTCGTAGCTTCGTGACGATTAGACCGCGGATCTTTATGCAAAATAGAAATGGTATGCATCAATTCCAAGAAGGAATCCAAATTTTTAATTGAAAATAACGTACAATGATCTGTCAATCTTCGAATAATAATCTGTTTGAAATTTCACCTACTCTTTTTGTCGCGAATGCATAGAATCCACGGTCTAGCGGTTGACAGAACATGCTTCTTAGTAGCTGTACAGTTTTCACTCGGAAACTACGGATCGAATCAACTTTTGAAGAAGAATAAATCGTTGTTCTTCAAAAATAGGATTGCAACGTTGCGAATTTAAGGAATGCGGCCCTGTGAATCTGGTAACATGAATAACGAAGGGCAGTAACTTATACACGTAGAGTGTTGCGAGTTTAAAGCAATACGTATGTTATACATATTATGTGCATGTACACGGCGAGCCATTTAAACATTTCAACGTTTCCCTTATAAACTATGTAGTCACGTATGAGAGCTTCTCCGGACGAGATCGGGCATATTTGAAAAAACATTACAACTCTATTTTGTAGAACCGCGTAAAAATCTTCCGTTCAGTCTAATTAATTTTTACTGCCGCTGATGAGAGATGTTATAATTCGTACATATACCCGTAAACAAACGATTCACATACTCGAATAACAAAAGATCAGTGTATACTTTTCTGTGCTTCTGGTAAACACTTTGATACACGATATAATCCTCTGGAGAAAATATTCTTTTTTCAAATTCGTTTCTGCAAATGGTTCATAAACAGTAGTTTCCGATTTTGCCCTTTCTTCATACGATCCTTAACGATCTTGAATGGAGGTATGTAGATGTTCTCCTTCGAGTGACTGATCCCGTGTACGTGTGTCGTGAAACGATTTCGTAGGAGTCTTCACCGTAGAGTAACTGTGACTTTTATGGAGCAAATTAGAATCTATTTTAGTAAACCTTGCCGCTCGTTCATTTCACCCTTAGCTCCTCCACCAGCGTCCTCTATGAAAGCCACAGACCCTCTCGAAACGACCCTTGGACAGTTCCCAGCCGAGGTTTACTTGCTTAACGACACGCAAATATCAGCAGAGAAGACACACACGCGAACAGACTCGAAATCGTTCTGTTAATCGTTCGGAACGAATCCGTAGTTTAGTTTATCCGAGCGACGCACGAATCATTTGTTGGACCCTTCGCTGCACGCAAGGATCACGGACAAGCATGCATAGTTCGATTATATTGCCGGCGAAAAGAAATGTAGCATAGTAGCACTGGAAACATTGAAACAGTAAAAGCAACCAACTTGCGTGATTTTCATTGTGACGTGGATCAGTAGATCAAATCATTTTTCTCGGGAACAGATATTCATGATTTTATACTGTTTCGAGCTGCTCGGTGCTTCCAGTATCGAAGAACGAGGTCCCTCCTGTTTTTCGAGTCTGCAGAGCTTTAGAAAAAGGAAAAGAATTGTTAATCACGATGTCAGCTGATTTTGATCGTTCACGGCCCTCGCTGTTTCTTTTCTCAGACATTCACCAAATCGTTAATCGTTTCGCGAATGAGAGCCTCGAATTTCGTCGAGAATGTTGCCAGAAAGAGGACCAGGTCGTCGCTTCGTCCGAACGAACAATCATTTCCTTGAAACTTGATGATGAAGAGTGAGTGGTGATGGAAGACACCGAGCAACAATATGCAACGTGCTTGATTTCTCGATCTCCCATCTGCATATTGCAACAAGTTATATTTGTAGTAAACTAGAATCAACGAAATACACGATATATATATTTTTCGTTAAGAACATCAACATGTTACTCCATTTTTAAATACAGGGGAGAGCAGCCGAATTTAAACCGGCTCTTCGATGTGTTTTCGAACAAATATATATAGATATAATTTATAGTCAAGTTATAGTCAATTTAAATCAGACTGCGCTCCTCTATTTAGTTAGAAAAAATGTACATTGCAGACGAAATTAAGCTAGACATAATTAATCATTATGCAATTAATATTTCCGGTATTGCTCCCTCTATCAGAGGCAGACTGCTCTGAATATCGCGCTGACCTTAGACATCCTAATAACCCCCAAGGGGCTGAGTTGAAACTAATAATCGGTGCTTGTTACGGCGGAGCGTACACAGCGTCTGGGTCCCATGACCCGCGAATCAAGCCGTCAATCGTTCGATCGGATAATTCAATTATAATCGGTTCATCGGGGTGCGCGAAGGAATGAATTTATATCTCCATTCGGTCCATAGATTCTTTCCGTTTCGTGTAAAGGGCAGTTGAAGCTTAATTGAGTCTGTCGAGGCCGTTTCGATTGTCACCTTACGTCTCCTGGGAAATTCCGTGTTTCCAGATCTGATTCACACTGATTTATGAAACCTTTTATCGCAAGCTCTTTCAGTCATGATCAAATCCTTTTCGGAATTACTTTATTCCTGGAATTAATTTATCGGCGCAAGGTTCGATCAATTTCTACATTCTAGCAATTTTGTAAGCAAACTCAAACGTGTCGATTCGGATGTGAATCATGATGCATGAGGCCCACGTTTGCTATTAATAATGTTTAAAAATTACTTACTTTATTCCGCCACGAAAACGAAAAATCACAAAGAATCGATTTTAGCAAAAGCACTGTTTAGAATACAGATGAAAGGAGAGTGTCGCAGACTTCCGGCGCGACGTTTAAAGTGCAAGTCGTATCGAGAAACCGGTTCGTTCGCTAAGTAGTGCTAGTTGTAATTTTCCCGAAGCTTGGGAAATGGGACCAGCAATTGATCAATCGAATAGAGTAGGAATGGGTCCCAAGGATTCAACAAGAAATCTTCGCAGAGATTTTGGATTTCTATGTCGTGATTGCTCACCGAGCATTAAACGGGCAGCTTGGTCGCACGTGAACCGTCACGCTTGATTCACGATAGGTTCATTAACGGCCAGGTTATCGTAATTGACCTTATCGCCGTGGCGCTAATCAGCTTCGTGCTCTTGAATGTTGCGTCACCGCGCCAGGATCATTCGAAACGCAGGAGATCCGTGTTTCTCTAGCCAGATATATGCTTATTAGCAGACTTTTAACCCTTAGCACTCGAGAGGCGCCTCTGAGGTGTCACTAAAGATTGTTGTAATATAATTAAAAATATTGTCTACATTATCAGATATGTCGGTATCCAACCAATTACTAAACATTTAAGTATTGTTTGAGGTACTTATTACATCAATTTAAAAAAAAATCATAGAGAATGGAAATATTCTAGGTCAGAAGAAACGTCTGATTTTCGAGTTAAAATAGCTCCGAGTGCAAGGGTTTATTCGGCCGCACCCTGTATAGTTTCATAAAGAAATTTATATCAGAATAAACATCATAAGCTAAATTAGAAGCTAACATTAGAGGAAAGAAACATTAGAAGCTAAATTGGATAAGACCCGTCGTAACACGTGAATGAGTTAATCCACCCGCGGGGAAAAATCAAAGAGACAACATAGAAAATGAAGTGATCTCGACCTGTCGGACCGGACTGATTTCCCAAACAGGTCGCGTAATTATTAATTATAACCGATCACTGTAATAATTGACGGTGCACGCCTAAACCGGTTATCCATTTCTGTGTCACGATTCACGACGCGGACGGTGCAGCGAATCGCGGATGTCATTTCTGATTTGGAATTCAGGGCTCGTCGCGCAAAACGCGTGAATCTGGGTCGAAGACCGTTGCCCGCAGCGTCCGCGAATCATATTCTTCTCGACCAAATATACGAAAACGGAAGAGATCTCAAAGAAAAAATTCATCGTTAAAGTCTCCCGTTTGCATTAGCGATTATCATCTTTCAATTTATTTATTACTCGATCAGGACAGGCAAAGTACTACAAAATTACAAAGTACGAAGAAATCTGCCCAACAGATTTCAACTTTCTTTTTAAAGATGTCCGAGAACGTTGATGCGTTAAATAGCGGCGTCTCGCTCTCTTCAAATATCGTTAAAACCTGTCTCTGAAGGTGCAAATACACTAACAAGTAACGTAACTATTATTCTTAAGAGTTATACACGTTATAGCTTTCACGGTTAAAGCAGGAAAATTCTCAAAGTTGAAAATTTCACTTTTCATAAAAGTTGTATTGATGCTCTCGGCGTACTGGTTCGATCAATTTTTACTTAGAAGCCTTCATAATTGATGTCAATAGTCAATATAATATAATTTTGTTTAATAATTTACAAACACAATTATTAATTTTCTTGAAGATGATCTGAACATAGATCGAAACGTCGAAATTTGAAGTTGATAAATTGCAGAGAGCATCAATACATCTTTTATAAATAAATATTTCACTTTTTGTTTGAAGTTAATTCAATTTTAAAGTCGAGAATGACGAAGAAGAGCGATTTTCGGATTCGCGTTCGACACATCAAAATGTATAAGAATCGTCAGCTGGTTATCGAAACGTAAAATTGCCGTTTGACAGTGGAATTGAAAGGAATTGAAGTCTTACCGTGTAGCAGTGGCGCGACGGCACGTGTGTGTGAACAGGGTCAGTGATAATTGACCCGCGAACGTTCGCTTCTCACGTAGAAACGTTTCACTGTCGCCTTCCCCCATGAATGGTCTAACGATTCATTTATCGCAGACACGCGACGAGCCGCCGCGTCGCGTTCGTGCACTCGTTTAATAAAAAAGCGTTATCAGTTCTGTCGATACTCACGAGCTCGCGGCATCGTTATTATTTTACACACGATATATACAAAACACCTAACGCAGCCGGCGTGGGCTTCTGCTCACCTCTAGGAGCGCTCCGAGTTTGCCCTACGAGCAAATCGTGTCGGACAAAGAGGTAAAGACCACCATTCCAGAAGAAACAGTTACTTCAAAATGCCCCAAGAGCCGGAGCAAGGGCAGCGCCCTAAGGGTATGTATTGTTTTCGTCCGACTCCGACTTCGGCCGCACACCGACGAGCATTTCGAACGATGTGTTGGTAATAGTCGGACGAAATGTTCACAGTTGGTCCGACATCGGACGAAACGGTCAAGGAAAGCGGCAGTCGAACCTTTATAAGTACTTCTAGATGGGGTCTAATGGGACAAACCCCTAACGGTCAATCTCCGCCCGCGGCTGCCCGACAGACTCTCTAGGCGTATCTCGAACGCGCTCCTAGAAAGAGTCCTTTGTTCCATAAATTAGTAAAACTATTCGACCATCTTACAAGCTACCACGTTCTAAGACGATCCATTTTGTCTCTTTCCGTGCTCCCCCAACAATTTCTTTGCACCCAAATGATGTCAAAAACAGAAGGACATTGACAATGACTTGTAGTTCTTTCTGAAATCTGGAGTTTCATACGAAGGAAGGCTTCCTGAAGGGGTCACGACCAGAGCCAGATAGGAGAAATTGGAGGAAATTGAGTTACCCCTTCTCTACCAATACCGGATTGGTGACGCGTTATTGGGGATCGCCGTCATAAAAGAAGTAAGGTAGAGTGGGAGATAAGTCTTAATGTGGCCACCACTGGTCACGGTTGCTCAAAATGGACGGCTTGGACCCTGATTTTGCAGATGAGCCGAGATTCTGTGCTTCAGCAGCCGTCGTAGCTGGTGTCCCTCCTCTTCCTCTTCCTTTCGTAGCACTCAACGGCATCCCGCAGTTGGTCCAGGTACTCCTGGATGGTCTCCTCTCTAGAAAACTCCCTGGAGTCCGACCTGGCGGAGAAGGATCTCTTCTGGACCAGCGCCGTGAGCATCAGGGTCACCACCGGAAGAGTCATGCCCAGCAGGAATGTCGGCGTCATGATATTCTTCAAGCCGTGTTTCTTGAAGCCGCGATACAGCTCGGCCCAGATCCCGCTGCCCTCGTCTTCGTATTTACCCAGTTTCCCATAGAGATGGGGCTTGATCTTGCCCGTTTTGGCGATGTAGTTGTAATAATGAGGATCGTAGGATTGGGCGTAAAGCTGGGAATAGTAGACGTCTTTGTTAGGTGGAGGATGGTCGGCTTCCGGAAACCAATTGCTAGCATCTTCGTAGGCTATTGGGGGGTTGCTGAGAACTGGCGCTTGGACTGGTCCATGGTTGTAGCCTGGGGGCTTCGTGTAAATCACCTCCACTGGAGGAGACTTCGGCTTGTAGGGACCTGAAACAACAATCACGTACTTGTTAACACATTACCTACCGGCAGAATTATTTCATAATTTTTAAAAGCCCATTGCTAAAGAATTTTTAGTGAATCTTTCAACAGAAACAACAATTTCAATTGCGAACCGACAAAGGTACAGCTTGTCAAATCTAGCTGTGCTGATTTCTAGATCTTTTCGCTCATCTAGATTTGGCAAGCTGTGCTTCCAGTAACGTCATCCAAGAATTTCGTTTCAGATTACATCAAAAATGCAGTGGCGCACCCAGGATTTAATCTTGGGGATCTTTTTTAGCAAAAATATCTGTCAACGGTAGCCACACAAATTTACTAATATATATATAGGGAAAAGTTGTTCAAAATGTTTAGTTTTACATATTACATATCCAAAAATCATCGAAATCGAAGGGGAAGCAGCTAGTCTACGGTTTAGCTAATTTTCCAGTTCTTGGTTTCCTTTTTCTTGGGGAGGGGACTTGGCCCCCTGGCTCCCCTCCGTGTGCGCCACTGCAAAAATGATTTCTAAGCTTCCTTTGGTTACAGTACATCTTCTGAAAATTCTATTATTCGGATCCCGGGCGGTGAAGTATTAATCAAAAACCGAGGCATGAAATTTCATCAACTAATATAGGTTGATGGAACAGCGTACTTGTCCGGTTTCCGCACCAAGGTTTAGCCCCCTCTGTTCGTAGCTTCAAAACTTTAAATCCACGAACATATAGAGGGCATAATTTAAACTTCCAGGACAAATAAATCACGCTAGATCCACATAACCATCATTGTATCATGCTTATATAACACTTCTCCGACTTCGCACGATCGTTAGCGGCAGATTCACTTAATCATCTTGCGAAACACGATTCTCTCTACTGTCTAAGGAAGATGCGACTTTCGACTGGAATCTCACCTGGGACAGGTGCATTGTAGAGCCCGGGACCGCCTCTGGACTGCACGTAAGGGAATGGTCTCCCACGGATTCTTCTCACACGCTGATGCCATCCGGGCGGATAGAAAATGTCGTTTCTGGCTTGTAGACCCGGCGCGTAAGGTGCCTGCAAGGTCTGCTGTTGCAAAGCGTTCGCGGTCGCTGGAACAGGTGAAACACGCGGATCTTGCGGGTTCACAGGCACGTTGTAGAGCTGCTCGTTGTACGGCTGCCTCTGATTAACGGGGAAAGCGTACACCGCCTGTCGTTGTTGCATAACCTGCGACATCAGGTGTTGATTCACCGGCGAAGACAATCCCGTGGATAGCTGATTAACTTGTGGGGCGATCGGCAACGTCTGTCGCGCTAATTGTGGCTGATTAGCCAGAGACACCGTTTGCTGGCCTGGTTGCTCTCTAACGACACTCTGAGAGCCTGCTGCGTTCTGAAGATAACTGTCCAAGGACATTCGAGACTCCTCCGGCGTCTTCGAGGTCAAGAATGTGGCTAGGGCCGCATCCGCCGGGTTTGTGCCATCGCTTCCTTGGTTGTAGGCACTCGCAGTTAATTGACGAGACGTTTGCAATACCTCAGGCTGTACCGTGATCAGATGCTGATGATTTGGTGGATGTCCGAGCTCTGGTTCGTTCACGGAGTTGTCTATTGGGCTTGCGGTGATGCTTCCTCGATTGTAGGCACTCGGAGGTAATTGGCGGGACGTTTGCAACTCGGGCTGCGCTGTTATCAGAATCGGAGAATTTGGCGAGTGTCTTGGCTCGAGTGTGTTCACGTAGTTGTCTGTCGGGTTTGCGGTGATGCTCCCTCCATTGTAGGCGCTTGGAGATAATTGGCGAGACGTTTGCACCACGTCCGGCTGCACCGTGATTAGATGCTGCGGATTCGATGCATGTCTCGAAGCAGGTTTCTCTTCCAGGTTTTTAGAGGCGTTTTTAACAACATTAGAGGTTGGATGGAGCTTCTGGGAACGTTGATCTAGTGAGGTTGTCACGTTCGTTGCGGTTTCCTGCTGCCTCGCACTTCTTTCAGAGAATCGTGATTCTTCAGCAGTGTACTCGGTGTTTTCGGTCAGTGGGCTACCTTCGAAGTTCAACTGACCGGTCGTCAGCCCTATCGCCAGCGCCAGCAGGATTATCCTCGAGATCATGCTGCTGGAAACAATGGTATGTACACAGTCACACATGGAAAACATCAGCATACAATTTATTGAGTTGTGAAAAGTCAACAATATTGTGCTATTCCAGAGGTTTGTTAGTTTAGAATAGCAATTCTTGTATGCAACATGTAATTAGTATTAGATATGGATTTTATGGATTTATAGGAAAATATAGGTGAGTGAAATGTACTATTATGGACATTACTAAAAGTATTGAAATAGAACATGCGGTTTGATCTAGTTTCTATTTCTATTTGTTATAGTTGACTTGGAACATTTTCATGGCGCGTAACAACCCGCAGTTTAATATAATTATACGGAGAAAGAGAAAATCTTTTCGACAACCAAATACAATTAGACTTTTCGAAATGAACAGATTGAAACCTGGAAACGAATCGTCTGCTCGCGGAGGGTTTAGAAAGTCTGCGGATCGGACGTTTGCATTTTCGTGTAGGATGGAGGCCGAGTTGCGCGTATAGTCTACTGGACGTGCGCTTCTTCTGTTAATTACAATTTCGCAGATGATTCCCATAATTAGACCAACTCTCGAGCTACCTGAGCTGACTGCGCGTCGACGCATTTCTCGCACTGTTCCACTTACGTTGCCAGCCGCGGATAGGAAACGAGAGCCTTCATCTATGCAGAAACGTTCGCTAAACAAACTTAGCGATTCATTAACATAGAGGCGCGACACAATGTTTGAGCACTCTCTCGGTAAATGCTTTCGAGCTGTTCGACTTTACTAATCAAGGACAAGATCTGACCTGTCCCGGTCAGTCGGAACACTTTTCACATGCTTGACATGCCTTTCCTTTTAAGGTACAGAACATCTACCTACGAGGTTCCAGGAAGGTCAAGTTTCGGACACGATGATTCCAGCATCAAGCTGTTCGTGATGTTTGTACGTTCTGTAGGTGGCACAAGACAGTTTTCGGATGCATACTCTAAAGTCTTGACTATAGTACTCACGGTTTTGACTCACTTAATTGGGAATGCGTGTCACGCTATTAATTCATTGTTGTGTACACAGGAAAGCTACACGGTTATTGCATATGAAATGTCGGATTGTAGAATGTATTTCCTGGATGTGACCATCCTGTTATTTTCACTGATACGTTTTATTTCGGAAAATGGCCCCACCTGTTTAAATCGGTACTGCTACAAATCAGACATTTATATGGAACAATTTCTTTTAAACTATAAATGTATAAAGAAATGAAGTAATCTTTTTTAGTGCGGTTGAGATTGTTGAGCTCGTTTATAGCAGTGGTTCTTAACTGGTGTTCTGAGAAATTCCGCAGAATATATTAAATATATTTAATAGTATATTTATTTCTACGCGCGGGATCTTTTTGGTTGTTTTCTGGATCATTAATTTTGGTGTGCCGCAAATTTTACATATAACACGGTCATATAATGTAATAAACAATACAATAAAGAACAATCAAATAAAATAAACAATCATAATGTATTACTATCGCCCATCACTGGATTCGGGAAAGTCTAGAGAATCTTTTGCTGTAAAGAACAATACAATATCTTTTATAATAACATCACAATATTTGTTAAAAATCAAAAAATATTTTTCAAACTCAAATTTCTCAAAACCTGTGCATCTAGAAGAAAAATTAAGGTCAGATTCGGAATCAGCGCGTAAAACTCTATAAGAATCACATAGTGAGACTCGAAACGTCAATAAAAAGTTTCAATTTGTTGAACCGTGTAATCAAAAGTGTTCCCTGACTTCAAAAAGGTTAAGAACCACTGGTTTAGAGTTCAGAGATCTAAAGGGAGAAGAAAATGGTGCATATAGTGTGTTCACATATAGAAAAGTTGCGTTCATTGTTACACAAATAAAAAAAAAGATATATCCTTCGAACATGCTGATTTATTATCATGTTTTAATTAGTTTTATATCGACATTTACCTGCTAGGTGTTTTAGTCGCATTTTCTGACGAGATCTCGCGATGCACGGACGATTATCAAGAAAACTAGGAAGCGGGATCGACTGTCATCAAGAGGATGATTTATCCATAAGAATGTAGTGTACCGTACACGGCAGAGCCAAATGAATAACTGCTCGTAAAACGCGCGACGCTCGCGTGCCGGTCGGCGTGCTCATGAATCGAGAGGCGTCGCTGGCCGAGCTCGCGTAACACTTTCTTCGGTCAAGGTGAACGCAGTTACACTAACACGGAAACACCATCAATCGTTCCCCGATAGAAAAAAGGTAGGCTTGCCCGGTGCATTCCGGTCGTTTCATCCCGGATATAGAGAATCCCGAGACCGCTTCATTGTTGCGGTCACGTTGCTCTGAATCTCTCGCAACAGATGCTAAATAAATCACGGCATTTGAATAGTCGGGCATTTGCGTTTCGGGTCAGAGAGTCGAAGCGACACGGGAAATTATGAATCGAGAGATTAGGAGAGGTGTCTGTCACTAGAATCCATTTTTGAATTCTAATGTTCCTCGTACGTAGACGCTGCATTTTCAATTCGATCGAAATTTGATAAAAGAACTCGCATCTCGTTGGGATCTTCTGGAGATGTGCTGTGAGTTTGAGATTATACAGTGTTGAAGTTATAAAGCTACATCCACACCGGAAAGTAACAATGAACAACTTGTAATTGATGTTCCATGTGTCTTGAAGAAAGCCGCTTCGACGTTGTTTCAGTGTGGACATAACTTAATGTTTATTTGCTTATATACAGACACTCCGTGTCTGTTTTTAAGACTTTGGATCAATATTTGACAAAGGTACTTGCACTCGATACTTCAATATTGCGTTGCGCGTTCAAGCTCGTACGAGTGCTACGATAACAATGACGCGTGCTTACAAACAGGTGCAAACAGGCAAAGAGAAACTAAAGAAAATGTGCACGGGATCGTTAGTGGTAACAGCAATTCGATTCGCCGGCGATTCAAAGAGCGGATTCAAAGAAAGTTCTACGATCCTCCGGGAGTCATCATCGAGGAGAAAAGTATCGGAGTCATTAAAACGCTAGAAAAAGTCGCCCGGAGAGAGTGGAGTTGCTTAAAAGTCGACCCACGTGCGCGCGATACTCTTCGAGCGCGAGTTCACGGTCATTCCGTACATTCTTTTTGGGTCTGACTACTGAAAGCGATATGCAAATGCGATAGGAAATTAACAGGACCACCTGTCTCGCCTAATTTGCTATTTCGGAACCGTTTTCTCTCCTATCTTTCGCGTAGGATTTATTAAAGACACTTCATTCAGAGTAAAGAAGTATATGTATAACTTTTAAATGGACTAACATGTCGCACCCCGGCAAGAACAATGACACAACGAAAAAAGCTACGTTTAGTTGGCCTCTACGTGCCAGAAAAACGTAAAATTTCTAACTCCTAATTGAGCCGCTAAAAGACATTTACGACGGATTTTCTTTTGAGGTAGTTCATATCTGTAGTGGCAGAAACAGTGTCACTTTAGAGTTGACGAAGGTATCCGTAATATCATTTTATAGGGGCCAGTCAAATTTATTTCCAAAATGATTTTTCTGAAAGATTAAATTAAAGATGTCTGTGGAATGTATGTCGATGGAAATTTTTTTAACGCATTTTTTAGTTATGTCACTATTCCTGCCGATATCTTGCATTTAATAACAACTCCTTCAGACAAGAATGTGTGGGTGTTAATTAAACCAATAAACGGATTAAAAAAATTTAGGAACGTTAATATAGTATACAATATTATCCTCAATTTATTAAAACAACTAGAGAAACAAAGGAATTCCTAAGTGGCTCCTGTTTCTTGCAGCTGACGCAGAACCGTGTCATGTTTGATTGTTAATGACCGTCGACTATTGATAAACGTCGGCGTTCTAGAAAATTTCACCGTTTCGCGTAAAACGCTTGACAAATAGTTACTCGAACGACAGTCAGTCGGTCGCAAGAACTTTCTAAAACCCGTTAATCCATTACGAATTCAACGATCGGCCGAAATTCGACGAACGATTCAGTTTCCGGGCGCGGTGGCCACTGGGCTGCGGAATCCTTCGCGAATCTCGCTTCAGCGTTGTCTGAAACGATTCGAAATCATTCATAGGAACGGACGGGGCAAGAGAGAAGATTAAACGCGGCAATTATTGAACGGCAGCACCGTGGCGGGCCGCAATTAACGAATAAATCCCGAGGAAAAACGACATCGGTGCAGAGCAGTGTTTTAATTGCCGCTTCCTACTTAACTCGATTGAATTTTCTAGAACCGGGCCATCGTATTCGTCCGAGGACGAACTGTGACAATGATTCATCGACACTTCGATCAGCGAGATATCCAAACACTAAAGCCGACGATCCATTCGAACGGTAAACAATTTTATGCTAGGATAATAAAATAGCATAGCGTAGCTTCTAGTAATGGAATGAAGAGCGCGTTGTTGTTGAAGATCGTTGATTTTAATAATTAATTAATTGGTTATTTTATTCGTGGGGCAAAGGTTCGATCATTTACAACAACAATTTTGTGAATACTAAACACTGGATTCGGATTTGAATCTTCAGGTTCAAGAACCACGTTAGCTATTAAAATGTTTTAATACGAGGAAATTGTTGATTTTAATTTGATACTGGTTTAATTCGATTAGAACGTTACGGTCGATAGAGTCTTCTTTGGAAATGGTTTCGGAACGAACTAGATTGATGCTGTACTCACTTCCAGGTGTCTTCGCTCAGACAGACCGAGCACCGATGTCCAACACACGGTTTAATTGCGAATTAATGGTCGCGAATCGAAGATGAACAACGCGGAAGAAAGAACCGTCCATCGGTCTGACTGGAACCAGGAATACTGAACATCCTCGAACGATGGGAAAGGCACTCGCTTCCAGTGCTCCCTACCTTCTCCAGGATCATAAAGCCGGTTCCAAGCAGCGATTGCTTAGTGAACAAGAATCGTTGACTTTGACTCCAATATTTCAATGTTACCTTGTAAAGAACAAAAAGACTGATATGAGAAAACTCCACTACTTTATCTAGGCATTCTTTAACACTAAATTTACAGAACGCGTCAAAACGTCCAATATTTTTAGCTTAAGATTATTGAGACTATAAAGATGTACCCATGAGAAATTACTCAACAAAATTTAATTGAGTATATAGGGTAAATTGGCACTTTTGATTTATAACGGCAAATATTAAGAATTCCTTTTATTGCTTCTTATTTATATTTCAAAGCAAAGTTGTAAGTTTTCATAAGTGTTCCACATATGATTGTTAGAAAATATGCCAACGACTATATACTATTTATCTTACGATTGTTATTCACTGAATATGTTTTACAAAAAAAGATTTATGAATCAGGAACCCTATCAAATGTTAAAATACCGTTTCCTGATTTTTTAGCGATTTCAAATATCAAACGAGAAGCCTTCTACAAAGTTGTACATTGATTTTGCTGAAAAAATCTCGATTAGCTTATAATAATAGAAAGATAAGTTCGTTTAAACATTTCAAAGAAAGACAGAAAGATTTTTACTACGATTTTGCCTTAGGGTGTCAATCATTGCAAAGTTTACCCTCCAACAAAAAATTACTGAAACTTTGAATAGACACATTCTCGTGATAATATACGTTAACTATTTTACGTTGAATACGTAAACCTAGTGTTGAAATCAATACATATAGCGTGTGAATAAACGAGACAAAGGAGAATATTAATCTGTCTTTTCTCTCACATTCGTTAATTAGTGCGCGATTACTTCAAGTATGTTATAAAAGCTCAAGTGAATCGAATGTTCCGAAATGGTCGTGCAATTACAGCGAGTAAAATTGCTCACCGCCGAGTTACTGCATAACAGCATTTAGGTAATATATATACATATATATAATATTATTCGTAACTTGATGGTACGGTCGGGATCAGTTTGTATAACGAAGAATTTGCATAAACATTCGTACTCTACTTATATCGTTCCAGTTTGCCGCTTTCATCGGCATCGTCCGATTAACTTACATTTTAATGTTTCGTGGAGAAAGGTGTGTGTTCCAGCAAGACGGTCGACGAACCATCCGTAAAAAAAGAATTTCAACTGCACATCGGGAGACGAGAATGAAGACGGTGCAGATTCGTCCACAAATTAACAGAGTGTTATAAATATTCGCTGAGTAAAGCAATGACACAGCATCCAATTTGTAAAGTGTCGGAGAAAGTCTGAAAATCGATCGTTCCCCCGCAATTCAAGCTCGCAAATCACTTTTTCCTCGGCCGTTCGTCCGTGAAACGAGCCGAGTTTCGAATAACTATGCACCATGGAATCGGAATAATTACGGGTTGCGGAGGAAGTTCGCTCGGGCCGGTTACGAGAAAATTAATAACTCGGTAACGTTGCTTTTTTTCTTCAGGACGATTGCCGTTTCCTTGGTCCACCCACGGCATTGCGTATCTGTTGCATCAATCATCCAGCTCTTTCTTTGGCTAATCCTTTCGTCAAGGTCTTGCGGCAGGGTTATCAGGTCATCTCACAAATAATACGAATTTCCTGTTACATCTTTTGAAGTCGGAGCACAACACTTAGTGTTCTGCACATTTTCTATGGAGTGATCTCTGGCGGGCAAAAGAGTATATCATTCGTTGCTCGCCCGTCGGTGATATAAAAGACTAATAATTCAGAATATGCTTTTGCACTTTCATTTTTATTTTTACTCAAGCATAATTGAATTCTGGTCCAATTCGCATCTTAATGAAACTTTTCACCTGGCGTGGTCATCAGGTTTTAAAAGAGGAGTGATAATTGACGCTATATGTGGGTCAATCTACGGTCTATCTTCTCTTCGAATCTATCGTAATGCAACCGCGATCTGGTGGTCATCGGACGATTTCTGTTCGAGAAACAAGAGCGAGTCGAACGGTAGTTTAAGCATTTTGTTTCCGCTGGCTTTCGACCGATCCGTCCCCTTAAGCGATGACATTGTCACAGAATTCACCTGGTTAGATAAGAATAAAAGTCGTTTTGAATGAAAAAAAAATTATAACGGGACCACCCCGGGGACATATCCTACAAGATGCAAAAGGTTTCGTACCGATTGGTCCATCCATCTCGGCGTAATCGGTGAACATACATAGAAGAAAAAAGCGAAAGAAAAGGCACATACAGGTCGAATTGAGTAACCTCCTTCTTTTTCGAAGTCGGTTAAAAAGTCAGGCAAATACGATCCACTTATCCTCTGCTGAAATAGGTTACCGCATTCGTACCACTGTGTATCGAAAGCGGATATTTTTGTTTTTAAAAGAAGAAATAAAAAAAGACAAAGATGAACGTTTTCGATCGATAAAAGGAAACAAGTTTGATCCGCCTCTTATATTTCTTTCGATGCATCGTTTCCATCGCGACGGAAGAGCGTCACCATGCTAGAATTATGCTAATCGTGCCGCATAAATGAAACTGCTTTATTTGTAACATGAGATAAGCGCTGAAAGCAAACGCTTACACTCGCAACATCGTCTCTGTTGCCAGTTTCAGTCGAAACTCATCGAATTCGCCAAAATCTTTGCCAGAGCGACAAATGATAGCGTTCAAAAAAAGAGTAGCACTTTCAACTTTCAGTTTCGAACGGAGGCAAACGCTCATAAATAATTGTATCTCAACGATAAATACATTTCGGCTATTAATAAAAGTTTGATTACCTTCCCTATAGAGCAGGGGTCGGCAAACTTTTTTTTGAAGGAGCCAGATCGTAAAATATTTAGGCCTGGTGGGTCATAGGGCAACAAAAAACCAAGGGTTCCAAACATTTCTTAATAGAAAGTGATATTTTTACATAATGTTGGCCTATAATATTGTAGGAATTTCGTCAGGCTGGTTAAAAACAACTTGGTGTGGACGAAAACGAGACGTTTATTAAGATGATGATGTTTGACAAATACACAATGATGATTTACAGATGGCTTCTCTAAGCCAGAAACAACACTTGAGATCCTATAATATGCCCGAAATCATTTTCATATATTAATGCCATGTATTTATCTTTCGAATGAATAAAACAGTTCGATTAAAATTGAATTTTTTGTGTTACTTTTTACAATTTCAAGTTCTATCGGGCTTAAAAAAACATCGGATACAACAAAATCAGTAGCAGAATCGTTCGCGTAAAAAAGATTCCGAAGCATTGTCCGACGTGTATTGCCGTACGTCGCCTTTATCACGTGTGTCGCTATTCTGGCCTCGGAAATTCTATTTTCATGGATAAAATGGAGTCGGGAGAGGTTCGTGGAGGGTCCACGGGGATCATGGGGCCCGCTGACCCCGCGGGAGGAGACAATAGGAGGGGAGGGGGATGGATCTCCTCCTCATCCTCCGGTGGCACCAGCATTGCGGCCCTGCAGACGAACCTCCGGAGCGAACGTTATATAATTGTAGCAGATTACTTCCACCGTTGGTCACATGCATGCTGCCGCACTCCGGCCGTGTGCTTGCTATCGCTGTCAGTGGACATTTGGCCGCGGAACGACCTGAGTGTCGCACGACTATGGAAATCGAACGGGCAAACACGCCGGGCGGCGCCTGGCCCTCTATGTGGACTCGGTTCAAGAACATCCTCCTGGACTTCCACATGAACTCGGATCGCATATTCTACCGGTGAGTGAGTCTGCAGGACCTGTCGGTCCCTCGAGAGGAATCCTGGATCGTCGATCCTTCGAGCACCGTGTCCCTACCGTTTCTGAATTCGCGATAAGAGGATTGCAATGAGGTGGAGGATCAGACTTACGAAATGATCGCTTGATGACAGTCCGAGGAAGGATCACTAGGATGTTTCAAGATTCGACGACCTTCCTCGTTCGTTCTTCCCCTGCAAAGAAGCCCCGCTGCCTCGCATCGATTCTTCTTCGTGGTGCGATCGTTGCCCGCCGCATCGACAGGAAAAAATAGATCGGATGTCGGTGAATTAAATACGATGCGTTGTTCCAAACAACGGCGACCAAACCCCGGTGTCTCGGCTTTCTGCATTGTCACCGGAACGATCGCGTTGAATAATAGGTTCCCTCGAACGAATCGGCATTGGAATATACGTCCGTTCATGGTAATTTCATACGCGGACGTTAATTGCCAGGGAACAAGCCGGCTGCGACGGAGCCGTATTTTCGCGGCGGTTATACGCCGCTCGAACAAAAAGATTGTCCTCTTCTCCGTTGATCATCTTTGAATGAACTCCGGCTCGTTGGTAACTGTTGCATTTCACGTATTCAACGTCCGAGAACCAGTGACATCGTAGTTCGCTGCTTTCGCTACGAGGTTTTTAGTCGTAGAAGCAGTTTCGCCGTCGAAACACGTCAATTGGTAACTTCAATTTGGCTCGTGTCTGTTCATCTGAAACGTTAATTCACGGTAGAGTTACTGGGACGGAGAAGTAACCGTAATTTCTTCGGAAGAGGCATAAAGTTGCTTCTTAAGAAACTCCAATAAATATTGAAGTCTCGTATTGTAAGTTCGGTTAGGAACGGTGACGAATAATTCTTAAAACAAAAATTTTTATTTGGAGAACCCATAAAGCATAGGAATAAAAATGTTCCTTATTTTATATATCTATAATGTTTACATACTTTTTTTTAAACACGTTTTCTTTAAACTTCTTTAAGTTTTCTTCTTTAAAGCCGAAAAATAATTGTTTCAATAGTTTTGGGACAGTGTTTTAGTTTTGAAAAATTCTTTCTTCAGGAAATAGAGCGCTGGGCGATTTTGTTTGAGCGAAAGACAGCTAGTTGAAGAGTAGACCGTAGATCTGTGCGTGAAACAGGCGACAGGTCATCGTTTAAAAGCGAAGGGTTGATCCGCACCGATAATCGGTCGAATTGCTCTGTCCATTGATCCATCTCCACGTGCCTCGGTGTCCAATCGACAATCAGCACTGGGTCGAATCTCGTTGAACGTAATAACATTACCATCGTTCACTTTTCGTGGGCTCGAGCATCGCGTCACTTTAATCCACTTAAGGTGAGATCATCGTGGCCCTCTTAATTAGCCGAATCAACCGTACTTCTTTCGTTCCAGGAATTATGACTGGTCTATATAGCATTGTTGACGGTTTAGGCGCCACTCCTTATCTTGCGGCGATTTCTTATTATTTCATTCATGGGTCGTTGGCCTTTCTATCCGCCAATTAAATTCGACGAATTTCTGTCAACTATTATAGAGCTGACTCCCGTTGATTGAAAAGAATTTTCTTTCTCCGTCTCCCGTAGATTCGGTCGTCGCGTTGCTTTTGAAATTGCATCGATGGATTGCACGGTTGGATTGGTGCGTCTTTTGCAAGGCATTATGCTAAGCAGCCGTCACCTCTTCCTGTTCGCGAAGACCTCTTAACGCTTAGACAGCGTTAGTTAACGAAATGATCAGCGCTTCTCGAGCCACTGGGACTTTCGTTTGATAAACGTCGATGCACAAGCCTCTCCGATTGCAAAGATTAATCTTCGTGTTCGTTTCGAACGTTGAAATCTTTGAGCACGCTATGCCGAAATCTGTTATCTTCGTTGCTCAGCGTTTAACGTCGAAACGGCTCGTCAAGTTTTACAAATTATTAACACATCTACCACGTACCGTCGATCATTTCGTAATTTTTTAATGTCTACGATTTATGGCTGAGAATTTTCTAGTGACTACTTCAGCAGGAATAATAATTTCGTTCGAGATTATAAATCTTATTAATACGCTTCTAGTAGATAAAGTGTTGAAATAATTGAACGAATTTGCATTTATCGTTAGCGTTTTCTTGAGAACGTTTTATCTTCGTTCATCGACGCCGAACGCTACAACAGTCGAAGAAACTCTGCTGAAACCTTTTATCGTGATTCCTCGGCATCGAGTGCGCAAATGGCATGAACACTATCAATCTAGAGCAGTAATCAACGCTAGAACTGTCGAATAAATGTTGTAAAATGCTGTTTTGCCCCTCAGTATCGGGCTGAGTATAGGAAAGAAGCCATGGTTATGGCTGTTGGTGTCTTTCTGCGTGAACTGCGTCTACGCGCCGGGAATGCTGCTTTGGCGAGAAGAGATCGACGACGTGGAACTGTTCGTCTCCGAAGACTCCATTATCCGCCAGGATGCCAAGTGGGTGAGATCGCATTTCCGAGACGATTTCCGATACGAGAGCATCATCGTGACTGCCCCCAACGTCTTCGACCCGGATGTGCTGCGTTCGGTACATAAAGCGATCATGAATTATACTAATCTGCGAAGATTCTTCTCCTCTTTCACGCATGATAGTCCAGCCATGATCGGCCGTAACAGAGATTTGGCAGAGTATCACGCTCCTCGGGATCAATGATCGAGACTGTGCTCTCTTCTTCGCAGATCAGTAAAATCGAGCAATCCGTGAAGGGGGTGAAGGTGAACAATCACACCTGGGAGGACGTGTGCGCTGGGTGAGACTCGAAAGAATGTTGGAATCACCGAAACACTTTGCTCGAGTAAACAGAATGTGTTTCGTTGCAGGTATCTCACCTGGTTCGACAAGAACGATACCACGGATATCATGAAGGAGTACGAAATCACCGACGACATCCTCACCGAGCTGAACAGCACGCTGTTCATGGATGGCTGCATATACCAGTCCATCGTACAACTGTGGGAGACCGGTTTGCATAAGAACATTCGTACACTGTTGAAGAAAGAGATTCTGGACGATGTCAATAAAGCATTCAAGGACAAGTGAGTCCCTGTCCCTTTACCGTTTCAGTCAACATGACTGGTCTGATAGTTGTACTAATAACTACGTCAGTTAAAATTTGTTGGACAGTGTTATCGGCTTTAACCCTAGATAACTAAACATTCTACCGATTCTCGCCATCTTTGCGAATTCGAGATGTTCCCGTAGCACTCCCAGTTTAAATCAAAAGTTAATTTTGAACGCCTTTCTATTTTTTAAAGTTTAGTTATCTAGAGTTGGAAGACTGAAGGCTTTCAGTAGATAAAGTGTTAGCAATAACTTCGTTTCAGGAGCCACAGTAACCTGCTTCTAGATATCGGTCCACTGCTCGCGGGTTTGTCTTATGATAAGAGAGGCCGAATTCGGGGCGCGAAGGCGACCATTTTGAATTGGTTGCTGAAGAAAACGAACTCGGATGCGGAAGACTGGGAGCTGGAGTTCATAAACACCGTTCTACACACGAACGTGACCCTGCCGCCGGGAATGGAGATTTACGCGATCGCCTCGCGAAGTTACTTAGACACCCTGCACCAGATACTGAACAGCAATATGACAGTACTGTGCTGTGGGATATCCCTGATCGCGGTTTACGTGATGGCAATGATCGGTAAATGTAACGCGCTGGAGCAACGAATTTATTTGTCAGTAATGGGAGTCTCTGTGATTGGTCAGGCAATCTTATCCTCATACGGATTGTGCTACTACTTGGGATACTCGTACGGGCCGATACATTCCATTCTACCGTTTCTATTGCTTGGTATAGGAGTCGATAACATGTTCGTGATCATGCAAGGCCTGAACAACTTGTCGGAAACCGACCAGACGCTCGAGCTTCCGGTCCGATTCGCCAAGGCGATGCAACAGTCGGGTAAGCAGGCCTCGAAAGACTTGTAATCTTTCTTTAGTAACCAGTGGTTAAGGTCCATTATCAAATTGCCAGTGCAAACAATTGCCTCTCAGATCAAATAATCGATTCCCAACTTCTGTTGAAGGCATGTCCATCACAGTGACTTCCTTCACGAACGTGATCGCATTCGCTTTCGGCGTGACCACGGTGATGCCGTGTCTGAGATCGTTCTATGCATTCGCCACGTTGGGCATCTTCTTCTTGTACTTGTACGAGATGACCTTCTTCATGAGCTGTTTGGTCTACGACGAGAAGAGGCTCGAGGCTCGAAAGGACGGTTGCTTCTGTCGTCCCAGATTAAACTGGAAGCCGAACGAGTGCAGCCAGAGGAACACTCAGCAGATCCTCTTCGAGAACTACATTGCTCCGTGGGTGGTCAAGAACTCTGTGAGAACGATCATACTGTTGATCACTGGCAGCCTCCTCTGCCTCAACACCTGGGCCATCTTCCAGCTGGAGCAGAACTTCGATCCCCTTTGGTACTTAAATCAGGACTCCTATCCCATTCAGTTCAACAACAAGCTCAAGGAATACTTTCCCAAGTATGGAAACCGTGCTGGCATTTATATGACTGGTGTGGACTATTACGAGGACCGTGACTCCCTCTTCAGATTGGTAGAAGGGCTGAAAGCAAATCAGTTCATTAATAACGGCACTCTGGAACCATGGTTCATTGCCTATGAGAAATGGCTCAATGCTACTGACAAAGGTAGTCTTTAATTAATAAAATGTGGATCTTTATGCAAAACAAAAATTGTCCAAGTCAATTGTAATAATTTTAGCAACTTGAAAATAATATAACAACATTGTTTATCTCTTCTAGTCCCTTTACAGTTTTGTATTTGTTACGAATTTGTGTTATAAATGCACCAAGTCCACAGTTTTTTAATTAATCTCAATTAAAAATTGTTCGAGGATTAATTCTGATTCTAGGTGATATTGAAAGCAGCGAAGAGTATTATAATGTTCTTACCGAATACTTACTTCTGACCAAGGAGGGTCGAGCGTACATCAAGGACATCAAGTTCAGTAATCTACCATTTGGAGAATATAATATAACGGTATTTAAGAGTGAATAACTATTACAAAATTAGTTGCCTTCCTTTTGAAAACATAGTTTTCGCTCTTCCTCCAGACGTCACAAATACCGATACAACACGTACTCATCAATACAACGACCGAACAAATAGCAGCAATGCAATCTCTCAGAGAAATTGTTCAAGGAACTAATTTCTCTAAAGGGCATGACTATATTGCCATATTTTCGCCCGAGTATGTCTCTTGGATGGCGAACAAGGTAATCAACTCTTTGTTCAAACAGTTTCTTGTTCACGGTCATTGAATTAGTAATTTTTTCTTGTAGGTGATAGGAGAAGAATTAATTAGGAACTTGTGTCTTGAGATAGTGACCATTGGGGTGGTGATAGTAGTATTCCTCAGAGATATCAAGACATCCTTCTGGGTTCTTTGTTGTGTCTTCTTCACGCTCATCGATCTATTAGGTTCCATGTACTTTTTAAATTTGACCGTCGAAATGTCGTCGAGCATTATGATTTTATTGTGCGCAGGACTTGCTGTTGATTATGCAGCTCACATCGGTCTGGAATTTATCCGAACAAAGGGTAGCAAGAAAGGTATGCATTATACATAACAATGTGTTTCACTAATTCGAGAAAAAATAAATTTAATATCACTGTGTGTGTGTGTTTGATGGTTTTCTATAGAACGTGCAATTGCAACCCTTTCTATAATCGGACCGGCTGTGTTCAATGGAGGTTTAAGTACATTCTTAGCATTCGTTTTACTGGGTTCCAGTGAAGCTTACATATTTAGTACTTTCTTTAAGGTAACACTAAAATATTTTGTTCATTAACTACTGCTTTCCAATTAAATACACAACAATTTTTCTATTGTTTCAGTTATTTACATGTGTAGTAATGTTTGGTCTGTTTCATGGACTATTGTTCTTACCAGTAATTTTAAGCTTATTAGGCCCTGAAGAGAGAATAATTGAGATAAAAAAAGAGACTGTTACACGAGAACACAATGGTTATTGTACGGTTCCTTTATCTCAAAATAAGAAAGGTGATACAATCATTGTAACGTATTTACAGAATATGTGTTTATACAATCTAGTATTACTCTAACCACGGTCTCTTCTTTCCAGATTCAGAGAATAGAACTGCCAAATGAAATTTGACAGTGTCTAAAGACTGCATAGATAAGTATTTTGATTACGAGATCCTAGTATATAAATTGCATTTACAAGACCAACGCGTACATACTGTAAGACAGTAGTTTGTATATTCTCTTTATAGAAAAACAAATACAAGAATATCCTTTTACATATCTTTCTGCAATTATTTTTTCCGTCTAGATTTTACTTCTGTCCATCCATCTGCCACCTGCATATCTTCAGTTGCATCTTCTTCATCTTCTGAACTATCACTTTCGATTATAGAGGAATTTTGTGCCCTTCTCACGGGTTCACCAGTAACAAGCCACGATTGAAGCGGCGGTAACTTTTCAAGTTCTGCCACCGCCACAGTTTCGTTATTTTGACAACAGTAATGGAAAAACCTGAGAAGCTCCTCTGCAACTTGCATAGCACTATCGTCTTGCAGTATAGTATTAAAGTGCTCATCTATATAATCCTCCAATTCATTAGCGATTTCACTGCTGTTTAAGTTCTCTAAAAAAATGATAGAAAATTAATTAATGAATCGTTTCAGAAAACATGCCTTATACATTACTAGGCCAAATTATATTTTGTATCCAACATTTTGGAGCACTCTATCAAACAATTCCATAGGAACAACCACATCTAAATTTTACGAAATACAAGAAAACATTAACGTTAATGATACTTCTTATACTAGTTTATTGTCATCGTAAGGAATATTTTAGTCGGCAAAATAAATTCTTCCTTACTGTGATTTTTCAAAGTTAACCTATAAAAATGAGAATTTGTAATAGCTTACCATTCATATATATTACTTCGGTCATGTAAAGGCAAAAATTTATCGCTTCTTCCTTTGTACCCATTCCATGTTCAACTCCCATCTAATGAAAAATATTAGATAAAAAGATGTAACACAATTTATTTTTACAACCTCAAAGAAAACCGTCTCACCTTCAACGCAGTCCAATTACTAAAAATTCGTTGTGTAACGATAAGAAAGAATTCCTTCGTGTTTGACATTTCTCTGTTATTCACCATAAACTGTTCAACACTATGGTCAACACTGATAACAACAAATAACAAATAAGTCTGCCATCGATTCAACCATGTGTTTCTTGTTCTTTCAGCTAAAGCTAGGTATAAATACTACAACGTTAATGTATGGTTAGGTTAGTGTCTCAATTGCATAGTCGTCATTAGGGGATTGTGTGTGATTGTGTACGTTTTTTTTGCGGAGCGTATGCGTTTATAAGCATCTTATACAGATTACTGTCATTGGTGTCGCAAGGTGGGAATTTATATTATTTTTCTTCCTAAAAAATGTTCAACTGTTTTTCTGCTAGCTTCTATTTCAAATTTTTTTATTACTATTCGATCGCCACAATGAAAGACAAAAGTGTCCATACACAACTACCACGGGTTAACAATATTTTTTCGATGTAACGAGTATATAAATATTACTTAAGTTTAAACTAACAATTCGTAAATATGTGTGTCAACGTAATTGTTCCTCTTTAATACTACATAACAAAGTCGATTGTCTTATATATTGGTATGAATACCTTCTTTGTTAGTTTTAGTGTTTTTCTACAATATCTGTTTATAACGTGTTTTCAAGACATGTCAGACGCCTTTGAGGAAATCCAAGCCATTAAAATAAAGAGGAACAGTCTAAGGGAGAAACTACAGAAGAGGAAACGCGAGAGACATGAATTATTTACTCTTACTTCGACTACGCCAGTATCATCCACCTTGACAAATGAATCATCGCTTGCCAATGGTAAAATAATCTTTTTACTACTGAACACATTTGGTAGTATTACTTTGGACTGGATTGTTATAGATTCAACTGGACATGCACAACGAGCAGACCATAGCGAATACGAAAGAGATGTTTTGTGCATTCTGCACGAATCATTGCCCAATTTGCCTATTACATCCGCCGAATTGATAGACCAGCTTCGTAAGAACCTAAATGCAGACGTGTCCTCGACAGATATCCATAAAATTTTGGAGAAACTTGCAGCTCAAGATATTGTTAAGTTAGTAAGTTTCTGCATCAGCCTATACTTTCATTTCAAGAGCGTTGAAATTAACAAAATACTTTTTCAGGATCAAAGAGGTAACAGAGAACGAGGTTTTTGGATACACAGTATTATCTGTAACAGAATCCCAATCGTCTTATCAGTCTCAATCCGACGATACAGAGAATCCGGAGAGCGCAGAAACGTCTGCATCCGAATTAAATGATTATGGGCCTGCAGAAAAGCAGTCGAAAGTGGATAAAAAGAATACAGAGGATATAATGTCCCTGATTTCAATGCCCACGATTAGGGAGAAGGAAAATAAAAAGGTTGGAGAGCAAATTTTAGATTTATTATCAAAGCAAACATCTAAGGAGAAATCATTAGCTGAACGGTTTCGATCCCAAGGAGGAGCTCAGGTCATGGAATTCTGTCCTCATGGTACAAGAATAGATTGCATTAAGTTAAACGGTGGCCCAGGATTTGCAGAGAAATGCAAAAAGCTTCACTTCAAAAAGATCATTCAAAGTCACACAGATGAATCGCTAGGTGACTGCAGTTTTCTCAATACTTGTTTTCACATGGACACATGCAAGTATGCATTTCTTAAACACTTGTAAAAATCAAAATTCTTCATTGGTTTACTTTAAACAAAATTGCTACAATTCTACATTTTCCAGGTACGTTCACTATGAAGTAGACGGACCAACAACACAACCAAAAGAACCAAACGACACAGATAACGCGAGCAGTGCGACAGTAAATAAAGTTTTAACGTTAGATAGTAAAAATGGTGGCAGCGTTGCTTGCCCAACTACCAGTGGATCCCTAGGTAGCGAATTGACTCTTTATCCGCCACAATGGATACAGTGTGATTTACGTTACCTCGATATGACCGTGCTCGGTAAATTTGCTGTGATAATGGCTGATCCGCCGTGGGATATTCACATGGAGTTACCGTATGGTACTATGTCGGACGACGAAATGAGACAATTAGGCATACCCGCCCTTCAAGACGAGGGTCTTCTATTTCTATGGGTAACGGGAAGAGCGATGGAACTTGGTAGAGAGTGTTTGCAGTTATGGGGGTACGAAAGAGTGGACGAAATAATTTGGGTAAAAACCAATCAATTGCAAAGGATAATAAGAACAGGCAGAACAGGACACTGGTTGAATCATGGTAAAGAGCACTGTCTGGTTGGAATGAAAGGAAATCCAAGAATTAACAGAGGACTGGATAGCGATGTTATCGTAGCCGAAGTTCGGGCTACCAGCCACAAGCCTGATGAGATTTATGGAATTATTGAACGTATGAGCCCGGGGACGAAAAAAATTGAATTATTCGGACGACCACATAATGTTCAACCTAATTGGATAACACTGGGTAATCAAGTAGACGGTGTTCACTTGATTGACCCACAACTGATAAAAGCTTTCAAGAAGCGTTATCCAGATGGAAACTCGATGAAGCCGACGAAACCGTAACAAATATTCCAAAATATTGTAAAGTGAGGAATGTTACTTGATGATGACATTACAAAAATAAAATCGTTTTTAATAAAATTTAATACGAATTTTTCGATTCTTACTTTTGTATTGTGGCGCAAGATATTTTTAAGAAAACAATTTCGTTGTTAAATACATGTGTACATAGATATATACAATATATAGACTGCCTTTGAAATAATTATATAATCGCACACTAGATGTAATTACAGTACAGATATTGCTTTTGTTGACTTAGAAATATTTTTGTACATATCTGTTTCAGTTTATGCTTTTACAAGCATGCATATCAATTTCTATATTCGTTAATTCCCTTAACCATTGTTTCAATATAATCTGTGATTTAAAAAGATATTACTTTCCATGTGTTATGATAAATATACATTTTCTTGAAATTTTTCCGAAATGGAATGTATTTCCGATATATACATTTTTTTTAATACTTTAAGACTTCGAAGATTTACGACAAAATTCCATATACGTATAACAATTTATGAATGCAAAAACTCGAAATTGAGCGAAGTACACAAGTATAAAACCCAATCTGAACGAGTGGAAGATCTATGATACTTATGATATTAAGTAAAACCAATACTGTCACGTTTTGGTCTCAAAAAGTTTCTCTTTAACGTGAGAAAATTAGTTTCGCTTATCTTGGTCAATGTTGATCTGGCAAATTGACTTTTTTTCACTGGAGTCAAAGTTTGTTGATTTTCTTTTTCATTAGTATCAATGTTGCTTTCTACTAAATTGATCCCGAGTTTGCAAACTTTATTCAGTGAATCAATCCAATGTTTTTTCCCATGTTCATCTTCGGTTGTGAATACGTGATCACCAATTTTGATTTCACAATTTGTAAGGGGCTCGTTTTTACTCGTACAGATTTGTTCCTTGAGCACAACGGGAGAAGATAAATTGTACCTTTTATTTACAGGTCTCGACCTCCGAGCTATTGCAAGACCAGTGTCAAAAAGGAAACACTGAAATTTCTACAAGAAACAATGAAAAATTTATTCAATCCTTATAAAATCAGGTAAATTGTTTAAATTGTTCTTACCATGCCACGTGTGTCTTTAAGTGGGCCCTCCGTAATAAGTTCTGTTGCATTTTCAATACATTTAGAAGGATCGTATTCTAATTTCGCATGAATCTTTGATTGAGCCAACTTGCATTCTGCGTTACCCATGATTCTGTCTATATCATTTAATAATTTGGATAACATATTGAATGCCTCTTTTAAAGATGTTTGATCCGAATGAGATGCTGGAGTATGTCTCAATATTTCTTTAACTAGCAAAGGATATTTAACAATCCTTGATCGTGCTACATCTATGTATGTCCACAAATCATTAGAATGAGCAGACTCCAAACGTTTTCTCAGAAAAGATTGAAAGCGTTTGTTTGTCAGTCTTTTCTCATCCAATAAATGCTTGGCCCATATTTGTGTTCTGCATCTTTCCAAATAAGGTTCTGTTAAAGTAGAAGTCTAAAAAAAATTATAGAATTATGGAGTCTATACATTCAATAATTAAGTATATCATCTGTAAAGTCAACTAACCCAATTTAATATTGTAGGACCAATAGTATCTGTACACCCATATTGATCTCTTAATTCAATCAGTTCGTCTCTCAGTCTAGTATGTATTTTAATGAGGTCTGTCACACCTCCGAAAAGAGTAAGCAATTCCTCAGAAGTGAAAATACCAGTAGGTAATAGTGGTTCATAGTAAAAATCTTTAAGAACACATAGGTCTCCAATGAGCACATTTTCTCCACAATACAGTTCATAAATTGCTTCTTGTCTTTTTATCTCTTTTCTACTTAAAGCACAGTTCTGCCTATCTTTGGTGCTTATCTTTGAAACATCCAATACCCAACTTCGAAGTGTCAGACTGTTAGTGTTCTCAATATTCTTTTTATTCCTGGACAAGTAGAAATATAAAAAGAAGTATTTTTAAGCGTGTTATTTAAAAACAATGTTCGTTTCTTACTTTCTTTTTAGCGTCTCTGTGTCTGCTTCATTATCTACAAAGGATAAATCTTTTGCACTTTGCTCTATTGTGAACGATGTATGAAGAATATTTGATTGTTTATTGCTTAAGGTGGACGAAGAAAAAATACTGCTAGCCACTTCGGTAATTCTTCTTCTCTTTTTCTTCTTTCCTAAGTCGGATTCCATGGATATATCCATCGAACTGATACTGATGGCATCACTTTGAGGACGTTTTCTCGATCGCTAATACATATGAGCAGAGGATACAAATAAAACCAGTAGAATAAAAATAACGGCATCTCTCTACCTTTAAATAAACTTGAAATGTGAAACGTTTCATACAAAGCATCGTAGAAAACTGATGAAAAATAACGACGTGAAATGCCGGCGAGAATAACGGTACAGGTTAACCTAGTTTAAATATTATTGACAGTACGTAAAAACTTACCAGCCAGAATTTTTTCCGTGGCTCCGGAAAACTGTCTTTGATTGTATTATTGCTATCTTCGTCCATGACTCTTTATGTTATGAAACATTTATAAACAAACAATTTTCACACAACCATTCATGTTCGAATGATGGCAACCGTTGAACGGCGCTAGCTTCTGAGAGAATCAATTCACCGCTTCACGCGCATTCACCGTTTCTATTTTGGCACACGCGAACCAACGCGAACTCAATGCAGTGCTGAGCAGTGATGGTATATTGCACCTTTTTTTTCGCGCATGCGCGTCGAAATGCAGTAACGTATATTCGTCTTATGTTTGTGGGGACAGTAGGGGCTGTATGTCGAAACTATGCGAGGTGACCAAGGTACCCCATTTTAGCCAAACTTGGTACTTTGCTGACGCTGAAATCGACGCGCATGCGCGAAAAAAAGGTGCAATATACCATCACTGGTGCTGAGACATTGTGCAAGATTTCTCACGCATGCGCATCGATTTTAGTCTCAGTAAAGTCAAATTCTCAATAAAATGGGGTATCTTGAGCACCCCGGCAGAATTTTAAAAAATTGATATGATTTGATTATTATTATTATTATTATTTATTTATTATGAACGGACCGAGGTCCATTTATACAAATGTTTGCAATATAACATAGATTTAACATAAATTAATAAGAAAGGACATGCATAAAAAATAAAAA
>CM052331.1:3032463-3064317 GCA_028455615.1 Lasioglossum zephyrum
TGACGGGTCCCTATTGTGCGTGCACGGAAAACAGGCCCATGGAAACCCATTTTCTTTGCACGCGCAGCAGGGAGCCGTCGACCCGCGCTCGAAATTTATGGCTTTTTTCGCCGGCGCTCGCGCGAATTCGCCGGTATAAGTGCAGCCTAATTCCCGATACCTGCCCTCGGTACGCCGGGATCAATTTCTGCTCGGTAGTCGCTTGGTAGGTGGCAGCCCGTGCCATATACACATACGTATATATGTATGTATATAACAGTGGTACCGGGTACGTTACTGTTTTGTCTGGCATGCTCGTTGTTGCATTTGAAAATTTGCTCTGCGTGAACTGTACATAGAATATACATATTTGCTCATCGCTATACCATGACAGATTTTTTCATTTTCGTTGGGTGTTTAATTGCGGTGTTATTTTTCATAAGGTAAGGAAAATATCGTAACACTTATTCAGTTGTACACAAAAAAGCGACATTTCATTGAATTTCATAACCTCTAAATAAATTTGTCGTATTTAGAACGAATATTATTTATGCAATTTTGCATTTTATTCATTGATATATTATTCAAGCATAGAAAGATTGTTATGGAAACAGTATTGTCAAAGCTCCTTAGTAGCATTTACGGTTGACCAACGGTGGCCAACGGTGGTCACCGGTTGGGAGTTTGTTGGGGAATGGTGAGTGGTTTGGCCCAACGTAGGGCCAACGAAGAAAAATTATGTCAATTTGCCAACGACGAATGCCCAACGAAACGCCAACCATAAATGCTACTAGGGCTAAGTGGAAGCGAGTGCCCGCGTGCTCGAGCGAGAGTGTGATGGCACACTCACACGCATAGTCATATATAAAATTCATAATATGAAAATATTCTATTCCCAACCGCTTAGGAAGTACAGCCTGTTCCATTTGCTTGAGACACCCTGCATATTCAATGAAGACTGTTCGAGTGAAACAAATGAAATTGTTGATAATGAAATATTGATTTCTCGAGAACCGGTTGCAAATGAAATTGTTGATAATGAAATATTGATTTCTCGAGAACCGGCTGCAAATGAAATTGTTGATAATAAAATATTGATTTCTCGAGAATCGGCTGCAAATGAAATTGTTGATAATGAAATATTGATTTCTCGAGAATCGGCTAGATATATTGGATTTCCGAGCACAAACTGGGAATATATATTTTTGTGAGTTCAGGCATTCGATTCTTTAATTCAAATAGATGGAATAAATAGAATATAAAGAATTTTATCCCGTCTGTAAAATCAACAATTTTTAAGATATTGAAAAATCCTTTGAGATTTGTTCATAAGTTACTAAAGTCTACAACACACATTCAAGTTTGAACAAAATTAGAAACAGCATTCGGAAAAGTGTCCGATTTCACGTCAAATTTGAAATTATCCAGCTTGTAAACAAAACAGTTTTAATGATATGGCAACAGTGAGGCAAAGAATGAAATGTGGCAACCATGTCAAGCCGCTAGCCTTCTCTCTCAGTTTCCGTTTCTTTCTTCTGCTACAGTTCAATTTTCCTACTTTTCTTAGTTGGCATTTCATATATTCTTTTTTACCGGTATGTTGTGTGCGACATAACTATATAGTTAGTCACAAAATATTACTCGCACAGGCTCTGACTGGCTCGCACGCTTCCATTGGCTTCCATACTTCCATCTCCATTACTTTGTATGCACAACTAATGTTCGGATATCAAATGTCTTTATTTGGTAGATTGTTTATATCGTTTCTAAATATAATCGTGAATGGAAATCAAAGAGATTTTAATAGCAATTCCTAACTATCGGTTCGAGGAGGCTTTTTGTCTTATTCGAGAAAGAAAACTGGTAGAATTTGAATTTCACATCAATGTTTCCAATTTGTGCCACAGAGGACTCTAAGAATACATAAGTACTTTCTATTTGTGTTGCCATGCTTATGTTGGCATATACCTAACCAATTTCAATTAATTAGAATTAGAGTATACATTTATCTAGTTTATATTTCAGATTTGAACAAAATCGGACGTTGTTTTGAAAGATTTCTGTTCATATATGTAAACGTAAGAAATGAATAGGTTAGCTTTACGAAATGGTTATGACACGTTCCGTAAGGTATTGACGTTAATCGTTTCTTGTCATGGGTGTTTTCAATTTTAGGCACGAAGAGAACAAGAAGGAAGATTGTCGGACAAAAAAATTAGCGATCAAACGAACAATGGACGAGAAAAACAAAAAAAATCCTCTGTGTATTACACCGCATACAGAGCGAAATGCTTCTGGTCGCAATTGGGAATTATTTAAAAATATAGCAGCCAACTCGTCGCCACCAGAGATAGACAGTTCCAGCAAAGAAAATGTTGAAAAAATGTCGAGATCCTGTCGTCGGAAGGCTCAGAAAAAACGCAAGGCTAAACCAAAATTGGATACTACGCTACAATTGTTTGGGGACACAGACATAAGCAAAAATAAACAGAAACCGACAAAGCTTGTAGCAATGGATTGCGAGATGGTAGGCATAGGAGATGGCACAGAGAGTATGCTAGCTAGAGTCTCCATTGTAAATAGTCATAACTATTGCATTTACGACAAATATGTTAAGCCCAGAGAGCCTGTTCAAGACTATAGAACTCAAGTGAGCGGTATCCGCCCACACAATCTTCGGAATGGAGAAGAGTTTCAGATTGTTCAAAGAGAAGTAGCAGAGATTTTAAAAGGACGTATTCTAATTGGACACGCTCTGAAATATGATTTAAATGTGTTGTATTTATCTCATCCAAGAAGACAATTGAGAGACACTTCTAGGTTTAAACTCTTCAAACAATTGTCGGATGGAAGAACGCCTAGCTTAAAGAAACTCGCCTTCGAATTATTAGGTAGAGAAATACAAACTGGAGAACATAGCTCGGTAGAGGATGCACGAGCTGCAATGCAACTGTATTTATTATATAAGAATAAATGGGAGTCCGAGTTCCATTCCAGACGATAGTTAGAAGTGGTTATTCTATTAAGGAAAATAGAATACTCATCCATTCATCTCCCAGAACTGTAAATACACGAAGTTTCACATGTCTGATAAGTACGGATCTTGAACACGTATACACGCGTAGGATTCCTTCAGCTTGGAATGTTGGCATATTTTATGTGCTATTGACTATATCAAAAGATATTTTTAAAAATCTTGTTTGTTACAAAAGGGTATATTATATAGTACAAATCGCCAAACTTTTGTGAAAACATTTCTTTGATAAGTACTGTCCTCCATGAGATAATGCAACATTGCGAGATAAAGGGGTCACTGTACGTTCACATTAATTACGTAAGTTCAAATCCGACTAATTTGTAATTTCTTAAGATTATATTTATACCAAGGACCAATTCTCAATCACTTACATTTGCGGGAAGTGACTTGAGATATATGAACTATATTTTAGACACATTGATCCAAATACAAATGTTCTAAGAGTGTAAAGAATTTTGTTAACAATTAAAAAAAATATATTTCTTTTTCATACTGATCTTTGTTGGTTGTTCTTTAATTTTCACAACGTGATTCCATCGTTCTCTTCGTAAAAAGAAACGATTAAAAAGACTTGACCACTTAGTTAGCAACCCAATAACAAAGAAACCCGCGGAAAATTATAAAATTACTTCTGTTGGTCATTTGCGTTGGGACTATTTATGACAATGTGATCTGTTGCGAGAACACGAGCTATGTAGGGGGGGGGGACATGGGTTTACAGTTTCCAGAGTGGAGGCTCGAGTGGATCAATATGGTTTAACTATACACGCTACATACATAAAAGTTTGAGGCGAAGTTTTCTGTAAACAAGCACGAAGTTGAGTCAACTGTGCTGTCCTTTATTTATAGGCGGTGGAATTGTTTATAGAACAGATTTACCGATGCAAGTAATAGGGTGTCTCGTTTGTCTTATTCCAGAGTTACTCTATACATGCAACTACTGAACTTCCTGAACTCTGCCATTCTAATCGGTACCCTCGCATTTTCAAGATCATCCACCTTATTCCGTGTAAATAAACTATTCCGCAGTTTCTACGCAATAAAAATAAATACGAAATAATGGGATCGAAGTTAAAGAGAATTATTAAAAAATTTTAAGAGAAGACAATTGTACGGTTTATTATAAAACTTCCGAAGCTTTTGCGTATAAAACCGACAGCGTTCACCACTATTATCATTTATTATCATTTTCGTCCACAAATATTTTATATCGTTACAAGATACAGAAAACTTCGAATACCGTGCAACGTATACGCCGATAAGGCCGGAGTAATTTAAACGAAACATATATATTGTCATCAGTTGCATGAATCCCATGCGAACGTTGCGACTATCCCATAGAGATATCCTGACGATTATATCATAATCGTCGGTTGCCTAAAATTAGCTTTCGACAAGGTTCCTTGGCAGCAATTAAAAATTCATTAACCAGTCGATGGTTTACACAGCCTCCAAAGACGGCGGGAGGCCGTTCATTGCCGCTGCTTCCTGAAATCCGTGCACACTTTCCATATGTGTCTATCGTAAACAGACAGCATACACGTCGGCCTTGTTATCAGTAACAGCCTCCTTTCGAACGATACACTTCGACTTTTCACGCACACTGATTATTTCACGATCGGTGTCATTCGGTATTTCTTCTCCGGCTGTGATACATCGGCTACAGGCGATTTCGCTCGCATTCCCCTCATCTCTCTCGTGAGTAGCATAATCCGTTTTACCACACTTCTTCATTCATTGACACGTACGTTGACAATCAGGAACCATAAAAATTAGGTAAAATCAAGGTAGTTTATTTAATAAAATAAAGACAAAAGTCCGATTGACTTCGTTCAACTTAAATTTGTAATACATTAATTGCCCTTTCAATCCTCTCGCATTTAACAAATCGTATGTATAAATTTTCAACACTCGACTATCAATGCAGAAATTAATTTGTAAGTCTGGTAAACGATTCCGTTATTCAAATAAATAAATTATCAGCATTTAATGGGAGGGGGGGGGAGGCTGGGCAAGACTATGGAAACTTTAAACAGATTATTTTAATATTGATTTTGAGAGCATCTTTCTTCTTGTAAACATTTGGCAAAAATATTCAGTAAAGTGTCCGAATAATTACATTAATTTACTACACTTAAAAAGCTTACACATTCCAGAGAATTTTGATTCAGCCGAACAATATGTATACCGTGTGTGGTTCATCGTTGCATAACTTGAACTATTTTCACCATTCGGGCAATTTATTTATCTTGGAATAAATGTAAATGTGTCTACAATTAACTGTAAAAAGTTTTAGTCCAATGCCCCTCGATAACAGTTCTTGCTATCCGTTGCGATTGAGAAACCTAACTCGTGCATTTACCGCGCTCGCCAGACTCCAATGTTTCATCTCGTGTATTTCTATCGATAAACGCGACGAAAGCGATTGGCATTCGCCATCAGGATAGTTAAGCAACAACGAAAGTGCGTCGCGGAGGGAAAAAAGAAGAAACGTTCGAGAGACTTTCGATCGTTGCAACGTTCCCACTTGGAACCTGAACGCGTGTAACTATGTTTCGTGCTCGATTAAACGCGGGGGATAGTACTAACGTTGGCCTTGTCTCTTCTACTTCAGTTTATTTCCATGATTACATCTCAGAATGTGATACTGTGATAATTGCGCGTGTTTCATGGTTTTTAAGTAGGTGTTTTCCTCGAGCGTTAAACCTAGTAGGTGATTAGAGCAGCGAAAGGGAGGATAATCGTAGCTTCTCTGTTGCCGAACCAACAGGTTTTTTCGAATCCTGAGCGAACATGAAAATCGCCGTGATCGGTGCTGGATCCGCTGGTCTAGCGGCTCTGCGACATTGCACTTCCGGTACGTTCGATTGCGAAGTGGTTTGTTACGAGAAAACGGAAGAGGTCGGAGGAACATGGGTTTACAGGGAAGAAACAGGCCTGGATAAGTACGGCTTGCCAATCCACACTAGTATGTACAACAACTTGAGGTAAAGACCGCCGTAAATCGGCTCAAAAATATTTCGAACTCTCGTTACACACGCACACACGTTCATTGGATTCATGCAACTATAATTAGTCTACTGTTTCGTTAAAGTTATATTTTAATCGATTCAGGCAATGGGATTGTTTGTATTGAATAATTAACATGATATAAAAAACGTCGCTCGAAATGGTTGCACACGCAAAGGGGCAACATGTTCGCACCGGATATATCGTCTTCTGCGGGGCTTCCAAAGGAAACGCAGCAGGAATATGAGATTTTTAAGAACCGATTCGAAAGTGAAACGAAACTCTTCTTTTCCTGATCATTAACGAGCAAACTCGTTTGCGTTGCACAGAACGAATCTACCGAAGGAAGTGATGGGATACCCCGATTACCCGGCGCCCGATGTTCCCGAAAGTTACTTAACCCGCACGCAAATACTGGACTTCCTGAACTCCTACTGCGATCATTTCAAGCTTCGCCAGTATATTCGGGTACCGTACAAGTCCTCTCCACTGTAGCGTGTCTCCGACTTTTTATACAGAGAGAGAAGTGTTTTTTCCTCCAGTTTTTGCACAACGTGGAGTTACTGGAGCCGTCGAACGGAGACCGGAAGTGGTCGATCAAGGCGAAGGATCTGCAGAAGAATATTGTCACGAACGAGTCCTTCGACGCCGTTATGGTGTGCAACGGACATTACTTCGAGCCAAGTGTTCCGAAGTTGAAAGGCCACGATCTTTTCCAAGGACGACAGTTACACAGCCACGACTACAGGAGTCCGGACATATTCAATGCTAAAACTGTCCTCGTTATTGGCGCCGGTCCTTCCGGTAATTAAAAAAAATGATCACTCATTCGAATTGAACGTTAATCTTTCTCTGTTCTAAAACCACAGGTATGGACTTAGCCTTGGATATATCGAGGAAAGCGACCCGTGTCATTTTGAGTCATCATTCGAAAGACCCGATAGGCACCGTGTTCCCCGAGAATGTTATCCAGGTAATGAAACACGCCTTTAACGATCGTTAATCGTCCATTAACCGTTCGCACTGTTGAAATTTATAGAAACCAGACGTGAAAGAGCTCACTGAAAACACCGTGATCTTCGACGATGGCTCCAGTGAATCCCTGGATGTAGTTTTCTATTGTACAGGTAACTTTTGTCAATACAGATGTCCGCCATATAACGCGGTAATTAAGACATTATGTCGTAAAACTCAACCATTTTAATCAAATTACTGTTGAATCGCGTTGCTGAAGTACCATATGTTGTACAGGGGATACTTGTACTTGACTGATAACATGTATTGATCGATCCCGCTCCAGATAATGGTTCTAATCTTTGATCGTAGGATACAAATACAGTTTTCCTTTTCTAAGCGAGAAGTGTGGAATACGCGTAGATAATAACATGGTCACTCCACTTTGGAAGCAACTTGTTTCCACCGAGAACACGTCCCTTGCTCTGATCGGTCTTCCGTTTTACGTGTGTGCCTTCAGTATGTTTGATTTACAGGTGCGATTTAAAATAATTGAAATTATAGGGGTAGACTCGTTTCCAGGATTGCAAGGGTGCGGGATGCGCCTTCTCAGTTTTTCAGTAATCAAAAGTTCTAGATAAAGGATCAATCTAGGCCGCGATCGCCCTCAAAACAGGGCCGAATTAAGCCTAGTAGCAGAAGTAGCAAATATTGTGAAACAGCCCTGGCTATCGATAAAAAAAGTCATTCGTGGTGATTTAATTTATAATCACACGAAACGTAGAGTCTCCTGGTAACACTTGCTACAGGTCCCGCGCTGGCTTAATCCGGCCCTGCCTCAAAAGTCCTATTTTTACGTTTACGAGGCGTAATTTGCATTGTTCGGAAGCATGTAGCTGTGGCAGCTTTATCGAACGTTTTTCACTACTGAAAAACCCCATCTTTGTATTACCGAGAAATGAGAACGCACATTCCGGAGAAACAAGTCTACCCAGCTAACGAGCATGGTAACGTTTGTGCAAATAATTTTACTAATTCACGTGTTGATCGAAGGTTCGATTTCTCTTGAAATTCTGGAGCGGACAGAGAGACTTCCCTTCGAAAGCAGACATGTTGCGAGAAGAGAACGAAGAATTGCAGAAAAAATTGAAAAATGGTCTCGGGAAGAGGCATTTCCACATGCTGGGATACGACCAGGGCGATTATTACGATGATCTCGCAAGAACTGCGGGAGTAACACCCTTGCCACCTGTTCTCACGAAGCTGCACAATGAAAGCAGCATGCGCTTCTTGGACAACTTGACGCATTACAGGGAGAGCAGATATAAGATCATCGACGATTATAATTTCATTCAGCTATGAAACTAGTCATCATCTGCCAATCATCGAACGATTGTCGAAAATTGAACGGAGAGTTCGTCGCGTTCTTTAGTAGCTTACACTGCGTTGTGTAATGTCGAAACAATCTTTTGCTATTTTACCTCTGAACTTAATCGCAAAAGAGAGCGACCTTCTCCGTTCAACCCAATAAATTTTATACACATCTACCTGCCGTTGTACCGAACAATAATGCAGTCAATAAAATATACAATATTTTTGTTAAGGTATTCAGAAAGACGGAAAAGCTGTACGCGAATGTCATTTTTTCACATTACTTTCGAACAGAGTTCTGCAGAATTACAATTGAATTACTCCAGAATTATAATTACAAAGTAATTGAATTAAATTGCAATTCAATTATGTTGTAATTTATAATTCAGATCTTCAGTCAATTAAATTACAATGTAATTCGTAAATGCAATGAAGTACAATTATAAAATACATTGTAATTCAATTATGTTGTAATTTATAATTCAGATCTTCATTTAATTAAATTACAATGTAATTCGTAATAGCAATGGAGTACAATTATAAAATAAATTGTAATTGAATTACATTGCAATGGTGCTCGACTGTCCGATTACATCGGAAAAGTTACGTTACTGAGGCTGAAATTGCCGCGCATGCCCGAAAAACTGTGGCCTCATTTGGAGAGCTGTATTTTTATTATATTATATTTCAATTGTATTGTATTTCAAGTATATTATATTTCAATTATACTGTAATTCAATTATAAATTGCATTTCAATTATATTGTATTTCAATTACATTGTGTTTCAATGATATTGTATTTCAATTACAAATCTGATTGAAATACTTAGTAATTGAATTACAATGTAATTGAATTAGCGCAACTCTGCTTTCGAAGCGCATCGATCAAAATCGCGAGTGTTATTCTCAAGTCTCCAGATTCACATTAAAATTCAAATATAGCGCGAGAAGTGTTGGCGCGCGTTGCGACCGCGAGACGGCGCGCGCACGCGTACGTCGGTTAAATGCCGCGGTGCGATGTGTGATTCAGTGTCGTGTGTGATGTAGCTGTGTGACGGCCGTGGTTACATTTCACTCCACAATCATTTCGAAAATGATTAGTATTTCGATGATCCTAAAGTGATTCAGTGGCGAAGTATTCCAGCCCGTTTCCGCGGCTGAGCCAGGATGATCGAATCAAAAGAAAATCTCGTCTATCGTGATTACCGTGAGTAGATCCCTTTTCGAAAAAGAACCGTCTGCGAATTATACATTTTCCTAGTCTACACTGTACCATTATTTCCCACTTCGCGAATTTCCATGCTAATCTCAATCTCGTTCTACTCGCGCGAGCGAGGAAGACGGAGAGATAGAGAAGCAGGGGAGCAGAGAAAGACCGAGAAAGCGAAACAGAGATAGATAGAGAGAGAGAGGGAGAAAGGGAAGAAAGGAAGGAGAGAAAGATAATCTACGAGTAACGTTTCCTCGGGGTATGCATGCGGAAAAACGTTAGAATCGCGTCTCGGAACGAAAAAACGTTATTTACGTTCCCGGGAGACTCGACAACACGTTACTTTCCTAGATAGAAAGTTGCATTCAATGATGCACGATATGTGGGCTACGCACAGTCTCTCCCTCGGGTGAATGCATTCGTAAGAATGCATTCACGTCCGCCGTGGGTCGTGTTCCTCTCCTGCTTTATGTAATTTCACCACGGACACCTGTCTGTCCGCTTCCCTGGAGTATCGTGCGTCTCCGCCGTGCTCTGTTCACTGTCAAACGTTTCCGTTCTTGCCCTTATCTGTCAGACGTTTGGTCACTGGAATGGTCCTTTTAACTGTACCGGTCAAAAATTTCTTCCGAGCTATCTTTTTTTTGTAGTCTCATTCCCCTAAATTGTGATACTTTTCGAAGAAACGATAGTAATTTCATGTTAGTCTCGAACATAACCGTATTTTCTCGTCCAAGAAGTATTCGTGAATGTATAATAGTTTAATTAGTGTGCACGTATTACTGCGAGAAATATACCAGAAATCTTTGAACCTTCGTCTGAAATAGCGTACAACGCAGCGTTTAGATAACAGGAGAAGATCATGTTTTCGAAACTGACGTTGAAGTCACTAACATTTTGGTGATTCAAACGCGGTCACTCGAACGCGGCACCGTTTCCCGTTGTCCAATCATTTTGAATATTTTTCACACATCATTTTCTCTCGCGAAGTGTCACAATTAGGGAGGATTAAATAGATTAGATGCTCGGCCGTTGAAGCACGCGGATAAAACCGCCTTTTTCCATACTCTAATAATGCGATTTATCCTGCCCGCGTAACTAATTCCGAAACAACGTGAAAAATGTTTGGAAACGTTGCATAAATGGTGTCGCAACGGGTGAAATACTATCTGTAATCCTGATACGGTGTATCGTTACCGCTAACAGTATTTCAAGACCGTTACGAGTCTTTGTTATTCACGGGGGTGATTCGATAATTGTCTGCAATATAGTCGTAAATTTTTCTATGAAAATCCACGTTTTTGGCTTGCCTGAAAAAAAAATTTCTAAAAATGAACATACACTACTATTATTATAATAACAACTACAAATTTTTTTTTATATTTGTCTCAGTGCTCTATTACTGTTGTTATTATTCAGTAGGGTATTAAGGTGGAACTTGAGAATTGTAAAATGGCTACAAAAACTGAAGATACAACGTCCATTGATAATACCAATGATGGTAAAACAATTTTGTAATTTGCTTTCTTGTAATTTGTGCGGTTGCTGCTACAATTGCTTGTTACAATGTATGTGTAATTGCAGGAGAGAGCATGGATAAGGAGGTATTAGCTATCAGTGGAACCGATGAAACTGGTCATCGTATGCCACCTACGTATTTGTACAGTTCAAGTTCAGAACCAAATACAGGGATACCCAATCAAGAACAGGGCAACAGAAGTCGTAATCAAGCCACGGAAGACCAGTTAGGACCATTGCCACCAAATTGGGAAAAGGCTTACACTGACACGGGAGAAGTATATTTTATAGAGTATGTGACATGATGTACCAAATAGTTTGATGATTCATATTGTAGCTGGGGCTGGTTATTGTATGAAAATTTGATTAAATTATGTGATGAGGTGTGCATCATCGTGTACTGACACAAATTGGCCAATTGGTGTTACAATTTTCGTACAATCAGTGATCCCAGTAACAATATGATTTGCCGAGAGTTGCTGCACACTGATTGCTTGAAACCAATTGCAATCTTTTCATGATTAATTAAAATACTTGTGTGTATTACAGCCACAACACAGGTACTTCACACTGGCTGGACCCACGACTATCCAAATTTCAAAAAAGATCTTTGGAAGAATGTTTGGATGACGAATTACCATATGGTTGGGAGAAAATAGATGACACACTGTATGGAACGTACTTCATTGATCATGTAAATCGTCGAACCCAGTACGAAAATCCAGTATTGCAAGCGAAACGGGCTCAGCAAAGTTTAGGGGAAAGAAAGAGTCCCAATTTCACTAGGAATCCTGACAAACTGAAGGGTCAGAAGATAAGAACAACGTTAATAAAGAGTTCGAGAGGGCTAGGATTTACCATTGTTGGCGGAGACGATTCGGTGGAGGAATTTTTACAAATAAAAAGCGTTGTACCGAATGGCCCTGCGTGGTTGGATGGAAAATTGCAAACTGGTAATTTATGAAACCATATTAGAGACTACATTCAATAATACGAATCGATAAACCTAGAACAATGCTAATTGCAGGGGATGTTTTGGTATACGTTAACGACACGTGCGTTTTGGGATTCACTCATAACGAGATGGTGAATGTTTTTAAATCAATCGGTAGCGGCGAGACTGTCACGCTGGAGGTGTGTCGGGGTTATCCGTTGCCATTCGATCCAAACGACCCTAACACGGAAGTTGTTACCACAATTGCTGTTAACGCGCCAGGTAAAGATCATGTTTTCTACATGCATCCGTTTGAAGAATAAATTCTATCGCTTAAGATATTTTAACAGAAGATCCCAGGATGTACATGGATCTGGATCCCACCTTGCAAAGCAACGGTCGTTTCAACTTCCTGGACTCCACGTTCTTGCCAGTGCATAGTCTCCAAAACGGTGAGAACCTCGCCACCACCTCTGTCAACTCGATGCCGGACCTGTGCATCTCGGACAAGATCAACACGATTAAACGACCGAGCAGCACCGACATTCTTCTGTCGGAGAGCAACGACATGACCGATTGCAAGGATTCACCGTTGTCTTCCAAACCTGAATTTTTTAGTATCGCGATCGTGAAGGGGACCATGGGGTTCGGATTCACAATAGCGGATTCTGCGCACGGTCAAAAAGTGAAGAAGATCTTGGATCGGCAGCGTTGCAAAAATTTGATGGAGGGTGATATTCTGGTTAATATAAATGACATCAATGTGAGAAACATGTGCCACTCCGAGGTGGTGCAGGTGCTGAAAGATTGTCCTCGCAACGAGGAAGCGCTGATACATGTACAAAGAACAACGTCAAAGTCGAACGAGAAGAAGGAGAAGAACTCGCAAGACTTTTTTCGAAGTAAAACACCGACCGCTGATATCTACAGCACTCAAACGAAGACTGTCGTACCGAGTCGACCGAAGACACCGCTGATAGACACTAGAAATCGCCCTAAGTCGCCAACGAATGCAATTAGACCGAATTGGAACGAGCAAAGCGAAAACGAGCTAAACCCGTTAGATAACCGATACAAGTACGGCGAATATACTCACGGCATGTACTATACTGACCCGTACAAGGCCAACATAACGAACCTGTCCGATAATTTCGCTACGATGACTAATCTCGACGACGATTCGGTGCGAAACACCGCGAAAAGAGATTGGGTCACGAACGACAAATTGAACATAAACAACGATGTCTATTCTATCGACATACCTCATCACGATAACATGCTGAAACAAAACGGGTGCTTGCATTCGGACTACTATAAAGAGCTGTACACGACGCAGTCCCATTCGCAGTACAGTGAGCAAGATTACAATGTGTACTCTATCGGTCAGGAGCAGAATGTTGACACTGGGGAGATATGGGATAAACGTAAGGAAACCACGAGTTTTGAACATGAGCAACCACATTCCAGTTCTATACCACGGTAAGCATAAATTTCATTCATAGATTTTCACGTAAGTTTCGTTGAATTAATATTAGTTCGATTTTAGTTATACCCAGTACACCAATGAACTAGTATGTCCTATTGTGCCTGACATAGAATGGATAGAAACGTTGGTGACATTAGTGAGACAGGATACAGGTTTCGGATTTAGAATAGTTGGGGGCACCGAGGAAGGATCTCAAGTGAGAACATAAATTGCTAACATATACAGAATGTCTTAGCTAAATGAAATCGCCCAAATATTTGTCTCTGTATTGTTATGACGTGATATCTTGACTTTAAGAGTAGTATAACTTTGTTCCGAGAAATTTTTTCGGACAATGATAAGTACTCTGCAAATTTTCTGAACTTATGATAAAAATTGTTAAAAGAGGAAAAATTCCTGTTTGCCTCCTGTTTATTGTAATCGATGCAAGTGATTTTCATTGTACATAAAAATCTATAGTGTAATGATAAATAAGACAAATATTCAGTAAAGGTGATCGAGAACACGTCCCGACCCGACATTGTCAAATTCTCGCACGACTCTAATATTTAGGTGATCCTTTTTAACTGAGACATCCTGTACAATTGATGAAAATTGAAGGTATTGATAATCGAACTGTTAGCAGGTCTCTGTTGGACACATTGTACCTGGTGGTGCAGCCGATTTGGACAACAGACTGAATACAGGCGATCTAATCATGTCAGTCGATGGTGAGAGTGTTTTGAACTCGTCGCACCACCATGTTGTCCAGTTGATGATCGCTGCAGCTCAAAATGGCAGAGTTACTTTAGGAATACGACGTCGAATTAACACCCAGGAACATCTTCCGGAAAATCTACAGGCACCGTACAGTAGACAAATGAATCATCAGTATCCTTACGACGTTACGGTCACTCGAATGGAAAACGAAGGTTTTGGCTTCGTGATCATTTCCTCGGTGAACAAAGCTGGCTCGACCATCGGTAGGATAATTGAAGGCTCGCCTGCGGAAAGATGCGGCCGGTTGAACGTTGGAGACCATATTCTTGCCGTCAATCACGTGGATATCACGAACGTTTGCCACAAGGATATCGTGAACTTAATCAAGGACTCAGGTTATTCTGTTACTTTGACGATCGGTTACCCACTCGACGATTGTTGCAGTAATACGTCTCTGTCTCAAAAGGTACTGCTCACTAATTATACAAGTGGTTTTGATTAAGTGTACAGGGTTTTTTCAAGAGTAGGGATACATCAATTCTCCACATAAAAATATTGTTTTAAAATGTTTTTATCATAAATTCCAAGGAGGATGTTGTATGAGTACTCTTTGAACGAAACATTTAATTTTGTATTTCGAACATCCTGTGTATATAATATAAATTATCGCAGGATGAACCAACGTGTGACGGAGACGGAGGCCAATACCACGCGGTCGAATTAACACGTGGAACCCGAGGATTTGGTTTTAGTATTCGCGGCGGGCGTGAATTTCAAAATATGCCACTATTTGTGTTGCAAATTGCTGAGAATGGCCCCGCGTCTATTGATAATCGATTGAGAGTAAGAGATGAGCTATTAATAAAATAGAATGTGTGTCAGTAAAGCGATAGCTGTTCCAAGGACCTGTATTGCATTCTTACATTTCAGGTCGGAGACCAAATAATCGAGATAAATGGAATTAACACGAAAAACATGACTCACACGGAGGCAATCGAAATTATACGAAACGGTGGGCCATCCGTTCGACTTTTGGTTCGACGTGGTTGTCAGATGCCTTCAGTGGTAGGTGCTCTTCCACACCTCTACGATATGAATATATGAGATTAACCATTTTTTTAGTAACACACCGCCATTAATCCTTGCAAGTGACGATTACTAATGCTAACGTTGCCTCCGTATAACTTTTACCCCCGAATAATTTCTTTTTCGACTCGATGCTTCTGAGTTTAACAATTAGGTATCGCGTAGTACGAAAGAAATGAAACAATTTTTAAAGACAATACCAGAGAAAGGAAAGAATGATTTGCAAGAGGTTGTTTTATTGCAGCGAGTGTTAGATTAATACTGTTATGCAGTACTAAGAGAATCGGTACAGAACCGTCTGGTGCAAAAAGGGAAACAATGTGTTATATTGTATAATATTTTATGGAGTTGGTTATACATATATGTAGGTATGTAGTAAGATTCAATACTTTCTTTTTTTATATATGACACATGGGAATCAAGTGTTTATACATCTATTCACATGTCATTCAAGCTTTTTAATATTTGATACGTATTATTATTATTTTATATGAGCTTCGAATTCTATATGTATTACAGTTTAGTAACATAACCGAGGACATGGTTGTTGATTCTCAATGAAACACTATACTGATAGTATTAATATTAATTTATAGTAAGAGATCATCTTTTACGAACTTTCAGTTGAAGGAAGGAATGCGTGAATATCTTTTTCCTTGCAGCTGCGATTGTGACTCGTAAAATTCCCGATTTATAGGGACGATACTTGCTCACTCTAACCAAGATTGGACTGGTGCTAACTCTGTATTTAAACAAATCTAATTACCGAGAGAGGACGAGAAATATTAATTCATCCTAACACGTGTGATAGCTTGAGAGTATTGTGCCTTGCGCGTGTTCCAAATATTTAATAACAAAACGAAAATTTACTAAGTAAAACGCTTGAGCTTCTGAAGCGATCGTAAAACGTTTATTGAATTTATATTCGTTGTAGAGTAATCTCACAATCGACCAATTAAGTATTCGACCGATTGATGAGGGCACCCCGCGCAGGCATTTATTCAAATTACCCGAGATGGGTGTGCACCCCAAAAAACGTCAGAAAGTCCGACTTTTCGTTTTCTTAAACTGCTGTTCATCCAAAAATCGATATTTATGATAAGGGTTTTTTTACCGTGAAAGCGATACGACACTATTTGGTCCTGACGATATTGTTAATTCGATAAGGTATAATAATATACTTTGTAAGTTCAATGCTAGCTTCCGAGAAGAGAGTCTTGAGAATTTTCTGTTTTTTTTTACCGCGTATTGGGTGATTATTGCATTTCTAAGGTATGACTTTATACTAGAATCGATTGTACAAGACTATATACAATTACAAAGATACGTGAAACGTGAATCTCAGTGGAGTATGATCTATTTGCATCCGCAAATAGCGTTGATACTCACGTATAGCATGGAAAGCTATTTTAGTATTTATATAGGAAGATAATCGTGCACTGATATAACGTCTTAAATAAGAGAAATTGTAGACTGGAAAGATGTTAACTACATTTGACATTCTCAGAATCTCTTTTTGGTTAATTGTATACACTGGAACCATTCATCCTGTAACATTATTGTGGCCTTGATCATCGATTCATGCATTTTTCTTAGCACGAATATTATACTGATCTTGTAGAGTTTAATGGATTACCATTTGACTGTTGTGTTGTCTTAAAGCGTGTGCAGCATTTGACAAAAAAAATGAAAAGAAGATATTGTCGATACTGTTTTTGTTCTAAGTATTTATTATAACTATACGAAATAAGTACGTCTAGCAATAATTAAATTAAGTGCTGATACAACCAAAGACGCAGATGCACTTAGAGGTGCAGAGAATTAATGCGATGACGAACTGCATTTACTGTTTAAAAAAAATTCTTTTGAAACGTTCTCATTCTTACGATACTACGGAAGTTTATGCAAATCTAAGTTCTTGCGAACAATCTCAAAGAGACTGAAACTCCTGTAAATTGTATTGTCTTCGTAAAACGTTACAATACGTTATGAATAAACTGTGGATCTTCATGCACTTCTAATAAGATTGAGTAGACGAAATACGATGTTGTTGAAAAATTTTTAAAATTCAAGATGTAATGGAAGAAATAACATTCAATTTAGTTTCTATTTCTTGCAATCGATGCAGACAATTTTTATTTTACATAAAGATCCGCAGTCTACTTATGAATAAAATGAAGTTGCATTAAATTGGATTAGTATCTCGTTCCACATAATTACTAAAGATTATGTAAAAAAATTATGCAATTCTTTCTAAACTTTTCATATGCAAATAAGTGCATAAAGTTCCGAAGTCTACTGATTACCCGGTAATGTCTGTAATAATCAGATGGGGCAAAAAGTTTTCTTGTCAAAGCAACCTCTTCCTGTCTTTTTGCGACACTTAGGCACGTTAACTAAGTAAAAACTAATAAATCTATTTTTTTACTAGTAAGTTCGTAACGACTAGGTCGAGAATGTTCGGTAAACGAATCAAGTAAGAACGAATTAAGCTATATTTTTAAACCTAATTCATGTAAAGAAAAAGAATCTGAGCTTTTATGAGCGTGAAAATTGTCGCTGTTCGTTGTTTGTTTACATAAGTAATTTTTCCGTATATCGTGTATAAACGATAAGCAGCGGTAATTGCATTTACAGACGGATCATACTTTTTCCTACATCATAATTATTCTGTTTATTTTTTATAATTATATACGTATATATATACACCATTTGTATATTATGTAGGATATTATAAACAAGTTCAAAATAATTGTAAATATATATATATATACATATATATAAATATTTATATATATGTATCAATTTCTAAAAAGTTATACAATATTATTATTGATAATTATAAGCTTCATCAATGAAGAAATAATTTTTCAATAGGAATGTATTAACAACTGTAACTTTTACATTAAATGAACTCCATGTCTTCTGTACTTCTATTGCGATATTGTCTCTTGCCAAGATGCATCCACGAACTGTTTAATATTGTATATGCACGTTATTTTCATTGATTATAACTTCGTTACAACCACACGAATAAATTTAAGAGATCGATATTGTTACAAATAAAAATTGTACCTTTAATTAAAATTAAGTCCTGTTAGATAGACATTCATCAGAACTGTGTACATAAGACGTAATTTCAATATGTTAAACTATTCATTTACCTAAAATTTTGAATCAGGAATCTCGAACTATTTTTTTTTGTAAAAGGATGAAGTTAAAGGAAAACTCGAAGCGTCGCCTTTATCATACAAGTCCTAAGGAAGATTTGTGTATTTTTCTTTATGAAATGCAGTCTCTTTAAAGCATAAATAATTCCAGCAACTCGTCTCTTTTCAACAATGTACATAGATTACAGTTCCACGATCCGAGCTAATGAATAAACAAAACATCCGTAATTTCCCCGTTACTTTGTAGTAAATCTTACATAAATATTAGGACAAATACTTGTTTGTTTCAAAGGTGGTTCGGAACCCACCATAAAAACAGTAGGTCCCGCTGGAATTGGTTGCAATTAGGCAATAGGTGAAATTGGAAAGAGAAGGAGAGTGGTGTATGAACTTGAAACCCTGACGGGACCAAGTATCTATCTATCTATCTACTTGTTTGTTTCAATAGCTCGCAATCGTGCGAAAAATACGGAGCGAAAAAACCGATCGATCCCGCGATTTCAAAAACAGCGCCACTCGAGAAATATCGCGGTCAACAATGAGGCCTGCGCCTACATTTCCGAGAATGCGGCGCTTGACGTTTCGTCGTGACGTCAGCCAATGTCGTCAAGCTGAAACGCCCGAAACGTGTTTTTCCCATCCCGTACGAAGTCATGTTTCCCCAGAATAATCGGATAGATCATTCAAAAACATCCGAACGATCTTGAAATTCGAGGAATCGTAAAGAGGAGGCGATTCGACCGCCTCCCGTTCGATCTCGAGATTCTCGATCGCCAGTTGCCGACATGTTGGCACCACTGTCGATTGATCGCACGTATTTTACCCAGAATGTGTCTCGTATATATTTATTCGTGGGTCCCTCTGGGCGAATGTAAACAGAATTTTTCGCGAATATGAAGTGACACGGCCGATTTCTGCGGCTGCGATTCGCGATACGTACCGTGACTACGTGTTTCGTGTGCAAGATTCGCTGTAGAGTGCGGCCTGTGTGTTTCTCGGGATATTTCGGAGCGCGTTACGGTGACCAAAGGATATACCCGTGGTCGCGACAGAACGGGTCCGCGTTCGACCGTTCCAAAAGTGTTCGTTCAGTTCCGATGTGGTGAAGTGGCGACCAAACGCGAAATCTCTGCTGGCACGATGCGGCAGAATCCCCTGGAACTCGTCGATCATACGCTGACGGTGAGTGAGAACGTTCGGAGAACGATTCGATAATGGACGTGCGACCGCTTTGGACTTTCCCACCGTTCGCGAAATATGTCGTTTCACCGTGATGCCTGATCGACGATATTTAAATCCGGTGGATTGTTTATAGGCTGATCGGACGTCCTTGTATCATTGGATCCGTGATCGGACACGGAAATTCGCACCATTCGCACCACAGCCAGCCTCATTACAAGCATTGTTCGCGTGTACATTATATGGCGTGCGTGTGGCCGTGCGTGCTTCTGTGTGTACGTCAGGCAAGCATTCATGAGAACACACACAGTTACGGGTGCTGCCACACGGACACCATACTGGGTGTCCGCCGACCAAACCGATAATTAAACCGACAATTCTCGGTGGCGCAGAAGTTATATCGAAACGTGTATAAACAATATATCTGCTTCATTATCAGATTCGGATCCCGATACTGTTATCTCATTAAAACGATCTCGATATTCAATGGACATTGCCATCCTCGTAATTTTCAACGTAACACTCGAGCAACGTGATCGTGTCAAATACTATTTCAAAAGTGACAAAAAGTCGAAATAATCTGATGAAAAATAAAGTACTTGGGTCAACCGCTGTTTACATTCCTCTCGTTATTTTCAAGGAAAGAAATCTCGACGTTTGGCCTTTCGAAGCAGCTTAACCCCTTAACCCCTTCTCGTATAATAACGAGTCAGTTGTAGAAATGTTGATCTGTTTTCCTTTTGCATCTAGAATCACTACTGAACTTCTTTGTTGTTCATAGCTTCCTTATATTTTTACCAATGTTTGAACATCGATAACGAATTAGTAGAATTTGATTTGGAGTTAACAGGAATGAAAAACGTACACGATTAGTGAATTTTAGGGACCGAGAAGTTACGTTGCTGAATTCGAAATAAAATGATGGTGTTCTTTTCGATGTATTTCCTGTTTTATGTTTCCCATGTTGCTGCATAACAATCCTCAGTCTATTGACGACTGACGGAGGTTGTCGATTTAATTGCGGAACACCCTGTATACACGCGACAAGACGGGATACGAGGTACGATCATCTACCACGGAGACGCGTTACGTCGTGGATACAGCGCGGCGTATGCTCGTAAATAAACGATCGTAACGTTCTCGACGCGATACGCGTCTCGAATATCTCGGGGAAATGTTCTGCAGTTTTACAGAAACGGCCCTGTACCACACCGTGCTAAATAATTTCTGCACGCCGCATGGTCGTGTGCATGCTACGTCGCGCATATGTATATGTAGAATTCTCCCTCCTTTTTTAGGTCTTTCTTTTTCCCTCCCTCTCTCTCTCTCTCTCTCTCTCGCTGCCACTATGCTTCCCTCTCTCTCTCTCGCTCTTTCACTCGCTTCCTCTACGGCCCTGATGACTGATTACGTTTTCGAGTTATCAATATTTTCCTCTTACTCCGATAATTAAACTTTTCTAGTAAATAACGACAGCGATTGAGAAAATACTTAGCGTGAATTAATAGAACGATGGGAGTACTCAGTATTACTCGCGCTTTTCACTCCCCACGTCCGATTCACGTTTTATTATTGATTTTTGTTGCTATTGTTATTATTTGTTGTTATTCCCCGGAAATATGTATTTGGACAATTTGAATCGTTTACGGATATGAGAACCATTTTCTCTGAAATAATAATCTCGAGAACATTTATCAAGCTAAACAACAATCCGACAGTTTATTAGGAAATTCGCAAATGTTAATCTTTGATGTTAGGTTAGGTTTCAACAACGTTATAAAGTTTATCAAGTTCATAATAAAAATTTGAAAAAATATTAGTATTTGCAGAAGGGTTATAGTAAATTTTCAACTTACGCGATATTCCTGAAACTAAACAAATCTTGTTTGAACAATTTATAAAATAATGGCATAACACTGTCAAGTATTATTTCAAATATTATTTGATACATTGTATATACAAATATTGTTTCAAACACAAACTTCTATTCTCCTAATTAGGATAAGCAATTATTTATCTATATTCTATTCCATGAATCAATACTGTTTATGATTGATTTAATAGTAGGAAGTACATTAGATAAGAAATCATTGGAAACTTCATGAAAATAATAAAGTGAAATGTCACGACCCAGAATTTACCAATCGGAACTATATGCCGTCTCATTAGTGTCCGTCTTATCGTCATCGTGCATAAGGATTGAGTTTTCTGATTCAGTCTTGGTTCAGCTTTGAAACTATATGGTGAAGCCTTGTCGCGAAAGCTTTATTTATTGTTAGTACTTTTGTAGCCAGTTTTTATTGGAACAAAAACGTTTTTTGGTGATTGATACAGCTGTGTATTTTTTTTTCAGTGATGGGATCACAAGATGTCTTCGACCAAAGCAGATTCCGAAAGACCTGTACAAGAAATGTTTCGATTATCATTGTCGAATACAGAGATCGCATTGAAACACAATGTCTCTAGATCTTTGGATGTGTGTAGAATGACGGAGACACTGTGCTGTGATTCTAAGCGATGTAAAAATGGTATAAGTAATAATCTCTCTGCGGAGAAAGACATTCTAAATAGGATAGAAAATGAATCATGTGACACAGCTGAATGTTCAGCAAGTATCGACTATTCTTCTGGAATATATTTGCCCGACCGTTGTACATCGAGCGAAGATGTTAATCGTTTTACCTGTAATTGTGATTTAATGCATTGTCAGAAACAGAAACAAATCTCAAATAGTTATGAGTGCTCTAATACATACAATTCGCGGAGAACAAGGCCAGACAGAAATTTGATGGTGCCTACTACCAAGAGAGTTGGCACACAGTGGCGAAATTGTTTTTGGAGAACATTTTTAATTCCTATCATTGTTTTATCATGTACAATATTATGCAGTGCAGATCAGAACGAGTGTGCACATGGCCTCAAAACACCAGGAAGTAAGTTTAAAAGTGACCAAAACAATAATTATCTGTTCCTCGAATTGGTTGAGTTTAGCCGGGTTTATAAATAAAGCATGCAAGCACCTTTCTACTCTTTTTGGAATTCTAGTGTAGAAGCTAAATGCATGTATCTATATTTAATGCACTGTGGGCGTACAGTGCAAGCTCACATTCGAGGCAACTTAACAATTTCTTTCATTAGGTACATTATAGTAACAATTATAAACACAAGTATAAATCTTTTTTTTAAGGAACTTGGCCTCAAGGAGACATTGTTCTCGAGTATGGTCAATCGTTAAAAATACTTTGTATATTAAATAAAACGTTGCCTGGAAGAAATGCTTCAGATCTGGTATTCTTTCGAAACGACAGAGAAATGGAACCACAGTTTATCACAATCATTAATGAAACCACAATATCATTGGATGTAGAACAACCTCCTCCTGCGGAGGACATGTATTATTGTAAATTGAGACCACAGAACGACTCCAACAAGAAAGCAGAAGCAATTTGTTTAAATAAAGTTGTAGTGGGATGTGAGTATTCTGTCCTCGAATAATCCTTTTTTTAAATGGTTCCCGGTTTCGGTAAAAGTGTCTCTGGTTATCTGAGTTATGCTGACAGCATGAATTCCTTCCTAAATAGTGTCATTCATGCATACGCTTATCAGGATAGGTCAAGAGATATTTCACAGAGACAAGAGCCTGCATTCAAATTATAGAAGTATAATTTAATGTGCTTCATATCTTGGAATCCATGCTCGCCTATCATTTGAGATAAGAATTTCTCTACAGACCTTTTTACACAAAGGGAACCATTTAGAAGGAAATATTAATCTCTCTTGCTATTGCCTAGAATTTTTTTTATACGGAAAGTAACTGATAAGAATCTATTTTCGGGAAGGGAAGGGACGGGAACAAATTTTTTCCACGAGTTCTCTAATTCGAATATTTGCCAATAGTTAAACCTCAAGAACCGAAGAATTTTTCCTGCGTGTCTCGCAACTGGGAGAACATAACATGTTCGTGGGATCCCGCCCCGAATTTCGTTACAACAAGATTCTCGATTGTGTTCAAATTACCGGGAAGAGCAGGACGAAAGTTGTATCCTTGCCCGCATGAAAAACCAAAAGATTTCCCGGCGAATACATGTCTTTGGGACACATCAACGAACCCGATTTACCGGCAGCCGTACGAATATTATACATTCATCTTAAACGTGGAGAACGTGCTAGGAAACACCAGTTTTACATACAAATTTCATCATTTTGCTCATGGTTCGTATCCTCTACTTTTACACTTGTAATTTGGACCACTTCGATTGTAATGATAATGGTATCTGTTTCCAGTTATTCCTGCAAAACCGGCCAATCTATCGGTGATTAATAAAACATCGGACAGTGCATTTCTGCACTGGAGCGTGCCTTTTCCAATGCAGAACTTTCCACCTGGCCTGCACCATAAAATAATGTACCAGGATCATTGGCATCTTAAAGACGCCTGGCGGGTGAGCAAAACGATACGTGTTTCGAGAAATGTTCTTTTTGCAAATAATTTTTTAATTGTTTAGAAATTACCAAAAGCCCGTATGGGAGTTAAGCAATATAATATAATATATCCTGTACTTCTTTCTTTACAGGTGATTAATATCACAAATGAGGTTCACAATTACAAGCGAAACTATAATCTCTCTGGACTGGAGTACGCTAACACCGCGTACGATGTACGGGTTTACATGAAGAGTGCTGTTGCTACAGGGGATGATAAATGGAGTGAGTTTAGCGTGGTCACGTTCAGAACATCGCCAACAGGTAAGCGACACGATTTTTGCCATTAGGTATTCTACAAGGTGTTTCGTCTTCTCTTTCTTTCATTTCTATGTACTTGGTATTTTAGTACCTGGCCGTTCTCCAAAAACCGATATCGGGAGCTTCGAGGTAGCGGGGGAGAGCAGTCACACCAGGGACGTGTATTTGTATTGGCAAACTATACCGGACTACTTGCAGAACGGCGACAATTTCGCGTATAAGATCGACTACGTTGAAGAGAACGGAAAGAGACTGTCGCTTTGTCCCAACGAAACGACAGAGACATACGTTAAATTCAATGGGATCAATCTCTACAACTACTACAAATTTGAGATCGTTTCGACGAACATCGTCGGAATGAACACGGAGCGCGCTAAAATATTTGTTCCTAGTCAATACGAAAGTAAGATAGTAAAGAGTGAACAAACTTATAACGCTATTCAACAATAATTTTGCGTTTTGTTGACGAAGGCGATTCTTACAGCTGATTGTTTCTCAACATCTTTTGAAAAAAGTCAATTATAAAGTTTAACATTCGCGCTACGATCGTTACAAATATGTGACATCCATAATCTGATAGTTTACTTAACCCTCATACGCTCCTCAAAAATAGCTGCATAAAAGAGACTAGGGTAACAATTCACCCATTTTTATTTCAGAATAAATATGCATAATTTTCAGAGAATCCGTGACTTTTTTCTGCTAAACTGTTTTAATCATTCAAAATTAGGTACGTTGCATGTAATAAAACTTTCGAACAAGAAAGATAAGCAACGAAACAAATGATGGTAGCGATTGTAGCGAACATGTTAAGAATATTTTCTGTTTTGAATTTATATTGAAAATTCAGGATTTGAGACTCTTTTCCTTCAGAAATATACGGGGAATGTTAAGATTTGTTGGATAGTGTAAACTACTTATAATGTACAAAATTCACGAAAGATCACTATAATTGATGTGTATGTTTCGCAGTACCGCACGGACCAATAGCGTTCACGAAAATAGCATTCCACGGGGGTCTATACGAGCTGTCTTGGAAGCCACCTGATATGACCACAGAAATCACAAATTACACAATTTTTTGGTGTGATAACGATAACCGGGATCGCCCTTATCAGTGCAACGTATGTAATCGTTAGCAACCGCGGATATTCGGTAGTTAAAATCTATTCATATCGAAATTGATAATTGCAGGGTTATCTGGATTGGGTGCATGTACACAAGAACACGACGATCTTCAACATGACCGTGCCGGATCCTAGCAAGCTCTATCAATTCGCTATCTCCACGAATACCCATAAAGGAAGCAGCGGTATGGTTTGGGCATCGTGTACCGTGATCCACGATAAGATCGTTGGCAAAATGAAGTCCGTTTGGATAAACCGAATCGGCTCCGACTACATCGAAGTCGGATGGAAGCTGGACTGTTCCGATCGCATTGGAATCGTAGAGGGATTTAACATATACTATTGCCCGATTGTATCGCCGTACAACTTGAACTGTAAAGGCCCGAAGCTGAACACGACAATAAGAGCGGATCCTCACACCATCCACGGCATAGTGACCAATTTAAAACCTTACACAACCTACAGATTATCTGTTGCCGTCTTGACGAAGAACAAAGAAGGATTACACAGCGATCCTTTGTACAACACGACGCTGGAAGCTGCTCCGACGACACCTCCGCAAGACGTCAAGGTGACCAATGTGACCAACACGACGATGTTCATCACGTGGAAGCCTCCGGATGCTATGAACGGCGTTTTAAGATACTACGAAGTGTATTACAACAATAAAGCGCAGAAGGTCGAGGAAGCGAACCACGTAGAACTCAAAAATCTCATGGTCCATACGACTTACAGCATCAGTGTGGCAGCGTGCACCGTGTCTTGTAGCGTAAAGTCACCAACGATTTACATGGTCACGAAGATCGGAATACCTGGGAAGATCGACGTCCCTAACGTGAGATTCATAAACTCCAGTCAAGTGGCCGTCAAGTGGAAGAAACCTGATATCGAGGCCGGTTATTTGAATTACTATCAAATATCGACGCGGAACGGTGATATACAAAACAGCACCAAAACAGGTAATGGACAAAAAAAAACAAGAAGTTCTTCATCGAAAAAGTGTGTTCATATTTTAATGTCATTGATGTAATCGTTACAGAGGCACAGTTGCCGATACCCGATTGCAAGACTGTGGGAAGGGAGCAATTATACGAGTTTCGCGTGAGGGCTGTAAACATCGCGTCTGATAACAGGCATCTGCCAGGAGAGTGGTCCGATCCGGGCGAGGGAAATTGCTACAGCGATGGTAAAATCATTCAAATATATATTCTGTTTTTTCTTTTCTAGTACCAATAAGGGTGAATTAAAAACAAAGAACGCGTAATTTTAATGCGTCTCGTAAACGTAGTGTTAATGTATTATGAGTCATCGAAATATTTATCAATCGATAAACGATTATGTCATAGGTCCGTCGTTCAGCGTCTGGGTTATGATATGGGTGATAGGAGGTGTTAGTGTCATTGCGGTGCTTCTCTGTGTTGCACATGTGTCGAAGAGGTATGTATATCCTTTCTTATATAGTTTATCAAAGGCATGTGGGCTTATTTCACTTCGTTATTATAGAATGTGGATGAAGTGTAAAGCCATGCAGGACGTCGGAGTCAAGCTACCGCCGGGATTAGCGCCCAACATGGTAATACACCGTTCTCTTAAGGATTATTGCTTTATACAGTGTATTCCACTAACTCGATTACAAAGCGATATCTCCCCGTATTTTTCATACTACGCGAAATGTCAAAAGGACAAATTTCTCGCTACAATACATGTCCCCTCGAATCAAATAATTTGTCCTTCCGGCATTTCGTGTAGCATGAAAAATAGCAGAGATATCACCTTGTAACAGAGTCTTGTTATGTTGCTATCCTGTGCAACCATCCAGCTACGCTTGTTATTTATGCTTTATTAATATTACTTATAGAAGCTCCTACAGAAGGGTGGTGAACAGCACATCCGGCAATCATCAGCAGACTCGAGCGGCTGCTCCAGTGGACAAGAATCTGTCACTTCTTCGCTCACATCCGACTCTCAGGTCTCGAGTGACAGTGGCACGGAGATAGACCCGATGCCAGTGTCGCCGAACAAGCTGATGGAGACATTGCAGCCTTGGGAGTCTTCGAGCTTGCGACAGAGGAACGTCGGGGTAACAAGACCCGGCTTTACTGCAGAAACAGCTCGTTGGGAGCCGTACGTAAAGGTGGCGAAGACAGGCGAGCCAATAATCGGGGACTCGTTATCGCTGGCACGGTCGACGCCAAACTTAACCGACAGCACCGGCCTCACAACGTCGCAGCACACATGGTCTTCGACCGGCTACATCAGCATGCCGTCGTCCGAAGAGCTATCTAGTAACCCTAGCCCGGTACCGAAAGAAACAACAACGGGTGGCTACAGCGTGATAGGAGCGGTTCCGAAACCAATGAAATCAAAATCCGAGGACGACAGTAACTTAACCGATGCCACGGCGAAGACACTGATACCAATCAAAGCGGAGATCAAGCCACCCAACGCTTACATAACCTTAGCCTCCTTGGAGCAGAAACAAAAGGACAAGAAGCCGATGGACACGCTTCGTGATCTAGACGACCTGGCGTTCACGGAATCGAAGGCGAAACTGGAGGCTCTGACACCGTTCTCTACCGCCGAGAAGACGTCGAAGCCATATGTGAAAACAGGCTTGATCGACTCGCTGAAGAAGCCGTTTGCTTTAAGCAGCATCGACAACACAAGGAGCACAACGATAGCCGCTCCGTTCGCATCAACGTCTCTGACCGACGCGTGCACCAAACCATTCGTCTCCTCGTTCGCTAGTCCGCCATCCTTGCCGTCCACCATGGACCCCCCGTCGAAGCCGTACGTCTCGGTGTCCTCGATCTCCGAGATGACCAAGAAGCCATGCTATCTTCCGACTTCTCCGGAAGCGGCGCCTAAAGATGGTCCTCCGGACTCTTCGGCGGCTGATGGCTCAAAGCCGTACGTACTGGCCAGCTCCGTGTTTCAGAGATTGCAGCCGCAGCAAATAGGGAAACCGGAAGCGACGGAGACAACGGAGGATAAGAGCGAAGAGGATAACACCGCGTATGCGCACTACTGGCCCACGGGAGCGCACCCGGCCGGCAAGCTGGACGTCGACAAGCCAATCATCGCCAGCAAACCGACCACCGGCTACGTCACCATAGCGGAGAACCCAAAGCTGGAGCAGCACAGGACGGCCCCTGTGTCATCGCCATACGTGCAGCACGAAAGGTTCGAGAAGCCGCTACCGCAGACCACCGCTGGACAGTCCGACGAACAGTACAGTAAAGTGACTGTTGTGCCAAGTACTATCCAATGAAGGGGCTCTGTAGACAGTGGTGACCTGCGGCAGTGTAACCGGTTTTAGACCACTGTCTTTGCACAGGGACTACAGAACAAGAAGCAGAATGAGCTGGTGCAATACGGTACCGCGTTTCTAGGTGCTCGCCAAACCTGACCTGTGTTTGGTTTTCTACGACTATATAGTATTTTTAAACCGGCCGAGAAATTGTCAGGGACGACCACGCCCCCGAGAGGTCATGCTGTTTCTACGCGAAGTGTCTAGGATATATGACTGAGAAACTGGTTAAACAGGACACGATAGAGATAGAAAAGCGAATAATGGCCTCGTTCGCGGAAGCATGTACAAAAATGGGTTACTTTTGTATCATATTATCGTGCAATGTGACAGCGAGGATCACACTAGCGACGCCATAGAGTAAGGTAGAATCATAGGCTAAGTAAATTATGTGGCATACGCTGCCCTTGCGGACAGACAGTTGCCGAGGCAATCAAGTTTCTTCGCTGGCTAGCCGTGGCAGCGTTGTAATTTTCGTGTCGAAGCTTTTAACCCTTTATAGGACGGTAGTCTGTTTTCTAAAGAAGTCTTGTTGCGTGGGAATCACACGATGGTGATAAGCGATTTTCTATTGGGCACGCTGTTTAAATAAAATTCGCCTTTTTGAATGGTCCGTATTTGCGATCAAACTGTAACGGTTGAACTATAGAGGGTTAATCGATTCTGTGTAAAAAGGAAGCTGTTCCGATGTCGAATCATGCGTTCTCGAAATATTGTTCCCGTTTGAGCGTCACGCCAGTAACAGGAGTACGCTTCGTTTTAGAGTGTATGATAGCGACATGCATATCAAACTTGGTTTTGGTTCAAGGACCTCGGTGAGCGTTTAGAATTGCTGTCTAGCGGATGGAGGTACTGTGACAGACGAAAATATTCGTGGCCTGCTATCCTCTCGCGATAGACACAAACAATTGTCAACTAGCGTTGCACAATCACACGCAGACGACAGTGGTGCACGAATGATCTTTATTTCTCGCTTGTACAGGGCGAGTCATAGCAACTAGAGCACCGAAATCTGTGTTGTAATTCAAAGTGGAAAAGAGGACAATCTTCGTAGCATAAACGAAACTTTTGCTTCATTTTATTTTCCAGGCGATTTGGTGGTCATTTTCACCCTTTGACCTGGCGCTACGACCTTGAGATTAAGAATGCATGTTGAAATAAATTTTTTAACATCCATCGTTCCACCTTAGGTATTTAATAGTTTTTTTTAACAAGGTTAAATTATTACGAATTTTTTGCAATGTTAATAAATTGTTTAATAGCGGTAACGATTGGAATTTTTTAATATTGTATACTTAAAGAATGCGTATATCACGTTCTACAGACTATCTTTATCAATGTTATCTCGATATTTTCTTTCATCTTCGATTTCAACACAGATTTTTCGCTTCGTTTCGTGTCTCACGACTTACCCTGTACATTTGTTGTGCTGCGAGGTGGAATAAGGTTCTCGAGTGCCTCGTGATTATCGAAAAAAAAGAAGAAAAGGAACGAAAATTACACGCGATCACGAATCAATCGCTTTGGTCCCTGAATTTCTGTCGCTGATCGCCGCGATCGACCAGCGACGAAGATTCGAATGGCCGTTCGTCGAAATATACGATACATTTGTTTTCTGTTTTTTTAGTTTACATACGTGGAGCACACGCATGGAAATCTTTAGGCTGCAACTGCATTCGTGCGCGCAATTTGTTTATTTATACATAACAACTATAGATTGCGGATGTTTATGCAGATATAGATCTTTAATTTCGTGGGAACTGCGATCACACAAGTGGAAGCACATTTGTTCTGTTTATGGTAACTGTCCAGGTTCTGAATGGGACTAGAGCCTCGTTAAGCTTTATCGGTGTGTTACACACTAGAACCACCGTCGATTAAACGTGACTGGTTCGTATTGCCTTATGGAAATAACGAGACTGCATTTATTCAGATATTTACCGAGATTTTTTACGTGTCCGAACAAATAGAATCTATTCGACAATTTCGCTGAGGGAAGCACACACCGTTTATCATTTTAGCAATTGTAATATAAGAAATCTAATAGGATTCTCTGACTAATCCGGTGGTTCCAGTGTCGACCGAACATTGTACATTAGACAATTGCGTTACGCTATACGTGCATAAAATCCGCAGTGTAACAATACAACTTTACAAATCGTTCCTGTAGTACCTTACTATCGCTAGCAACGATCGAAACCGAGAAACTATGCAGTAAAAGGAAACTATGGTAACGAGTACAGGGTCAAGGATAATAAAATAAGGAATGATTAATCAAATCGCAGGTTTGAGAGTAGCTAGATTTTGCACATTTTCTACACACGTATATAGAAAAATGCATTGAACCGACTGCTGATTATATCGGAGAACAATAACATTTCTTTAACATTTCTGTTTTACGAGTGTCCTTCGCTGGCTGCGTTCGAACTTCTTTTATTCAGTCTGTTTTTAAAGAACATTTTCCACCGTCAAACTTTTACGGGCCGTCCTTGGGCTGCGGATTTTTATGTAATTTTCCAAGGCAATTGCGAGAGTCGGAAGTCGAATTCGCTTCTCCTTCCATCAATTTGAATAGTCTTTTAGAAATCGAAGCTTAATAATCGAGGATTTTTTACTAATCAATTTTTTGATAGAAGTTACCGAGAGATAGCAATAATTTATTTTAAGAATCGTGAAATAAATAAATTTATTCGTGCGCGTGTGGATAAACACCTTTTTGTAACGAACGCATAAAAACTGCAGTCCAATCATTGTCTGCAGCCGAACATATTCTATTTTAAACGTAGCTGTTTTTGCCGGCAAGTTGAGTTTTAAGGTCAGAGAAATTGTTTGCGCAATGAAAAGACTACTTTCGGCGGTCAGCAAGGATTAATCGATCGTGAGTCATCGAAATGTTCACGGAACACGCTAGTACAACAGTCGGGGATAGCCCATTATTGCAGAAATTTTAGAGAACCGTGTAATGCCATGGAAACATTTATGCTAAAACAAAGCAAGATTATATATATATTTCTCTCTCTCTCTCTCTCTCTTTATGTATAT
>CM052331.1:3064417-3123224 GCA_028455615.1 Lasioglossum zephyrum
GGGTACATAAGTTTTTACAGGTCTTTTTTCTCTCTTAACTAATCGACGTTTCTACTGTATCATCAGTGATTGATCAGTAATTGTTTTCACATAGTACATGAAATATTATTGCGACGTTGTTGGATCATTGTTTGCCAGGACATATCATTCGATCCTAAATCATTGTACGTAAAGTTGAATCGAATCGTGACTATTAATCTACCTACGCATTGTTAACCAATCGTTGCTGTAATCTATTCGCGGTAGAGTTTTTTTATATAAAGTCGAGTGAATCAGAAGACCGGAGAAGGAGTTATTTTTCTCGCATCGATGATTCGCTGTTATATCTGATATTGAATAATCAAATCGATTGCTAATCAAATTACTGTATCATACGGAAACGTGGCATACAATCATGCGAGTCCACAGAAGCTTTATCTCGAAGTTCTACGAATGTTTTCTTCGTCACATAACATTTGACACCTGTTTATGAAGAAACACTGTATTTACGGCATAAATTATTTTTCAATTCTCACGTTCACCAAAGGGATTCATTTCAACAGTCCGTGTTGTAATTTTTACATTTAATCATCCTGCTGTGTCGAAATGATTAATTTCATATTTTTTTGAGGAAATATGAATTTGCGGGATCTTTCAAGTTTTGTGATTCTGACGTTGAATAATTCTTTAGCGAAATACATACAAAATCGCAATTGTTAGGGATCTGTTAGCACCGAGGAAAATGGGTCCCATGGAAATCACCGACACAAATTTTCCAGACACGTTTTTCACCGACTCCTGATTTTACCGACAACGCCTTTAACCGAAAACGAGACTAAAATCGTTGCCGAACAAATTCGTCGTCGGTTAAAATCGTTGTCGGCTAAAGTTATCGTCGATCAAATCTGAAGTCGGTAAAATTGGTGTCGATGATTTCCGTGGTATCCGAGAAAAACGGCGTAATCAGAAACTATTATTCGCGTTCCGAAGATTCGATCTCAGAGCTTTCCTCCGAAGCTTCCGTGGACTAATCTTAAGGCAAACTTCCGTTCTACTATCCTGTATGCATCTTTACAAAAAAAGGCCTGAGAGGATTTGTAGCCGAGTTATTTTGCAAGTTCAAACAATTTCTACCAACGCTATCTTGTTAAAAAGGAAACAACACTTGTTAACCGGGCAATGGTTTTATTAGCGCGAGGCAGTGTAATCCGAGACGAGTAGAATTAGGGCCTGTTCAGACACGGCGGAAACCGCGCGTTTTCGACCGCGCAATTTTTGTTTTTGATTGTTCGACCGCGCGGTCACGTGTGAACGAATGCATTGACGCTAATGTAATTACGTCCGCGCGCGGTTACGAAAACGCACGGTTTCCGCCGTGTGTGAACAGGCTCTTAGCATGATAAACGGAGCCGCGGATGTTTATGCAAACTCGAATTTCTGTAGGCGACCGGAAATTAATATTCTTCGTTGATCCATTGCGATTATAATCTAAATTAAAATTCTCACAATCTCGAAACTGTTGCCTTGAATTTAGTACATTATTTTAGTTCGTGACCGCGATCGTACGCGACGGGAACGTGTGAACATGTTCGCACCGAGATGCGAGCGAATTATTGGTTGAAAGAGTAGTAGAGAAGCTGCCGAAAGGCGAAGCCGACGAATTAATGCGTCACCCCCTGGTTAATAGGTTAACGAAGCCGTTGTTTGTACTTGCGAAATTATTGTGTAACTGGTTCCGCGGAAGAATTCGACGTTCGTGGAACCATCTTTCGAGCGAGCTTACGTATACTCGTATGTTAATGTTGTTGTTACTAAGCGAACCAGCTGCTAATATTTAACGAACCGTGTGTATGTAACATAAGGAATTGCTATCTAGTTTAAGGACGAGAGTTGTTAGCACCTTATCCGTCGTAGCCGCACCAGTGAAAACTCTATCGAAATTCAATTGCGAAGTTCGCTTCTCCTCGGAAGAACAGGACAAGTGCAGTAAACCCAGCAGTGCCATAAACGGAAGCTTTTTTGCGGGGCCCGTTTATGTATCGCCGCTTGAATGTAAGAACTAGGTGACTTATAATTCCTTATTTTAGAGAAATTGATGAAACAGTATTTTAAGGTTTTAAGATTATGATAAGGAGACCGTTATTTTAAACATAATGTGAATATCTGCTTATATTTCCTTATTTTAAGCGGAACAATACACGAGAAAACATAATTTTGGATTTAAAAAAATTTTAAACCTTTTTTTTTAAGACAAAAACAGAAGTTGCCTACTTTTTACATTAACAAGATCGTAGATTAAATTCTACTTGATTTCTTCTTTAATACGAATTGATAACTGAAAATGTCCAAAATTCAAGTTACCTAGTTCTTGCATTCAGGCGGTGATATATTAAGCCCTAAAATTTACTGAGCCTTTGTAAACGAAGAACAGAACTTGGCCGCACCAGTTTTCATTGCTGGTTCTAAATGTTTCTTTGTAGTCCCATTGGGTTTACTGCTTTTATTGCGTCCACTTGGAAGTATCACGGTACAGTGGGGTAATAAATTCATTGGGACGGTGGTCGGACACTGTGGGTTATGGTTAACCACTGCCTTTGGGCCTAAGATCGTTTTATATTGCTGTCGTTTACTTGACATCGATACCTTTTGTCAATTGCCGGTTCCAAATCTTGTTTTATGGCTCCACTGGGTTTACACGCCGTTGTATCGTGCTTCTGAAGGTACAAACGAGTAAATGCTACCATCCCTCGAATTTATACAACTGGTACAAGTCGGACATTATTGGACCTTTGTAATGTAATTGGGTCTTTGGATCTTTATGACAATGACCAATCGTTCGAAGTCATTTCGAGAAGATGTGTATATTGACCAGAGCTTAAAATTTGAATGAAATGAAAATCGTGTAACTTTCAAAAATGGAATTATTTAAATCGCGGATACCTTCGCGACAGCCTTTATAGAGAACAGTCTTCCCGCGATAAATTTTCACGCTAATCTGTCAATAACTTTTTTTCAACAGCGATAAAATTAACTAATCGATGTCCCAGGATGGCTGACGCTACGAAAACCAATCAAAGTAGAAAATTCTTCGATGTGTGGGGATAAATATACGATCAAGGCTGATGATTAGTAGTCAACTGAAGCAAATGATGCTGAAAGAATATCAGGAATGATTTGCGAGTGACGTTTCGAATCTGAAGTCTTGAATTTTTAGTCGTTATGTTTGGCTTCCTCCACGAGTCGGAATAATTTCTTGTTTGTTGAAAACAGAAGCGTTACAAGTGGCCGAATTATAGGAAACCCTGCACAATATCGATACTTAACGCCGCGTCGTGTGATCGGCCGATAAGGTGTTAACTGGAATGAATGCGAACGATCAATGAAGCATCTTCTGCGTGTTTCCGAGTGCGTTCGGTCGAAAGAATACGGTGGACGGACACACGCAGAGTGTTTTTGGACCCTCGGACAACGGTGCTTGCATCTGTTTCTACCCAGATTTTCGAAAACTTCCTCGAAATACTCAGCTTCTAACAACAAACTCAAGCCGGCGATTATTTGCACAGGGTGTTTCCGATATTTACTCGTACAGCAGCCGGGGATTTACGCGTGAGCAATTCAATTTCCAAGGAAATCGACGTCGGAATTTATCTGTTGTTAAAGAGTGTTTAAAGTTGTCTTAAGGGAAAGAGGTCAAGGCTGGTCAAAGCGAGATAAATACCCCGTGTTCCGAGGGTCAACGTGTGCCTGCGAGAACGTTAATAATAGTCAATATAAGCGAAAAAAAATTCGTCGATCCATCCGATAGATTTTTACTGGCCAGACGGCGGCATTATCAATGAATTGTACAGTCGTGTCGCAAAACGAAAAACCGAAGCATCGAAAAGTACCGCAAAATGCACGAACGCACGCAAGACTTTTTCGCGAATATGCTCATGTCGAGATAATCAAGGTATTTCTCACGGTAAAGGCTTATTAGATTGATTTAGTGAAAATAATCGAGCGCAACTACTTTGTTAGGTTTTACATGTCTACATTGTACATACAATACGTATATATATATAGATATATATGTGTATACATGTGTACACATGTATATCTATTATTATCTATTTTTGTTACATATTTATAAACGAAGAAAAGAACTACTTTATTGCACACTAAAAATATATATATATACATATAAATATATATTATAGTTTAGACTAGAAAAAAGTTTTAAGAGAAGAAATATTGTGGTGTGAGCGATTTATATATACATATATATGTATATCTATGTATATGTATATATAAATTTATATTTATGTATAAGTAGCTGATATATCGATGATACGTGACACGTGTAACATATACTTTTATCATTACACATTTATCTTTACCAATTAATTTGCCTTACAGAGATTGGGCGTATATAGAGCGCGTATATTCATTTCTTTTTTTTAATGTAATCAAACAACCTTTGTATAATTTAGCTGAATAGTGATTCATAATTCGTTAGGGATGTCTATATAATGATTACGTTCATTGATGCTGCGGGAGCTCGGTGTTATCAATGATTATGGACCGATCAAATCGAATAGACCGGCAGTCAGTTCGAAATCGGCACAGGGGAAGGTTTGAATGATTTTTATACGGAGCAAAGACTAGTGCAACGGCTCGAGAATAATTGACTTGTGTAGATATCGTCTGCTTTTTTTCTTCTATCTTTCATCTCGTTCATTCTCTCCCTCTCTCTCTCTCTCTAACGTATAATATACTCGTGTTAAATCTTCATGTTCTTCTACTGGGCTCCCTCATTCTAAAATTTTATTTCTCTTCTCTATATGTATTCCGAGTGCAGTGAACTGTTGACATCGATTACTAGTTTTCGATTGAAGATACTTGTTGTTGACTTGCTAGTTGCTAGTAACAGAACAAACGTGTTCCGAGAGAATTTGTGCCCCTTACGTGTTACATTACTTGCCTGTTTATTTCTGCGAATCGACGCGGGAGACCATCGATCATAGAAAATCATCGATCGAGAGAAAAAAAAGTGATCGCGGGAACGGGAAGAATGATATTTGAATTTTATCGACCGCGAACAGAAGACATGGATTATCGTTTCTCTTTTTCTTTCATTTTTCTTATTTGCAGAAATGTACGGACACCGACATTGATCGTGGAATACTGTAGCCATTGATTCTTTCCTTCACCGATTTAAAGGCAAAATGTATTGTACACTATTTATAACTAGACTGCGGATTTTATGCAGTTACGTGACAAGAAAAGAAAAGAACGAAGTAGAACTTTTATTTTTGCATAAAGATTTGTAGTGAATATATGATCGACTCCAGGTGGTTTTTGGGGGGAGGGGGGAGAAAAGCAATTCTGATAAACAGTATTCCAGGATTGATAGCCTGTTTTCTTTACGGTTAACTAATCTGCGCCGAGCTAACTCTACGCTAATTCTAATGAGAATCTTGTACAGAGTATTGTAAAATATATTTTTACTACATTTTTTTTTTGGTTTTATTATTTATTTCTTCATATACACGGAATTGTGTTTAAGTTCGTCTCTGTAGACTGTAGACCGTCGCTGGTACGCCATTATGTATGCCATGCCGTCGAGCCTTGCCATTATTACGTCGGTTCTTACTATTTCTCTCTGTCTCTCTCACACACACATTTCACAAACAATCCCAAAGTCGTTTTGTTTTCAATACTCATACACGGATCGTGGATGCAAACGAACGGATGCAAGAACTCTTTGTAACAACTCTTATCTTGAGTATCGACACTGTCGATAAGCGCTTTATAACGATTATGCTGAAATATATAACATTTATATCGACGTATTGCGTTTCACTTATTTTTCTTTTCTTTTTCCTACTAAACCCCCTGAGGATGGCTCAATCAAACGCTTGTTTATAAGTTTTTTTTAGATATGTTATTCATCATACCCCCCCCTCCCAACAGTAGATTAGAAGCTGACAAGCTTGTTGAATATTTAAATAATCTGAGTCAAACTGGACCCAGAAACCGTCATCCGAGGGTTGATTGAACAGCGTCTACTAGAGTTCCGGTTTATTTATTCCGGCGGATAATTATAGCGGTACTTATTCATCCGCATATTTAATAGTAAAAAAGTCATTTTTAATGCTCGGCATTTATAGTGCATTAAATGACTGTATTTGAAGAAGTAATCTTCACAGCGTCCATAAATTTTAAACAATTTTACAAAAGCAAAAATATTAGCAACCGGTACCCTAGTTCTGCAGTTTTAACCATTTCTGTTCTGTCTATAACACATTCTAATTTACAAAAATACTACAATTTCAGCAAAAGTGCCCCTATTGCTCACTGTATAAGACTCTATAACATATAGTTACTACTTCTACGGAGTATTCTCGTCTAGAACGCAAAACTTTACAAGCTGATCACGAAAATTTTGTATCAGTTTTTATTTACGCTTCCAGCAGCGTCAACAAATTCTTAGACAGCGAAAAAAATAAGTATTAGAGGCGCTAGAGGCAATTAAATGAATTTGTCAAAGAACTACCACGGACACGGAGAATTTTTATTCTTTTACATTATAAAAATTTCTTGAATATTTCCAGACTAGAATACCCCTATAAATACACTGCTTTAAACAGTTGGGGGATGTTTTACTTCTATGAACCAGTCGATTCTTTTTGTTTAAAGCAATGTAGCTACTGTTTAAACTTCCAAGGGGACCTTGCGAGCTCTAGATCAGTAACCAGTCGCTGAATCAACATCTGCGAGGTCTCCTTTCTTCTCTCTACCTTATATGTACGTATTGCTTCATACAGTCGGCAAGCTACTAAGTTATAATTCGCACAGGTGTGTATGCAGACGGTTCCTATTTGGTTTTCCGAGAGTGCAAACATAATCCGAAGTATACTTGTGTTCACGCGTTGCTCTTTCATTCGGTCGACATCACAATTCCCATTCATTGAACCATACGTCGTAGACTCACGTTACTAGACTGCAGATTCTTGTGCACCGGCAGCTTATAAAGATATATATATATCTTCGAATGGAATGTAATAGAATAGAAGTTAATCACTGCCGTTTTTTATTAACTTGCAAGCCACCGAAACTATCGATACGAGAAATAAAAATTCTATTTTACCTTGGATATCATGGACATACGCTTTGGCTATAAAAATAGAAATTTATTATAACAAACGTCCGCAGTCTAGTCATTACCATTATCTAGAGTGGTCAATTCCATTGCTTCGAGGTCGCTCAGAATTTGTTGAAAATGTGTTCTACTTGGAACGACAGGTTTAGGCCTTTTATAGGAACACCTGACATTATCCTACTCTGAAATAACGTCAAGGTAGAATCAACTTTTTTTCCGTGGAGTCGAATTACATTGGTAACTGGCGGTACCAGATTCTCGGGAATATGAAGAGAGTATTTATATATAAAACTCTGCCTATAAAGCATGATTTATTCAATCGGTGAAAAATCGGTTCTCGTCAAGGCGCCACTATAATTGATCCGGTTTTATAAATATATCACAAAGCATAAAAAATACTTCTGGTCGATAAGAGGTGTAGGACGCATAAATCAATAATGTAAACGTAATGGTGTTCAAGGCATCATAGATGTTTATTTGTCTTCTATGTGTGATCATTGATATCTTCTTATTCTTTCTTTTTGTTTTTGTTTATTGAGGAAATGGTGTGCGACCAATTATAAAAGGGTCAATCCGACGAGATTCTGACCCGTAGTAAATCGTTCTTCTTAAATAAGTATGTACACAATTGGAATATTGATTTTTAGTTCTACAGCTTTTCCTTTGTCTCTCGGAGAAGTCGCTAGATACACACAGGTATAAATAATTGCTGTTTCAATGGACAAATTAAGAACAATGATTGGATGTAATTGTCACGAAGAGACATGGGGCTCGTTAAGAGGGCGAGTGTTGCGTGTTTTTCATTGAATCGTCTGGCGATCAATTCTCTACGTATATATGTACACGTCTCCGTTGGTGTTGGAAGGATTATTGTTCTCGTTAATTAACGGTTTCATGAAAATAGTATCTAACGGGTATCGCAATAACGTCAACGACAGTTTCTAATTTCGTAACCTATGGCATTACAAATGTTTTACGTGTACGGATCTTCGTGTGATCGTATTTTCGTTCCTCTCTTTTGTTCAACATTCCTGTCGGAAACGTTTCCGTATTCGATTCGACTGAACAACTGCACATTCGACTCTATGCTTGCACAGTTCATAAATTAATCCACTATACAGGTGTGAAAGTTAATTCGATACATAGACTCACTTATGTAACTTCTAATTATTGATTATTGCAACCAGTGCTGAGGCGGCATTTTCTGTTTAAAACACACGGAAATAATACTTTTCTACCTTAATGGAACAGCTTACGAGTATAATAAAGGGAACGGGAAACCTTATTCGGAGAAATTTCTATTGATTCGGACAAACGCAATCAATAGAAGGTAATTCATCGAAACGAGGCAACCTTCTTAATACTTTGAAACCTAATTATTCGAATGCCGCGCGAGCTGTTGTCATTCGTCCGCATTTTAATAGCTGAAACGTAATAATAATTAATAATTTTTCACTGTCAACATTGGTTGGATGCTTCAATCAACTCGTACGAGTATACGAACCGGTAATAGTTCGGCTTAAAAGGTCCAGCCTTATTAAGTCCCATATATTTGGCTTGCTCATCCGTCAATTCCGTTAAGTGAGCATCAAATGTTGGCAAATGTAAGGATGCCACGTATTCGTCTGTGAAATAGAATCGTTCTCACGTTTTAGCACGTCTCGCAGTGTAGCTCTGGAGGGTGCGAAAATGCAAGATAACAGTTCACTTACCCATCTTTTTCGGAAGCAGATAGACGTCGCTTTTATATCGTCCAGCAGGCGCGTTGAACAATTCAATAAGCGCTAACGCTTGCGTAGCAGCTGTAATTGATACAACAAATGAGGGAATACTGGAACAAGACAAGTTGACTAAACGGCCTTCCGCTAATAACACGATGCGCTTTCCGTCTGGCCAGAGAACATGATCCACTTGAGACCTTACTTTTTCCCAAGTTAAATCGGGCGTGCGTAAACTGTTCTGTTAAGCACATATTAAACGAGTCTTAATGTTTTACCAAATTATTGCATTTTTTTGTTCTGAAATGTAAGAAACACGAGTTTTTTCTCCCTAAACGAAGTCTAATCGAAGGACTAATTCGAGAGTTCTTACAAAGAGAGTGATGGTACAGTGTTAATGCATAAAACGTACGATATCTATCTCCGTATTGCTGTGACCCATATTGCACACTACACATCCGTTCTTCATCTTGTCCATATGCTCCCGCGTTACTACGTTTTTATTGCCTGTTGCTGTAATCACAATGTCCACGTTTCTGATCACTTCGTTCAGCTTCATCACTCTGAATCCATCCATGCTGCAAACGAAAGAAACAAGAAATAGGCATTCGTGATCATTCCATCGGGAAATTCAAATGTTCCAGAAGATAATTTACCTAGCTTGCAAAGCACAGATCGGGTCGATTTCAGTTATATAAACAATACATCCTAAGCCCTTCAGAGCCTGGCAACAGCCCTTACCAACTTCGCCGTAGCCACAAATAACAACTTGCTTTCCACCAAACATGATGTCTGTGGATCTTTTCAAACTAAAGCAGGACAAATTAGAATAATTAAAGATACAACACTAGCGTTGTATTTCGCCATCATCGCAGTTAACTACGTCAACGGATAAAATATGATGACGCAGAACTGTGCGTTATTTGATATCTTGGCAACGCTAACTGCAACGCCAGCGAAACATTGATTTTCCAAAGACTCTGACGGTTTCAAATTAATTTACCTATCGATAATGCTTTCGCGACAACTGTATAGATTGTCGAACTTGGTCTTCGTCACGCTGTCGTTCACGTTCATGGCAGGGACGGATAATTTGCCTGCTTTGGACAGTTGGTATAATCTATGTACACCCGTTACGCTCTCCTCAACAATCCCTGCAAGTTGATACTATTGTTAACATGTTCATTCATATTATGTCGTACAAAGAAGCGAACGACGAGGGGACCTTGAATCATTTTAAACATGGCATTATATTTTTTGAGCATCAAATGAGTAGCGTCACCGCCGTCATCCAATATCATGTTCGGTTGCCAGTTCTCTGCTGCGACGCATTTGTCGATGCACCACCAAAAATCCTCTTCCGTTTCGCCACGCCAGGCAAAGATCGGATAACCAGCGTGTGCTAGTGCAGCAGCCACTTCGTTCTGCGTGGAATAGATATTGCATGCGGCCCACCTGACTTGCGCTCCCAAATGTTCTAATGTTTCAATGAGGACTGCAGTTTGAGCATTGATATGAGTGCATCCCACAATTTTCGCGTTCTTCAGCGGCTAGAATATATTATATAGGACATGTTGCTAATCCGTATCAGTTATTTAAATTCTTGGTGAACCCATTGGTGAATTGATAAAATAATACCTTATCCTCGGCCGCACGTTTGCGGAGCGCTATTATTCCCGGCATCTCCTGCTCTGCTATTTCAATTTCTCTACGACCGAACGCGTGCTGATCGATATTGCGCACGCAAAAATCGGTGAAACCCTTCTCCGTTTTCTGAATCTTCTCGCGCGGTGAAACATCGTCTTCGTCCGATGAGCTTCCTGTATAAGATGCTAGAGTAAAACAGTGTTAAGAAAACGAACGGAATTAGTACGACAACAGATAGTGCATGCGGCAAGCTTACGAATGTGGTATTTAAGTTACGATCGTTCGGCGTACAAAACAGAGACACATTTAATGACATCGACAATATTTGAGAAATGGAAAGCAAGATGAACATGATCGTACCGGAACTGTAACTGTCTGTACTACTGGCTGACAACGAGCGGCTGCGATAGCGGCTAGACTTCTTCAAGGCTCCAGACTTGGAATCCTAAACATTTGAGAGATTGAATTAATCGAGAGATCCATTTATATTCCTTTGTCTTGAGAAGGGCTGCGATGAATTGAAATGGACTACAAACAGAAGAGTGCAAATGAAGCTATATTATTTGGTTGAATGGACACAGATTAATATAGACGACATGAATAAAATTCTCTGCCCCGCATGATGTAGTTAAGAGTAACTTGAACGCACAGTAATCGCACGATTAAGCAAAGGTACGTTGGTTTTACCGACAGTGCTGTTGCAAGTTACACAGACAAATAGGTGCAACAAATTCGCAATTTGAACTGTATTCGAGTAAGAGATAATCGTCTGATTATTACCCTGTGTTATTTGACGGGAGAGGCAAGAATGATAAAACTCACTGGCACATACCACACTTATGTTGTCATGGGGAATTAAAGCAGCCCTGAGGAAATTGCAAGGATTGCTCTATGGAAAAGGAGTACAAGTTTACTTTGTGCTTTCTTACACATATATTTCTTACTTACTAATTTTTTTCTCGCGGCTTGAAAGGCATTATTTGATGCCTCTAGGCTCTGAAATCACAATAACCACCATTACATGATTCAAATTGCATCAGATTTTTTATAGTACAGTCCGTAGTTTGGTACAAAGCTCCCAAAGGTACTACTTGTACGTAAAGCTCGGAGTATCGCTAGTGCAAGTTTTACGTATGCAAAAGTATTCCCTTCATGTACTTTTTTCTTTTTTCTTTTTTGGTTCGATTACTCTTCTGTTTTACGATGCTCGAAACATTGGTTCAGTAGTGCTAATCGTGCCACGCCTATAGTGTAATTAGGCTTGTAATGAGCGATGCATGAGTGATTGGTACCGAACCTACGGACTACTGTGAGAATAATGCTCTATATGTAAAATAATATAAGCGCCTTGAGGGCAGGCAACATGTGTAATAGCATGCAAGTCACCTTTCAACTTTTGCATTGTCAGGAGTTGAAGCTATATGCTATGCTTTTAATCGAAAACATTTGTCAAGGATTTTCTAATCCTTTGTTGTAATATGGTTGGCGTGCTAGACAAAAATATTAGTTAAGAATGTTACAATTATCGCGGGAGGAAGGATACTAGGAGAACACAAATTAATAACAGAAAAAATGTTTACATTAATCAAATTGTACGATAAATCGAAACATTAGTTGTTCAATCTCTTTGTGGATTAACAATTAAAAATACAGTCAGCTGCTGTTTTTACAAAGGTATGGCTCATTGGATTATTAGAAATAGCTTTTAACATATGGCACGAGGTGCATAAAAATATCTGCAACTTCAAAAGATGGAGTGTCCTCGACAGAGACAAATGAATTGTCTGTCAGTTCCATGCCAATTACCATAACATTACAACCATGTTGCATAAGTATATTGAATTGCCAATTGTCATTTGCGTTACAGCCGAATACACATTTTCTATAGAAACTATTGTACAAGCATTTTGCTTGTCCATTGTTCTGTATTTTTTACAAACGGTAGAAAATTAATTTTCTATTTCAGCATCATTTAGATGTTAAATACAAGAAACAGAAGGTATATCTAACTCATAACTGGACAGCTAATTTTGGAGCACATAAAAAAAAACTTCATTAGCTCCCATTAGGTTTGTTATTTCAGTGTGTTTTTCAACACTGGCATTATTTGCAAACATGTATACAATCTGCAGTCTATTTATAACAAACAATTTCCAAACGCAACAGACAGATTTGCTTTGTAATGTGTTTTCACTCTCCTCATAACAAGAGAAGGAAGTTACTTGTTTGGCAATAAATGGAAGGTACACATCAGACTGTACATCAATTACTACCATGTGTACTGTTACATAACAGAAACATGTGGTCACAAGATCCAAAAAAGGGTTGGGTCAAAACGAAACAAGAAAAACAAAACGCAGAGGTATGAAAGAAGATAGACAAAGGTAAATGAAAGATGGTGTACGAAGTGTTTTGAACGGAACAAACTTCAAGAAGGAAGAGGCGCACGAATCATTTCTCTTCGTATGATTCGCTCGTTCGATGAACGAAGACGGTCGACTGAAATTTGAGATTCTGTAGAGCTTGTTGGCGATTCAATTAGCCCGAGAATCGCAGTTGGCGGCAACTACGATACTCGTGGCAGTACGCTGTCAAGTTTTCGCGCGCGTCGACAGTCCGAGTTAAGAAAAAATCGACTCGTTTGAATATCGGATGATAGCGTTCTCTAATTTACCTTCGTATTTGATGCTGGATCGGTGACAGGTCCATCGGTGACAGTATTTCTGACCGCTTTGCCTGTCGACGAACTGTTCACAACATCCCCGCTGTCAGCCATTTTCGATTCCATGTCAGAATAGTTCGGCCACTTCGAACACAGGTGGTGTTTTTATGCACTTTCAGCGCGGCGCAATGTTTATAGACGTGAAACTCCAATATATTTTGGTGACCAATTTTTTCTGCGCATGCGTCTGCAAATAGATCTATCACGAATGGAAGCAATTTTGTATTCGAGCCAACATTCGCCGGAACCCGGCCCCGCGGTCTACGAAAACTCATCAGACATTTTGCAGGACCCCCTGTATAGTAGATTGAATATTCGGGTGTGTGTGGAAAATGCAATCGCATAATAATAGTAATTCGAATAAGGATAATGAAATAAGGATTCTTATTGTGAAATTTAAAATTATATTTATAAATTAAAATAAAACTTTGTTCCGCAAAATTTTTGAACCGGGTCCCGCAAAAGGTCACGCCGGTCCTGCCTAAAGTTGCGGATAATAAGATCTAACGTGGTCTAATTTATAGCATATGATTTTGTCAATTAGCAGATGTGTAATTTCTAAGTTGTAGCGTATTCCAAAAATGTTCATTCCATTTCTTATTGAGAATATTAATCACATAATTTTCTTACAATACTATGCATAACGTTTATACGCGCTTGACATTTTGTTCGAATGTCCCACATCGGTCCGTTGCCATCTAACGATCAGTATCTATGGCTCGGAAAAATACTTTCGTCGATCTATTATTAAACTGACATTTCCTCATCATAATAAGATCAACATGTAATACAAAGGCATAATTAGACTGATAATTTGGTCACAGACGAGGTATAAGGACAGACCAACCAATAATCGTCTACTTTTCCAGTATTGTGACTGTAACGTGGGAAATACAGCCGAAATACGCGCTGTGCATTATTACACGCACGAACGTAAAGGACTGTGCATGATTCTAAGCAGTGATGAGATTGTTGGCGCTTTTCACACGCATGCGCGAGTTTCGCCAGGAACGTGTCTACGTCTACGTCCGAAAGTGGGAAATTATTGAGGGGAAAAAGGAGTGGGGACTATTATGGGAGACCAAGGTACCCGATCTTCGTACTTGACTGAGGCCGTCCGACACTGATATATATACTATGGATGCGGTATCCAAAATTTTTCATGTCACAATTTGAAAGTCAGAATTGGATGCCAGCGCTGCTCTTGGTTCGACCAGTGTACTATATCCCCGTACTCTCCTTCACCCCCGTGATCCTCTATACTTTGCCATGCGTTTGCGTCCCTTCAGGTAACGTTGCTTTCAGTCGAGTTATTAGACGCCATTGACACCATTTTATTTTGTAGCGTGCCGTGTTCGCGTGCCTTTTGGTGGTTTGACTAGCGTATATTCATTGTGTGTATACCTATTTACCTTTCTCTTATCTACAACAAAAATGTTACAAATATTTTTAATTCAATTTTGCGCTTTCTCTGAACATCATTAATCATTCTTAGTTTCTTTTATATTACATTTATTACACAAATTTCACTTCTGGTTAATTTGTTATAACTTATAATTAACTTGTGATGTTATAACATACTATTATTTCAATCTTATAAACTTCATTTTTGAAACTCGCGCTATTTCCCTTAGTACACTGGTCGAACCTAAGACGGCGCTGGCACTGAATTCTTAGACATGGCCCCGTTCAATTTGTGACATAAAATTTCCACGGGGCTTATGGGCAAAACCGTATCCATAGTATATATATCAGTGGTTTGCATCCCTTCAGGTAACGCTGCTTTCAGTCGAGTTATTAGACGCCATTGACACCATTTTATTTTGTAGCGTGCCGTGTTCGCGTGCCTTTTGGTGGTTTGACTAGCATATATTCATTGTGTGTATACCTATTTACCTTTCTCTTATCTACAACAAAAATGTTACAAATATTTTTAATTCAATTTTGCGCTTTCTCTGAACATCATTAATCATTCTTAGTTTCTTTTATATTACATTTATTACACAAATTTCACTTCTGGTTAATTTGTTATAACTTATAATTAACTTGTGATGTTATAACATACTATTATTTCAATCTTATAAACTTCATTTTTGAAACTCGCGCTATTTCCCTTAGTACACTGGTCGAACCTAAGACGGCGCTGGCACTGAATTCTTAGACATGGCCCCGTTCAATTTGTGACATAAAATTTCCACGGGGCTTATGGGCAAAACCGTATCCATAGTGTATATATCAGTGACGTCTACGTCCGAAAGTGGGAAATTATTGAGGGGAAAAAGGAGTGGGGACTATTATGGGTGACCAAGGTACACGATCTTCGTACTTGACTGAGGCCGTCCGAGGCTAGAATCGTCGCGCATGCGCGTGAAAAGCGCCAACAATCCCATCATTGTTCTGAGGGGATAAAGCATAGACAACTGCAATCTACGAGGCTAACAATGGCTGCATTAGTATTGCTAACAACCCAACGAATCATAAAAGATCAAAACACATACGCTAATGTCTTGGACTATATCACCGACCAGGTATCAGTGTTCCGATCAGACCTACTTTTTTCACGCATGCGCGGCGATTTCAGCCTCAGTAACGGAACCTTCTCGATAAAATGGGGTACCTTGAGCACCCCGCAGAATTAAAAAGAAGTTATTAGTATATACATATGAAAAGGCGGCTACCCTTGAGCGTTAGCAATTAAGTTTCAGGACGGAACACTCATATAAAGTCTCTGATTTTTTTAACAGTCGGTATTTCAGAGCATGAGGCACGAAGTCCCATAAGATAATAGGTCTATTCTTATACCTCGTTTGTGACACGGCCTTGTTCTTGTTTGTTCTTGTTCGACGCGCACTATCTACAACTATTTCGCGATATGAGCACGGTAACTAGATCTCCCTAGGAGCTCTGATTTTCGAGCCCGGTTAATCTGAGGAAATGTTACACGAGGCAGAACGTTATTAGATCGTGACACATAAGCGTCACCACTTGACAATTCTATGAAACAGATTGTAAAAGTTCTTCTTCCTTTAAATAGATGGAGCGAGATGATTATACCACAACAGGTCCAATCACAGATAAGGCATGTTAATAATTGAAAAGAGTTGCTGGAAGCGGGCCAAAGTAAACGAAGACTATATATGGATATATTATAGATGGATGCTTAGGTCGTATATGTATATTGTCTAAGGTCTCGTGTGGATCTAGTTCGAACATTTATGGTTCGTCAGCGTAGAGGGCGTAAGAAATCGAGCTGTTGGTATCCATATAAAAAATTTTCCGAAAGATGGCGCAATGTGGAACAATCCGCGTCGTGTGAACGGGACCTTCGCTCTCACTCTCGCCATTAGCACAACAAAAGACGGTTGAAATGATGGAGGGGAGAGCGGTGAGTTTCTAACGCATAGGACAAAGTGAGCTCCTATCGCGAGGATACTGTACCCTGAAAATATTAATCGCCTTGTGCCCACCCACCAAGATGGCTCCTTTATGGGGCGATACTCGATGTTTGACGTGAAGTTATTTACACACATCTGGAATTAAAGGTTCGTCGGGGAGAGTTCTGGACGTTGTTACGGTGCATCGCTCGCGCGAGATAAGAGGATCGTGTGAAAGAACGCGTGGCCGTGTAAACGGCGAAGGATCGATCGAGTCTCCCAAACGAAAAAATTGAACACGGGACGGCCGGTCGGTGTACTAAAGTTCGCTCGTCGAACGAAAGTTTATGTACAGAATAGCATAGCCTTTCGATGTCTCTATCCGGACAATTTTCGTGATCCGTTTTGTCGATTCGTACCGATCGAACGGATTCCCGAGAAATTATTGCTACGAATGCGGTGTGTGTTCCGCTCGGGCATTCCTCTCGATCCCCGGGACACTATCGTCCGTGTCAAAATTGACCGCGGTTGTGTACAATGCATATTGATCTATTCGTAGCTGTCATTTCTACACCGAACAATTTCTGTTTCTGCCGCACGGATTCGTGAATTAGGTACTCGCTTCGTTCATTACCACGTCATTATTCTCGATTATCTCTGCGTCGAATGTGATCCTGAGAAGATTCATCGAATCTACGTCGTCATAAAACCGTTCTCTGTGTAAAAGTACTTACATATTATGTATTTTCTTTTCTCGCACGATCCTGAGTAGCATCTTTGCAACATTTCTACGGTATTCTCGCGTCGATTCTTGTTCATTGCAAGATTTGATTAATTCGTGTGAATAATTATTTAAGGTGTGCTTGCGGAGAAATCTTTTCCGCCTTACATCGAATCCATAACCTTACGGAACAAGATTTTAACCGTTCGGAGCAAACGATGCTCGGAACTCTATCGTGTAATTATTTTTTGTACATTTTAATGAAGTTCTTGTTTCATATTGGGTGATGGAATTATTTATGTAGGCTCAGAGATGTATTTTCACTCCCATAGATCTAGTGCACCAAAATTTCTTATTGAAATAAATCTTTTCAGTTTTTGCTTTATCAAACGGATTGTTTTGATTTTGTCGATCATTAATGTATCAATTAACAAACGAACTATTTTCTTTTTTTTTTTTTAGATACGCAGTGCCATTCCAAAGAACCATTGCTCACAGCTGTGCTAAACTATAATGCTATGCTTGCAAGATACAAAGTTTCTGGATCCAAGATTTCTGTTATAAACTTTTAATAGTGTATAACTGTTACTATCATTGCCACAATAATTCTAGAAGAAGCTCAAATGAGATTCCAACGAGTAACATTGCATTGTAATTATTTATACACAAATTGGAGTATAATACGCCGATTCGAAGCATGATACTCGAATGCTGTGAAAGAGGGAGGAACATAGCATGAGCGAGCGTATTATCGAAAATGTTACCAAAGGGAGATAATGCTGGTTTTCATACGAACTTCTAGATTCGACACAATGACCAAAGGAACGGAGAGAGATTTTTAATAGTTACAAAGATACACGACGCAAGAGAAACTATTAATAGCGGTACTTAAAAATGTCCTGAGGAAGCTTGAAGGGAGAAAGATTTTTTTTTTCACATTTATTAATCTTGTAAGCGATCTATTCGTGTTAAGCTTTAAATCAACAAAATGGCGAGGAAGAGCGATAACATCAAGACTATCAACGTCGGAGTTGTCGGTCTTTCCGGTACCGAGAAGGACAAGGGACAGATCGGTGTTGGTAAATCGTGTCTCTGTAATCGTTTCATGCGTTCGTTGAACGATGATTATAATGTGGACCATATATCAGTGTTATCACAGGTAATTGAAAATATGGGCATTTGAACGATACATGCTTTATTTTTCTTCTAGGAATTTTCGAGTGCGGATGGGGTCAATGATTATTAACAATTGCGGTTTCTCTTTACAGTCGGATTTTAGTGGTCGTGTGGTGAACAACGACCATTTCTTATACTGGGGCGAGGTGACTAAAGCATCAGAGGACGGATCCGAATATCAATTCCAAGTGATAGAGCATACAGAGTTTATAGACGATGCATCGTTCCAGCCCTTCAAGGGCGGCAAAATGGAGCCCTACGCGAAGAGATGCGCGGCCACCAAACTTACCAGCGCAGAGAAGCTTATGTATATTTGCAAAAATCAATTAGGTATAGAGAAAGAGTACGAGCAAAAGGTTTTACCAGATGGTAAACTGAATATCGAAGGTTTCCTGTGTGTATTCGATGTAAGCGTTGTACCGAACAGAGCTGTGGAGAAGCAGGTCGAGATCGTGGCGAACATACTGAACAGTTTGATGAAAACGAAGAAACCCATCGTCTTGGTGACGACCAAGAACGACGACGCTAACGAACAGTATGTGAAAGAAGCAGAGAAGCTGGTGATGCGCAAAGAGTACAAGGGCTCAATTTTAATAGTCGAAACCTCCGCGCACGAGAACATCAATATCGATTTGGCTTTTATCATTTTGGCGCAACAGATTGATAAGACCAAAACGCGCAGCAAGGTGACGCCTTTTGCTGAAGCGGCCCGAGCCAGAAAGGAACTCCTCGACGCTTCCACGGAGTCATTGCAGAGATTGATTCGAATACATGTCACCGATTATAGAGCACTGTGGTCTCAAGCGTCCAAGAAATTAGCGCAACACAAAGAATTCACCGCATTCGTGGAATTGTTTGGTATCGACGCGACCCAACGATTATTCAGGAGACATATTAAGAAATTAAAGGACGAGCAAGTGGCAAAGAAAATTCAAGGATACTTGGACATGCTGCCCGACACTCTGCACGAAATATGCCCTGACGTAACAAACCTGATCAACGAGTACGTTCGTGTAATAACTATGCAATCAATATTATTAACGTTTCAGCTATCAATTTATCAATCTTACAGAGAATGGTCTGCAGTTCAACAATACATAAAAGAACATCCCGATTTTCATCAATATTTTTACGAATGTCCCGAAGATATCCCATGGATCGATTGTGATTTTGGTGAAAATAATGGAACCAAAATTCCTTACGATGTTTTAGAAACACCCGAAGCAGAAACAGTCTTTAAGAATCATATAAACGTTCTGCAGCAAGAACAACGACGATTGGAGTAAGTATCGCGATTTGGTTGTTGGAGGTATTCTTAGATAGTTTTTATTAAACTTCACGACTATGTGCCTAGTTCTTGCTATTTACAAGTAGCAGAAACAATTGGTTCATGGTTGCATATACTTCAATGTGATCATTGAGTCGCATCATTGGTCGGCATTCTAAAAAATAATGCTGATATGCAATACACTAATGCTTTGCTTTATTCTGGGTGGCGTTTCTTTGTGCAGACTTCCGAAAAGGTAAATTCTGCTTTTCCACGGCTTTGTAATATATCATCCAAGGAAATATTCATTTCCTGTTTATGAATAATAAATTAGTAGCTATACTAACAATTCGTAGTACTCTGTAATTCTCGTATATCCACTTTATCGAACTAACATGGTCAGTAACTGGTCGCAGATATGTAATGTATATTGTTTATCAGATGGAAAAAGCAGTTTAAACAACTGTTGGAGGAAACTGGATATGTTACGCCAGGAAAACATCTGTCCGAGGTCAGAGTACTTTTCATGGGTAGGGAATGCTTTGAAGCTCTTTCTAATCACGATTGCCAAGAAATATACGATCAGCATCAAAAAGAAATTGTCGAGAAAGCGAAGCATAATTTCCAAGTAAAGAATTCTACATTCTCCTTCCTCATATTTCCTCATACAGTACTCTTTCCGGTGTTACAACTTCATTTTCTATTGCAGGAGTTATTACTGGAACACGCAGACCTATTCTACCATTTTAAGAGTATAGCTCCATCCGGAACAATAACACAAGATGACATTAAAGAGATAACGGATGCATTGGTGGATGATTTTAGGTATATAATTTAGTCTCTTGTATTTTTAAAGGTGTGCCAGAACCCTGAGACGGGTCGAGAACCCATTTCGATCTCAAATAAAATTCTCGACTCGTCTCGACCCGAGATTTTCGGGTTCTGGCACACCTCTAATATTTTTACTTTGCTTCAAAATACTACATGATAATTTCTTTTGTCGCACAGGTATAAAGCTTTAGATAGATTGGATCAAGATAGAAAATTAATGCTTTTCCAACACTTGGGTTTTGTACATTGCCCCATAAGAGAGCATTGCCCTGCTTATCCGAATTGCATGGATGCTCTTATAGAAAGAATACTCGGAACGAAAGCCCACAGGTGACTATGAGACATAATCGCACTAGAATCTCGTTTGTGTTCAGTTTTATTGAACGGGAGATCTTTCGCAGGCCCTCGTCTTGGAATCACAGCAGCCAGTGGCAATTAACATCCGACAACAATCAATTGAATTTAGTTATACTTGGGAGCAACGGACTCGGCGAGGAATTCGCTCGCGAGATAAGAGCCCAGACAGAGGATGACGAGGTGGAAATTGATTGTCAGTTGTATACGCTCGGATACCGGATAATCGACGGTGACGTTGGGCTGCCGCACAACTCGTTTACCACATCTGATTTTATGCCTCATGGTAATGATAATTTTCGTACGACTCGTGATTAAACAATTATTTAAATAATCCTTAACTAATTGTATTCATTCATAGGATCGTTCTGCATTTATTCGAACGAAGACTCGTTCGAGTACATCCGCTCCTCTCTGGAGAAGACGTTACTGTCGAATCTGGAGCAAGAAGACAGATTGCCATTTCAGGGATTGCCAATTGTCATTATGTTCGTGCCAGAATCCACTATAGACGAAATGGAAGCGATAAGACTCAGACAGGAGGGTCAGAATCTCGCTGACAGGTACTATTTATAACTCTGAGCGTTCTTTATCAGTTTAACTCTTGCGATGTTTATGTCGAAAACACTTAAAGGGTTAACGAATCGTTTAATTAATCAAGCTTCCTTTCGCAACAGTCTACAGTGCCCATTCATCGACGTCTGCATTGAAGATTTGGAGCAGGACAAAAGATTTCCGACTGCGTTGGTGAAAGACGCGCTGCAGCAACTCATACAATCCATAAATCACAGAGCTGGGTTTTTAAATATCTATCAAAGTGTCATTGAATGCCTAGAACCCGATATTAGGTAACAGAACTCTCTCCTTTCAGCAAGCCGTACAAGACGTCGAACTGCCGATATTAATTGCAATTTTTCCAGGATAATAATGTGCACTTTTTGTGGAGATCCTTATTCCGTGGAGAATGTGCTCGGCCCGCTACTTAATCATCAATGTTGTTTCTTGAGCGGTGATCGCTCGATCGTTTTAGAGACATTTTTGGGAGAGTCGAAACGAAGGGTCGAGGTTATAATCTCCAGTTTCCATGGGGCGAATGCATTTAGAGATGAATTGGTTCACGGTTTTATATTGGTTTATTCGACGAAAAGGAAAGCGTCGCTCGCGACTCTCAAGTATGTGCATTCAAGATTAATGTTTATTCTTTGATAATTAATTAGTCCTGTAATTTTTAATATTTTCTTACAGTGCATTTTCTATGAATATACCAAATCTGCCGATACAAATCATGGCTGTGACCGACACTGGAGGAGCCAATGCTTTTTTCAGTAACGACTTGAGTCACTTGCTTATCACGGAAGGAAATGCGACCGCAGATAGGTTGCAAGCGCACTTTATGACTTCGGCATCCAGTTGCCAGCAAAAAAGTACTCTGTTATACCTTTAAAATTATTATAATAACTCTTCACCTACCGCCTGTCATAATATTGATAAAATGAACATTTTTTTTAGGGAATATTTAGGAACACCTTGACTTTATTGTCATATACATTTTTTTGTTTTGTAATGAAAAAAAACATGAAGAAACAAATGAAAGTAAAGTCAAGGTATTGCTAAATACCCTCTAAAAAGATATTTTTATCTTCTTTAACAATTACTGAAAAAAATTTTAATTTTACAAAACTTTTAAACCTACATGGCAGTGCACTCCTTTAATAGCAGCTTAAAACTAAATAATAAGAGCGTAAGTTTCACATAAATGTGAATCATTGTTCATTTCAGCGGCCTTTTACACACCATTCTTCAAAGAAGTGTGGGAGAAGAAGCCCGAGATCGAGCAAGCGTTCAACATGGAAGAGCCGGGTAATTTGAACGACAGCGGCGAAGGAACATTAGAGTACTCTGCTCTGCATCCCATGCCTCCGCCGCGACACGAGAGCTATCATCTCCAGACACCGGATGACGGGTAGGTAGTCTGATAGTAATCTTCGGAGCACTATCTCCTGATACTGATACTGATTAACACAAACCTTTCTACTGTCGTTCAAAAGTCTAATGTGAAGCAGTATGTCTGTAACTTTTAGAAGCGGCTCTGAGTCATACGAGCAGCTAACGCCTGATGGTGAGCAGTTCGCAGACAACAGAGCCACGTCTAGCGACGATAGTGATATCTACATCCAAGTAGACTTTTGCAGAGAAGAGAGAGACAGAGAATTGTTGAAGTCCAGTGACATTGCCAACAAATTGTCCGGTTAGTTTTACACTGACAAACGCGTGGTCTTGCACCTGATGATTTTTCGATATAATTTTGTATTTTTTTGGTTGTCTGTTGGACAGGTTGGGTGAAGCACACATTTATCCATCAGGATGGAGTGACTAATAACTATCCTCACAGAGCGTTCACCACTGGCAGACGGCATATTTCACAAGCGAAACCGCGGCCAAAGGGTAACAGTCAGACGCTGAAACAGCCTGGAAAAATCAATCTAAAAGACTTCTCACACGTGACCGACACAATAGCTAGAATGACAATAGGAGAAAAAGACGAGCACGCCCCGAAAATGACAATGGGACACGCTCCTCTTGCTACGCCTGAATTGGTAGACCTGGGTTCCGACTACGCTCAAGTGAAGGACGTCGTACCAAGCCTATATCCGTCTTACGATGGCGACTATATGTACGCTCTGGTACAAGACTCGATTGCGCCCAGGTTGCGCAACAGACGTGAAAAGGGTCAATTTTGTAAGTGCAAATTCGTATGATAAATATTTTACCTTTAAGAAGACCTTCAATTACTTTAATTTATATGGACACTGAAGAAATTCTTATTTTCGAGCCCGTTTTTGCTGGAATTTTTTCAGAAATCAATCCTTTTACATTTTGCACACGTAGACTCTGCAATTTATTAACTACTTCGTTCTCTTGTACGTGTTATGTCGCGACATCGATACTGTTCGTACAAGGTCACAAACAAGTTATCCCGCGACGCAATACTGTTCGTGCGATGCCACAGATGACATATCTCGCGTGCTTCATTATTACATGAGCTTTTTCGAAAAAATATTACATACCCTGAAAGCAATGCTATTCTTCTTCTGTATCGTTCCCGGAATTAACATTTTTTCGAAAAAGCTCATGTAATAATGAACAGTATCGATGTCGCGACATAACACGTCCAAGAGAACGAAGTGGTTAATAAATTACACAGTCTATGTGTGCAAAATGCAAAAGGTACAAGAAACTATTTTATTAGTATAGGAATAAATTAATAGTGAATTCGATGTTGTAGCGTACCACGATTCTGATTCGGAACGGAGTTCCCTAGAGAATAAGAAGCCGGCGCCGAATAAGAGAATACGCAGAAAACGCATCGCCATACCCGTTGCAGCACCGAAAGTTCCGTTTTTATCGAATAGCAAAGTTAGCAGAGATGGTATTGTTAGCCTGAATTATAATGTTAAGGATGATAAGAATTGGCGAGTGGATTCTACAGAGAGAGGTACTTGTCAGTAACAAAATTACTGCAGTATATGACTATGCATAGAATAGATTGTTCTAATGGTGCGTGCAATTTCCTTGGTGCAGTATCTAGCGAGACGCCAGACTCGTCGGAGTCCAGCGATCCAGAACCGAATTCAAGATCGAGGTCGAAACAATACAAACACATGCCAGCTAATCTGCGAAAGAGATCTGTGAATTCGTTGTCGCAGCACCAGCCCACAACGTCACAGCATCCATTCAACGTAAAACACATGGCCCAGGACGTGTTTAGTACTTCCTGTAAGTTGCTCAAACCTTCAATCCCTAGTACAATTATTTTTGAAATTTATACAATTGCTTCTCACACTTCGTTTACGGGATGTAGTACAATTTTAATTTACGATTATTATAATTGTAAAGGTGCATCCACGAGGAATTATTCAATAGATTTATTTGTTTGGGTATATATTATTAAAAAATGGCTAAACTTTGAAAAGACACATTCTCGTTATTTTTAAAAAGCAATGTTATATAGACACTTTCAGTGCCCATAAACCTAAATGCTCTTTCTGAAATTCAGATTTTTCTGGAATATACTTATTATGTTTATTCATTCTCTGTTTCGAATTGATACTTATCTTGTATTTGTATGATGGTTATTCTAGCAAAGCAAAGAAGTGACAATACTTTTGGAAACATACAAGACGACGAGTCGAGCTTGGACGTGCCATCCCCGCGAGAAACTAATTCGCCCAGCGTAAGTACTACGACTATTTATGCAACAATTATTAGACTATGGAGTCTCACGGAAATTTTCATATTTATCAATTAATGTATACGATTCATGTTTCCGCGTGTTTTAATTATCTGGACATTTCATAAATTCACCAGCATCCATAGTGTAATGACGATCTCCTACGAAATGTATTAACATTACGTTTTCTAGTTTGGTATTTCGAATAAGATCAAAGACGGCGACAAGTTGAACAGAAAGAAGGACAAGCAGAAGGCAAAGGAGGACGAGAAATTGGAGAAACGTCGTCAGAAGGAAGAGAAACTGAAGAAACATGCGGAGAAGGAAAAAGAACGGGAAAAGAAGAAACAGGAGAAGATAAAGCAGACTAAAGCTGGTGGCTCGTTAAGTGGAAGCCAGGCGCAACAGCAGCCATTAATCGAGGACTTCGCCCAGAGCGAAACGAATCGAATACCTTTGTTCCTTGAGAAATGCGTGCAATTCATTGAAGACGAGGGTTTGGATTCCGAAGGGATTTACAGGGTTCCTGGAAACAGAGCTCACGTTGAACTCTTGTTCCAGAAGTTCGAGGAAGGCAAGTTGCTGCACAAGTAACCCTTTGCGGACGAGAGGTATTGGTGCGCGCAGTTGAGAAAACATACACGTTGAATGTTTGCGTAATAAAAGATAAAACTTTATTTAACTCCAATAATTTTTTTTTCAAAATCCAAACACATTTAATTTTGCAATATTTAGGTACGAATGATTTTATATTCGTGCATGGTATGGTGTTTTTTGAAGCAGTCGCCTGTATGCAAGGCCGGTCTAGCCGAACAAGTAGCACAATCATATCTTGATCCTCTTCTTTCACCTTTGCTTTTCCGATTAGAACATACCACGCAATCTAGAAATATTGAAACGTTTGATAAGCTGATTCTTCTGAAGCACTGTCGTCATCTTCGAACTTGTCAGATTCAAGATAATATTCGTCATTACTATTATCACTATCGAGAATAACCTCTCTGGATCTTTTAGTCATCGTATATAGGGTGTAATAATGTATAAAATATATAAAAGGCTTGCTGGTTCGTCTGGTAGTGCAACTGAGAGACTGATTCATGCGTACCTTATCGCTCAGAAAAGTGAACTTGGACGGCTATTTGCCGACACTCGTCCGCAAAGGGTTAATTCTTAAAGATTAGTGCTGAAACCCTTAGTGCTGAAAAAAATTATATAAAATATTTTAGGTCGGAAGAAATGTTTAGTCTTTGTTTAAAAAATAGTTCCGAGTACAAAGGGTTAAAATAGCACATTAATTCATTTTGTTAAATATCTTTTATTTGATCGTGATAGATGAAAACGTGGATATACATTCACTGGACATACCAGTAAATGCGGTTGCAACAGCTTTGAAGGACTTCTTCTCAAAAAGACTGCCTCCATTGATCGATAAAGACAGAATGAGCGAGCTCGAGGATATATCGGGTAATTTGTTACTTTTTTTATAGCACTTCTCATTTAGAAATATATACCTAATCTGGTTGTCGGTGCTAGGTGCTCGTGGAATCAGCAAACCAATGTCCGCTACATGTATGAACATGGAAGGTAAGTGATGGTTTTTAAATTAGGGATAATTAAGCAGGATTCGATGAGAAGATTCTGTGAACCTGTTATAGATCGAAGCTGTAGATTATTGGCGCTACGTTTGATGCTCAACAAGCTGAACCCGATAAACTTTGATGTACTGAAGTTCGTCTTTCACCATTTTGTAAAGTAAGTTCTGCTTATCTGTTTATCTGGAGGATTAGTGCAGTGTTTATACACCTTAAGACTAGACTCACGGAGCGTTGAAACTGACTATTTTACATTACTTTATAAAAATAACAAGCATGCGTTTATCCAAATGTTTAGCCATTTTTTAAATAATTATACACCCAAAGAAATCAACTCGTTGAATAATTCTTCATGGATGCATCTTTGAAATCTCAATAATAATAAATTGAATATATCACGACGCGTCCTGTAAACTTAGTGTTAAATTAAATGTAATTAAATTACAATGATTTTCTGTGGTTTCCCCAGGGTGGCCGAGAACTGCAAGTTAAATAGTATGGACAGTAAAAATTTAGCAATCTGCTGGTGGCCTACGTTATTACCTATAGAGTTTAACGATCTCGGCAGATTCGAGGCGATGAGGCCGTACTTGGAGGACGTGGTTCAAACGATGATCGATCAGTATCCTTTCCTCTTCTGCGGCGAAGAAGCTATCGTCATGGTGTAGTGAAAGACAACATGAGATCCAAGTCGTACGGTCGAAGAGTCTCGTACGAGAAACAGGAAGCAGTCGTCCGTCGTTGCGTTGCTTTCGAATTAATCCAACTAAACGGTTACAATCTTTTACGATCATGAAATAACGATTGGTCTTGCTATAGTTTATACTTATTCTATCGTAGTGCGTTTCTGCTACGACTCTAATAGGATATAATTCTCGCGACGCAAAGGGGGGAAGGAGGAGAAACAAAAAAGAATGATGCGAAGAACGGAACAAATTAATTTAAGTTTTGACATACTCGTTCCATTGCGAAGCGTGACTGGCGGGATGATAGATTACGATGGTCCTAAAATTACGGCCGTTTGCAGGCCCGATAATAACGCGAATAATATGAAGTCAATCCATGTGTCATAAACAAGTATGCATGTATCATGTTGGATGTATTCAGAGCGATGTATTTATTAACATATATTTAGACAAATAAGAACAACTCGATATTTGATAATAGCGAATAATCGTAGTGGGCTCGATGTTGCTTTTTTTATCAACAATCTTTGTCTCGTTTTGTTTTCCGTTCTTACAATTTTATCTAATAGATAAGGAAGAAACCGATCTGCCCGTATGCGTGCCTATATACTACCTGTGTGTGTGCGTGCGAGAGAGAGAGAAATAGAGAGAGTGAGAGAGAGGAAGCGAGATAAGAGAGACGAAAGATAGGGAGAGAGAAAGAGACATGGCACAATCCTGTAAGAGAATACTCTTATTCTAAGAGAAAACAAAAAAAGAACGCGTTAAAGACATTATCACGAAACATACAAAGTGTGAGATATTACCTATAAAGTTTTTCTGATCGAAGCGCATTTTATATAGCAACGATATCAAAACGATGTTCGAAGTGTTTCTACGAATTTCACTTTCTAGATCAATGCCGTTGATTCGTAATTTCGAAAGTACTTTTCATTCTGTTCAAAACATTTTTTAGCATTTTTAACACTTCGCCTACCGGAAGCTCAGTGCATAAACGGATTCTAATCGATCGGATCTCAAAATCTCTTTATATCTTCGTTCTATTAAAAAGACTATTAACAAAACTTTATTAGTCAAACAGACTAGAAAAATATGCAGGAACCCAATAAATTTGATATTCATTTTTATCGAATTGGGGAGTGGAAATCTATTTAAATAGTCGAATCTAAGTCGGGTTCAAAAGTATAAAATAATGATCGGTTTAAAAAATCGTTAGTGGTGAATTATAGATTTTCGTCAATCATAGAACAATCGCCGGTGGGTGGTGTGTTAAAAAGTGATTGTTGGCGACATTTTGTTGACAAAATCTCGTCGATACGAATCTCTCTCTCGAACCAGTATTCACAAATACTCAGTTTGTCTTGACACGGCTGTATAAGCTCGTCGGTGATACATAATCCATAAAATATCCATTCCGTCTAAACGATGAAAAAAAGGAGAAAAAAAGGATGAAAAAAAGCGAGGTACGATAGTGGGGAAGAGGGGACGTGAATGAGGAAAGCGTTATACATGTAATCGAAACCTTTCTTTTTTTTAAATACGTGCTACGGTGTTTTTGGGGGAGCGTATATTGTGAAGAGGGGATTGTAAGGATATCGATACGGTTCTAATTCTTAAGATAAACCCATAAAGGGGTGTTGCCTGGCTTATTAACGAGTTACGGGGCCCCGTTAAACGCTAAGAACAATACTTAGACATTTTTTCAGGTTTCATAATGCGAACATGTACATAAGATTATAAGATTGTAAGCTACGAGATGTTTATAACGAAGATCGATTAACGATACTTTCGAGATTATTCAATGATCGTCGTGACAATTCGAAGGAACTGTTTCTTTTCTTTGTTCTACGACGGGATATACGGGGAAAACCAATCCTAACGCGACGAATTAAAATTGTACGTAAATTGGCGACTGTATGGAAAAATATATACAACGACAATTGCTTATCGAGAGGGTCGCAGGATATAATAATTAATTCTTTATACACGGAGGTCACTTCCAGTTTTTTTTTAATTGAAAGCTCAATATTTTTTTATAAATCTATACATAAAAATGTGTGTACCATATATAGTTTCTAATCATTTTGAAAATGACGGGCTCCAGTAGAAAACGGCCTGAATATGTATACACAAAACAGTTCTAAAAAATATCTAATCATTGTTTGAAATATATATTCATACAGTCGGCAACAATCGAGCAATTTTGAGGGATCGCGTTGGGTGGCCCAGCCCGCAAACATGTTTCTTGGCGAAAGTGGCGACTAATAGACGAAGATCCAAGCTTGTCTTCATTTTTTATTAGAGTCAACGCATTCTTTGTGTCTCGTTTCGTCAGTATTTATTCCAGCGGCGTTTCGACAGCCGTGTAATTACATATTATTTATCGATCGATTGTAAAACTTTTACAGTTGCCTGGACATATAGGACGATCGTCAAACGTTTCCGCCATGTTTCTCTCGTACCTGCTGCGTTACTCTTAATTGCAATGTGTCCGATAAAGAGCCGTAATTTAAATCTGTACATTGTAACGATGTAATTTTTATGTGTTTCTGAGGCGAGTGGTTCTGACGGCTTGAATTTTTGGATAATCAGAGGACACGAGGACTCCTCGAATCTGATTTTCGGATTCTAGAATCTTCTAGATGATGACACACGATGGAACAATATCTATCCACGTTTGATCGAATGACTGGAGCCGTCAGGACCGTGATGTAATTATTTGCTTTAATGACATATGTAACATAGTAAATCGAAAAGATACAAAACGATTATGTCCGCGACGCTATGACGCGACAGAAGTGAACATTGTCGAAGGAGGCCATTGTTTCTCAAGCACAGCATACTATTAATTCAGTTTTAACCTTTGGACGGTCGGACACTGGGTCATTTGTAATTTTTACTAATTGTAACGTGTACTTTCGAATTAGATATTAATCTACCAAAGTTCTAGATTATTATCTATATAATCCGTCAATGGATTTTCGTACCTGTTTAATAGACAGAAAATTATGGCAAAAATGTGAGATACAGAATAGGAAAAGCATCGCAAGAATTTTAAAATGATATTAAGACATCGTAACAATTTTAGATCTGCAGTCTAGCACTTGAAGACGTTCATAGTCATAAAAGCTGTCCGTTTTATTTCTATGTTCCCAGTCTGAGGTCATCAGAGCTGGGATGGGCAGCTGATGTGATAAAGTATGTCTAGTTTTCTCTCTCGAAAAACAGTTTGCAACATATAGTACTCATCGTTCTTGTTAAGGAGCTAAAACTCGGAAGAAAAGCGACCACAATTTAAACGATCGCGATACATACTATAAAAATGACCCAGCACGGATCGTCCTCGGGCTAATCGTGTCAGATCTCTTCGTCTATTAACGCGGAATGTGATCCGATTTCACTGTGACTAAGATTTGTGAACAATTGGAAACTGTTCCCGGCGCAAAAGAGTTTCGAAACGTTGTAAGATCGGATTTCCTTTTTTCGAGCTTGTACTGATTTTCAGTGTGTCGATAGCTTCTATACGAATAGCTAAAGAAATTGCGGGAGGACTTCCGGGCTTCGAGGTCGAAATCGGGAAAATAAGGGGATGAAACTATTTGCTTCGTGGTTTTAATTGTCGATTCGATTAGGGTACAGGCGCGTCGGATTTCCGACGAGATCTGATCGCAGGATCCGATTCGAAAGAAATTCGGGGACAACGACAGTGCGCAGTCGGTGTGCCATAACGTACTTAAGGTGTCGTGGATCGTTTCGAGGGCGCACCGTGATCGAGAATTGAGGATCGTCGTGAACGAAAATCGAGGCCAATCGAGAAAACCCGGCGGCCCGACGAGAAGCCATCGTGTGGGCAAGTTTGTTGTGTTTGATTTGTTTTCTCTTTTTTGTTGATTCGACGCAATAGCGAGAAACATTCCCGCGAGTAACGCCGACGTTACTTCCGGTCTCTGTCGAGGGCGTATTTGTCGGCGGAAGTCGTACCGAAGCGGGAAAACCCGTTCGTCGAAACATTGTTCTCGACGCCCACGTTGTCGCCGACAAATCCGTCCTCGACGAAACTTTTGCACTGTCGTATTTATAATACAAGGGGATCGTTGTAATGATATTTCGATGATTTAGAGAAAGAGTGAGGCGGAAAGAAAGGCGGCCGTGTGTAGGGAGGCGAGAGCAACAGGAGAATGCGAAAAGGAAGAGACCGAGGAAGATGGGACGAGACGGAAGATGATGATGATGATGACGAAGAACGGTGTCGCGATGATGACACTCGCGGCGAGCAGCGGATCGTACATTCCCGTATTAGTCGTAAAGAAAAGAATGAAAAAACAAAAACAGAATTTTATACATTCGTACGTACATAATTGTATAATGTTATTAAAATAGGAAACACAAAGACGTCGATGTTACGTGTGAGATCTGGGATACGGATCGAAAAAAAATGCTGTCTGAATAATAATGACATGATTTCTGTCATTGTCGCTGAATCGAAGTTGCACAGTTTTTACTGAATACACGCGGACCCACCGGCCCCCTCCAGCAATCGTTAAACTTCAGATCTTTATGCAATGTCCTCTTCGATTGATCGAAATAACCAAAATTGATTAAAACAAGGTTTACTAATTCTTCTTGCATTTGCATAAGATCGGTAGTCCAACGATTCACGTCCTCTCGTCATCGTGTTTCCCAACTCGATTTAGAAGTTCAGGTTTTATATCGTGTTTTATGTTTTAGTTGGAATAAAAATCGATGAATCGCCGCACTTTGACCTTTGAAATCCCCGTTGAGGATAAAAATCGTCGAAGCAGCCTCTTGCCTTTGGATTAGTTTTATTCGCGCATTGCTTTTTATCGTTTTCTAATTACTGTTATAACGGGTCAACCCTCATAAGCGATGTCGTTTTTTTAATCTATTTGTCATCGAAAAAATTAATGCATTTTGAAAAAAGATTAGGAAAATGGTGGGCAATAGTTTGACGATTAAAATGTAAATGTAAGTTCATTAACTTTCTCGTTGAAAAATAGATAAAAAAACGACATTACTTATGGTATGATCTAATATTATATTTTCCTCGTTTAAGAATCCATCAGCGCGCGTTCGTAAATATAACGAACAACAACATTCGAATTGCTACAGTTTTTTCTGCAGTTTCCTCGTGTCTCGTTACTTGTCCGTCATCGTCAAGATTCGAATGACATCCTCCGCAAATTCCGTGTATTTCAAGAGCATCAAGGTTCCACAAATTTAGGAAAACTAAATTTACGTAACAGTATTTGTATGCTCGCGCTCGTTCATCTTCCCGGATGCAATGGAGAGCACGAAATAATACAATATTCGAAACATAAATTCTAATCTCACCTTTCTACTTTTGTTATAGCCGCGTCTAGTCCCAAGCATTCTATGTGCCAACCCGATCGAATCGAGACGGGTTAAATAGCTTCTCGGTTCTGTTTCGCATTCGGTTCACACACGGAAGACTGGGTCATGCCAAGATCATGCCAATGAATATTTCTGTAACTCGAGAGAAGAGAAGAAAATCTTATTTTCTTACCCACATGAAAACCAAAACTGCACCCGACAATACTCATTTCTTACGATTTTCATGGTAAATTCATAGAAACTTACGGTTGAACCGCTCGGGAAATAAAAAAGTAGAGAGCACTGGTAAGTAAGATTTATTTTGAAAAGGTCGTTTAATTTTTTCTCTCTTGTTCAGTTAAAAAAATTATTTAGCTTTTCCATTCAGTAACGCCAGAACTATGTAATTTACGATTATCTCTTTAATCAGTTTATTTTTCTGCGTGTACATCGTGAAGAAAAATTTGAATGAATACATTCTTGTTGTCTTTACAAATTGATGCATTACTTTTAGTGCTGGATAGATCCAGCGCAGCGTTATCAGCGTAGCGTTATCAGCGTAGCGGTTTGTTAAATGAATACATCGGTACACAGTGATGCATCAGTAGATTCGCTTTCTATTTATTTCTATTTTTACATGCCCGTGTAGTTTTCGCCAATCACGGAACGAAGTGTGCTGCATTTCCGCGAGAAATAATCGCCGCAATAAGCTGGTCTCACCTCCCTCGACGTTTTGAAATGCTGGCGATCCTTCATGGTGAGTCGACACCGTTCTTATTTCATTTCTCGATGAAATATCGTCTTCATTTCTTCGCTGGAACGTTCATCCCCCTTCGTAATTGCTCGGTGTCCACTTTATGACCGGTGTTTAGGGAAGAATTTCCTTGCAGAGATAGCTTCGAAACATCGGTAAGTGGGAAAAAATCTGAAGGGGTTATTTTAACCGTAGTTAATTCTTACTCTTCTTAGCGTTAATTACAACGCGAGAAGAACTGACTGCGCGTCATTAGCTGGCTGCAGAGGACAAGATTAAAGTTTCAAAGGAGGCGAACTTGTTAAAAAACAAAGGAGACCGTGGCGCCTCAGGTCTTAATAAAATTCTTGTTGCTGTTCTATCTTGACGAGTGTAGTTTTATCTATCGTTCGGTCTAAGCGACTTTTCCTTGATGCAATATTTTTGTTACTGGAAACCTGTTGATCTTTTTCTATTTTATATTGTATCAATGTGTAAAGGTCTTTTTTAAAGTATTTTACTCAGTTGGAATTGATATCTCTAGATTCTTTTAATCTTTTCACTACTTTAAATTTGTATTTAAACATTTTTTTTATAAATGCATAACATCCGCAGTCTGAGTTTATTCAAACTGAACGATCTTTACAGTTGATTGAATGGTTTCGTGCAATTTATAACACACTATTTTTATTTTGAATAAAAATCCGCAGGTCTAGAAATGATGAAATAAATTTTCCAATTGCTCCTGAACGTGTACTTTTCGAGATACCGTCGAAAGTCGTTCGATAATTTCCTGGTCGGCAGCGATTTTCGCAGGAATTGGTCGTTTCCGAAAAAGAAGCTTCAATCGCGAAAAACCGACGGTGATCCTCCCTTTCTCGAGCGAGATATTTGCACGCGGGGGGGGATAAGGGTGCGAAACGAGCTCGAATTAGTGGCGGTCGACGATTCAGCGGACCGTTATGTTTCCTCTCGGTTTTTCCGCTTCTTTTTCTCTCGCCACGCCATTCCCCTTTCTACATTGAAAGGAAACGCGACATGGAAAGAGAGGCAGCTCCTTTTCCGCTGAAACGTTCCACCGTACCGCGCCTTCGCTGGGGGAACAGTTCCTTTAATATTCGGCGCTACTTTTCAATTAACGCGCTGCCTCGATCGCTTAATGGCCGGACCCCCTCGTTCCTTTTTCCTCGACGTTGAATCTCGTTGGAATCGCGAACGGGGTTCGCGCGAAAGTCGCCCTCTCGACCGAAATTTCCGGAACGACGTAACCTAAACGCGACAGAAACTCACTTTACAGAGTTTCACTTCGTTCAATGTTTAGTCTATAATAACACTATTTATCTTTCTCGAATTTATTTATATTAATTTATTTTATCTTTCTATTTTATTATTTATATTAATTTATTTTATATTAATTAATTTATTATATCGAATTTATTATATCACATGAAGAAAACCGAATTAATTTTGTTCACTTTGTTCAATGTTTAGTCTATAATAACACTATTTATCTTTCTCGAATTTATTTATTTCGAACACTGCCGCCTGCTATGCTGAAAAAAGTAGTTGCCGTTGCAGAGGAGATTCATTTGCTTTTTATATCACATGAAGAAAAACGAATTAATTTTGTTCATATCATTATTTGTAATTCTAGCATGATATTTGGGGAATACGTGCTACTTCTCTGTAACAGTATCTTTCTGCATTCTCATTATTTTTATAAAGAATTGTAAAATAGTCACTCTTCGTGCTCCGTGACCCTACCGTGGACGTTTGCATTTTTTATACTTTCACTCTCACCAAGAATAAAAAGATGAACGTTAAAATTAAAATTATAACAAAATCAAAGAACTTCCGTCAGTTTCATGTTCCTCCACTTACCTCCGAGGGAAAGGTCAAAACTCACACGTCGTATCAGCCGCGTATACGCAACAACCTACCTGTTAATTCAAAATAATTTGCATAATACCGCAAGGTAGCAAGTATTCGTCTCGCCCGGCATAAACTACAGGATTGCGGTCGATTCTGTCGCAGCGAAAGGGCTAAAGGACAGAGTAAAATGTGTAGTAGTGTTCGATCATGTCAAGAGCAAGTGTATTCCGTGATCCCGAGCGGATAGGTTCGGAAAAACCGAGGGGACGCGGGACACTGTCGCGATTTGTTCCCTCTAAAAGAAGGATCGTTGTTCTTTCCGAGAGAAAAGTTGAAATCCGATTAAAAGCTTCGCAGCGGGGAAGCAATGGCAAACTCTCTCTCTCTTTCTCCGTGCTCTCCGGGATCCGTTCGCTTCATCGGCTGAGCCGATTCGATCCCCCGATCTCGGAAGATCAACAGAAATTAAGAAGGTGGAATCAAATCCGAGGAAGGCGTCTGTGCCGTGGTAGCAGCTGCTCTCCACGGTCCCCTTCGAAATCCACCCTCTCTTTATTTTTCCTCTTCCACTGGACTGCGTCCTTTATTTCTGACTCTCGGAGCTTATTTTTGTTGGTCGATTGGTATTAGAACTGCCATAGTGAGAATCGGTGACCCGAAAATAGGACGAGTCCCTCCGATGGTCTCGGATAATTCGTTTCGTCTAACAAAGACCTAATTTCTCGAATATTAGCACCGATTCAAAGAGAAATACGAGGACCTGCTGTTCAATCTACTGCCTCGCTTAGGATTTTTATTATTTAACTATTCGCACTTTGTTGGCGCAGCTAGGCCGGCATAATGTACTCCACGATTGTTGATGGTGGTAGTATCTTCTTTTGTTACCCTGAAGGGGAAGCCTAGCCATCATCGTTACGGATATTTTTAAAAACGCGAATGAACTTTTTATGAAATGCCCTTCTAGCTAAATTTCTACCTGTTTCCAATTATTTGGAATTGATGTAGACAATTTTTTATTTTGCATCCGTGGTGTAGTTATCGTTTCAAAAGTGTAAGAATATTTATACCACCGTGTGCATTGCTTGTCATATGTTTAACCATTATACATACATACGTTTTTATAGATTTATGCGTTGTGCCATTATACATATGTATTTTTGTCAATTTATACATTGCGTATTTTGTTAGCAAATGGACGTAACTCAAGCAATCAGATTCCAATCCGAATCAACACGTTTGGGTAAGCTTACAAACATTACTAAAGTTGTAAAAATTGATCGAACCTTGCGCTGTTAAATTAATTCCTATTATCTTAATATTTCGATCGAGATAAAAATTACTTAATGTACGTAACGTTCTGAGTTTGTTAAATAAACATTAGAGACAGTTCCTAGCGAGTAAGAAACGGATGAAGAAGTATTACGCCGCGTCGAGTCTCCTCCTTACATATGGGAAAGCGAAATTTTCAGTTTCCCGGGTCCGATGAACGATAAATGATAACGGAATCACAGCAGATCGATCGATAGCTGCCATTCAACGACACCGAAAATATGCGTGACGGTTAAGCGAGACTTAAAGGGCCTCGGCGATGACAAGGAGGCACAGAAAATGCGAACTTAGCTGCACTTAAGCGGACTTTGCACCCGCGCGCTCGAGGGTATGCACTTGCATTTTGAGGTTGCACTCTTTCGCACGTTCATTAGCGGCGCAAATTTACCTGGCGGCTAGCACACCGGCTCCACTCGTTGTCTTGCTCCGTACAAAGTGGCCCAAGAGATCCATGCAGACCTTGCTCTCTTTCTCTCTCTCTTTTCACGAGCTGCGCTTCTTTGCATTCGAAATGAACCGGTGCAGTATGCATTTCTCGCAGTGCGGCTAGCGTTTTCGCTATATCCGTCGCTGGACCTATTCGATACCGGCATTTAGAATCTAAAAGTTGCTCGAGCGACATGTTTCTGTAGAATCTCGAATCTTAAAGCCATTATCGATCGACTGCTTCGTCGTACTTTATTATTTTTTAACCGACTTCGAAAAAGAAGGAGGTTACTCAATTCGACCTGTATGTGCCTTTTTTTCGCTTTTTAACTTCCCGATTTTATAGGGAAGTTACTGTAATGACCCCTAAAATCGAAAATCGATTTTTTAGCAGATGTCACGTTTCATGGTCATTGGAGTCATTTTAGACTATTTTTATTAAAATGTTTGTGTATCAAATTTTTCGTTACCGTTTTCAGAAAAAGTAACAATGGGATCAGAATGATAAATGATGCAATCGATGTACCCTGCTGTAACTTAGAGCTGATTAGATTTTGGTCCAGTTTGGTCCAGTAGTTTTTTAGTTTTTTAAATTTTTTTTCGAAAGAAGTTCACTCAACAATGTAATTTATACGAGAAAACATAAATTTTTCACCTCAGAAACAAACGTAATTAGTTAAAAAAAGTTTTTGTATTTTAAACAAATTTTTTTTTATTTTTAAAAAAATTTTTTTTATGAAAAAAATGAATGAAATTACATATTCGAGATTTTCGGTACTTTTTAACACGTTTGCTACCACCGTCACACACGCGTGACGTTCACAATTTCGTATTCCACGTGAAGCTAGTGAACTGTGAAGGAACTAGTAGATTAGATCTGAGAGCGAAGTCTGGTCTAAGAGAGAAAACTTGAAGAGGATGGCTATGAAATTCGATCGATGATGGATTTGGTTTGAGAGCAGCGATAAAACGATAAAAAATGTACGATAAAAACGTATAAGAAGAGACTGTATGAAAAATTGAAGGAGATTAGAAAAAGGCATGCGGGATAGATGGGACTTGGTTTTGCTGGATTAATGGAGAGATTGAACCATCAAGGTGAAGGAGTTAGCAACGAGGAATGAGTAAAGAAAATGTAGATAAAGAGGATAGGATCTAGAAGATTGGGAAAGACGATAGAATAAAGAGGAGGATTCTTTCGAGGGTGGAGGTATTCTCTCAACGTTTAGGAACATCGCGAAGGAGTAGAGTAAGAGGGCAAAAAGCAGGAGCTATCAAAGATGATAAAAACCATTGAAAGAAATGGGTGAAAGCAAAGAAGACAAGGTGAAAAAAGCTAAGTGGAGGTAACAACAGTAAAAAGCTGGAGTGTAGAGAAAAATGGTAGGCGAAGTCCAAAGCCGGAGGTCTCGTTCTCGAATAAAAACGGCAGGAACCGGGACAAGCGTAAACGCAGCGGAGGCTCTGTAGTTGGCGGAAACAAAGGGACCAAAGGCAACGTGTAATTGGTTCAAGCACGATGATTCGAGACACTACGCTGCGTGAGACGGAAGGAAATGAGGCAGCCTCTAAACGAACGGGGGCTCCGCGTGTAACGCAATCAACCAGAGTACCGTATTGTTAAACGGAACGATACTTTTCGAAATGAAGCTTGAAACGGCACTCGAGAAAAGGAGACCAGACCAGGCGCATTTTGGCGAGCTGTTTCTATTTGCTCGGGCCAGCCTCGTTACCAGGGGATCGAAAGCTCTTTAAACGTTCCCCCGGCGGCGGCATTTCGGTGCCATAATTCACCCTGAAGAAGCGGGGAATCGATGAATAGACTTGGTTCATGCGAATTTATGGGTTTCTGTAGAGGCTAACGTGGCAGAGAGGTGCATTTCTCAAACAGGTGTCTCAAGAATATCCCCCGTCTTCTTCAGGGTTCGTATTTCATGAGACTGTCTCTGCTGTATACAATTGGCGGCGTTTAGGTTCTATTAGCCATTTCTTTGTCGATGTTTTATTAATGTGCTCCTTCTGGACATCTTGATCCTCGTCTAATTAATTGGAGACAGCTTGATCTTCTCGTTGTGAGTAATTGAACTTGTTTTCTGGAAAGCTTATGTGTGACGTTCCTTTTGTGGCTGATCGCACTTCTTTTAGACAGTTTCGTCTAAAAGACGTGACGAGAGTAACACCTAATGAAGATCTTTCTAGCAGGTTAGATTATTCATTGTAAAATGGCTATTTGAGTGATGTTTTTGACACCGGAGCGCAAGAAGGGGTGACGATGAAGTGCTGACAAGGATTACGAAAATCATCGAGGAGTAGAGTAAAAAGAGAACAAGGAGAGACTATGAAGATCCTAAAAACTGAACAGAGAGCCAAGAATTTTGTTTCGTCGGCTGCGCCAAAGTGTTGAAGTGCTGATGCGGTACAGTGGAAGAAGATGAAGACAAAGAGAGCAGGCTGGCAAAGGTGAGGAGAAATAACCGGATGGAGAGACTTGAGAGAAAATGCGAAGTACACGATACTTCTGTGGACAGAGTGGGAGAAAGGGTGTTGAAGTAGCAGGGTAAGGGACCATGCCAAACAAACTTACAAAGAAGAAGAGAACGAAGGAACAAGTAGAGGTTGGAAGAGAACAAGTACAGAGGATAGGGTCTAGCTTCTTGAAGGGGTAAACGCGTCCTATCGAAGGGGTGGCGAAGAAGTGCCACGGAAGACAAGGAAGATAAAGAGGACAATTTTGACGAGGCTAGCGAGGACCACGAGGCAGTGAGGCCATAACAGAAACGGCTACCAAAGTGACTCTGGAAACCGAGGAGTTACAGTCTAGTTTCCTCGGACTGATGAAGCCGTTGAAGCATCGGACCAAAGGAGCGCCATCGAAGATAAAGAGAATTCCGACAAGGTAACGAAGGATCGTGAGGCACTAGAGTAAGAAACTGCGAAAGATATCAATCGGTAATTCTTGCTGGGCTGGCTGGAGGGATGCTTGTGGATCATCTTGACGTTTAACTGCAGAATGAACCGAGTCCGAGGAGGACGAATCAGGACAGATGAGTAGGAGGATCGGGAGGCAGAAAATCTGAAGGAAATGCCGGGAGAAGAAGATGGTTTCGGCCGTGCTGGGAGGAGAGGGGTTGAAGTCTCGCCTCTCTCTCGGAGGGGTTGAAGTCTGGGGTTGTTCGTCGGCGAGGAGGGAACCGTATGACGTCATAGATGAGGGTTGCCCGGGCAACGGGGAAGCGGTTCACCGCCGCGTCGGGACGCCGTCGTGCGTCGCCACCGACGGCGCGACGTAAAAATCAATTTGGACCTTGGCTAGGTGACCGTTCGCTCGGCGCTGCATCGCGGCTGCTCCGGTGGCGGCTCGAGAGCACCACGTTTTTCCCTTCCGTCGAAAGAGCGAACGAGAAAGAAAGAGGAAAGTGGAAAGAGGAGAGAGGAAAGAGGTGTATGCCGGCCAGCTTACGACCGCGCTTTGCCGAGTCGAGTTGAGCCGAGGCGAGCTAGCCAGCCTGCCAGCCAGCCAGCCAGCGCGAGCAGAGCGGAGCGGAGCGGAACGGAGCTAGCCAGCTTGCGACCGATACCGCGCCAGCTCAGTCGCGAGTTGCCAACCGAGCGGTTACCAGACCGAGCTCAAAACGTGCTCCGCCCGCGCCTAGCTTGCCTGCTTTACTCGCGAGCCGACAGAGACGACGCACACCCGCGCGCGCGCACACATACACGAGAGTTGTGATACACACGCTCTCTTGCACTCACACACCCACACACACACACATACAGACACGCACTCGCTCAGCCACACGCCCACAATCACACTCAACCGACACGGACACACAGAGACACGAGAAACACACTAATACCGAGACAGGGAGGCAAACACACTGATTACGTCCATCCCCGAGCGACATCGCTGTGTGTGTTCTCGCTTACACTTTTGTGCGTGCGCTCTCTCTCTCCTTTTCCCTCCTCCTCCTTCTCCACCTCCACTCTCTATCTCGTATCCGAAGCCCTCAGCAGCTTCCGCGTTCGCGCGGACGATGATCCACGAGGGGCTCGCCTCGCGACGCCGCCGACAACCACCGGGACGCTGCTCGACGCCGAACACGTTGCTCCGCTGAAGAGGACATGCTCGAGATCTGTCGTCTCGCGTCGAGACGCCGGTGGTCCAGATCGAAGCGGACGATCAGAAGGATCGCGATCGCAGGATAGACGTCGACGGCCGCGGAGAGGATCGTGATCTCTCGAGAGTGTGGAAGGGCCGTGGGCCCGGCTCGAGGCCGGGCGGAAGTGGTGTAGTAGATAGACGACGACGACGACGACGACTCTCTGTTTCCTCCTTGAGAAAGCCGGCTTTTTCATCCCTCCGGAGCAGCCACCCTCCTCCGCCCTCTCGGGACTTCGATCGACCGTGTTTGCACCTTCGTGGCAGTTCGTTCTACCCGTGGTAGAGGATCCGCGAAGACTCCTCGCGGGTTAGTGTTTGTCGATATATCGTGTGTGTGAGAGAGAAAGAGAGAAACAGAGTGGGAGGGCGAGGAAGAGAGGACGAGAAGAGAGAGATGTGCTCGCGAGGAAAGGGAGGCGGCGGACGACGCATCAAAGCGTCGCGGCACCGAAGAGGATCGTCTGGCTCGTCGGCCGAGTAGCTACGGATTGTACCGGGCAGACGACGACCCGTTTCCCTCGTCCTCGTACAGGAAAGATAGTGAACAGGGGGTTGAGAGGGTGGGACGTGAGACAGAGAAAGAGTGGGAGGAGAGAGATAGAGAGAGGGAGAGAGAGAGCAATTGTTCCGCGAGCGGCGTCACGAGGAAGCTGTGACGCATGCGACGTGCCGTCTATCGCTTCGGCCCGTGCCGAGAGGAAAACATCTGCGCGACCGACCGGTCGGGGCTGCTTTTCACTCGCGCGTCGTCGTCGTCGTTCTGACGTACCACGGACGCGGAGGTGAGCGCGCGTGGCTCCAGACCACCGTGCGTTCTGCGTGCGATCTCCGTGCGATCCGGCCGCGACCGGGTAAAAACAGCTCGTCGCGCGTGCCGTGAAGTCGTTCGACGCGGGACACGCCGATTCACCGGCCACGCGAAGGTGACGCGAGACCACCCTGCCACCGGAATTCTTGCCGGACGCGGCTAACGAGCTCACACCGTCCTGTAGTGATATAGGATCACCAACGAGAAGATCGCACCTGTCACTCGCTAACGATAGCGAAATCTAGCAATAAATCAAGAACATCGCAGCTGAAGTCAGCTAACGTTCTACCCGGCGAAAGCTGATCGCCACCGTGAAAATCGCACGCGACGAACAACAACTGTTTCTTTCTATCAAAGGCTTCTCAGGATGACGAACAGCCGATCCTCCTCCCGGACCAGCTGAGCCAGCAACGGGATGCGCGCGAATCCGCTCGGAGAAGTCTAGGATCGAGGAGATCCGCTTCGGGTGCTCTAGGATGTAGCCTCGATCTCGATGATTGTCGAGGACAAAGAGGAACAGGCTCGCGGTGCTTAGAGAGAAGGAACAGGTGGAAGATCTTCGGCTGTACGTCGGGAATCGCTGTGGCAGGATAGTTCTCTCTTTTTGAGCGAGCACCGCTGAGTACCGTATCAATGATGTTGGAGGGCACGCTGCCAGGAGGAGATTGGCTGCCGCGGTGTTCCTTGCGATCCCACGCCGGTTCGTAATACCGATCGGATCGGGTACAAGATCGAGCGATCACGGCGAAGGAATGGTGTTGTACGATGACGAGGGACTTGGTGCACGGTGGTCGTAGGGTCGCGGTCCCGTTGTCGGCGCGGCGGTCGTGGTCGTGGTCGTCGACGCGTTGGGATCGCTGTGCTACGATCAGCTAATAGAGATCGGCCCGGATGAGGCTGCGAGACCGGCCAACTTTTGTTGGAGACACTCGCGCAGAGAGAGGACTATACAGGGAATCGTAGAGGACGGTTCTAGGCTCTTGCCAGTGCCGCTGGATCGATCCCAGAGTAGGATGATCGGAGGATCCAGGGTGCAGAGCTAGTCGAAAAGGTGCGAACGCGTTAGCGGATAACCCGAGTCGGTGTTAGCTAAAGCGGCTTACCGAATCCTGGAAGACGGTTCTGGGTTCTGGGTTCTAGGTTCCACTGGTTCCGGTGGATCGATCTGAAAGGGGATGATCGGAGGATCCAGAGGTACTCGGAAAGGTGTGAACGTTTACGGATCGCTAGACGGTGCTAGCTGAAAGGGCTCGGCAAGTATCGCGTGATCTATTCCAGAAAGGGGATGATCGGAGGATCCAGAGTGCAGAGGTACTCGAAAAGGTGCGAACGTTTCCGGATCCTTAAGCGGTGCTAGTTGAAAAGGGGGAGGTTTTTGTTGCGCGGGAGGAGGACGTTCTAGTAGGTGTGCGTTTTGTCGTAAAAGTGAGTTTCGTGTGAAAATTCGCGGGACAAGTGATAGTTCGCCGAGGGTCGGACAGGTATACCACCGTCGAGCATGGCCTCGGTGGCAGCGTGGCTGCCGTTCGCGCGGGCGGCCGCGATCGGTTGGGTGCCGATCGCCACGCATCCACTGCCGCCGCCGCCGATCCCGAAGGATCGTCGCAAAGCCGACGACGAGAAGCTGTTGATCAACGTGAGCGGCCGCCGTTTCGAGACATGGCGGAACACCCTCGAGAAGTATCCGGACACTCTTCTTGGCTCGAACGAGCGCGAGTTCTTCTACGACGAGGAGAGCAAGGAGTACTTCTTCGACCGTGATCCGGACATCTTCCGTCATATACTGAATTACTACCGGACCGGTAAGCTCCACTATCCGAAGCACGAATGCCTGACGAGCTACGACGAGGAGCTGGCGTTCTTCGGAATTCTGCCGGATGTAATCGGCGACTGTTGCTACGAGGACTATCGCGACCGTAAGCGCGAGAACGCGGAGAGGCTGATGGACGACAAGCTTAGCGAGAACGGGGACCAGACTCTCCAGCAGCTGCTCGACATCAGGCAAAAGATGTGGCGAGCCTTCCAGAATCCTCATATCTCGACCGCCGCTCTGGTCTTCTACTACGTGACCGGTTTCTTCATCGCCGTTAGCGTATTGGCGAACGTAGTCGAGACCGTGCCGTGCGGTAATCGGCCGGGACGCGCCGGCACCCTTTCATGCGGCGAACGTTACAAGATCGTGTTCTTCTGTTTGGATACCGCGTGCGTCATGATATTCACCGCCGAGTACTTGCTCAGGCTGTTCGCGGCCCCGGGACGCATCAAGTTCGCGAGATCCGTCATGTCCATCATCGACGTGGTCGCCATACTGCCGTACTACATCGGCCTCGGTCTCACCGACAACGACGACGTCTCCGGGGCATTCGTCACGTTGCGCGTCTTCCGTGTGTTCCGGATCTTCAAATTCTCCAGGCACTCGCAGGGTCTCAGGATCCTCGGCTACACGCTCAAGTCGTGCGCGTCCGAGCTCGGCTTCCTCGTCTTCTCCCTGGCCATGGCCATCATCATATTCGCCACCGTCATGTTCTACGCGGAGAAGAACGTTGACGGGACGAACTTCACATCGATACCTGCCGCTTTCTGGTACACCATCGTGACTATGACCACTTTGGGGTGAGTATCATTATACAGTATACTATTCTTCGTTCTACCCTATTGTCTCTCCTATCCCCAGTATTTTATTCAGACTTTACAGCGTAGAGATTATGCGCCGCAATACCGAGTTCAAATATGGTTTCAACAAGTCCCTCTGTTGTGGTGATGCTAATTGTTTAAACACGAGGACGCGGAAACATTTTGTCTTCTGATAAGGGAGTTCACCCAATCGTAACACGCAGATTTTAATGAAATTTTTTAGTACGATGTAGAACACAAAAAATATTTGACACGTATTTTTTTATAGCGGCTGAGATTCATATTGGCGGGGTGAAAATTGCTTTCAAAGTTCGAGTGGAAAATTCTATTTTATTGAATATCTCCGAAAGTATTGGAAAGTATAGGAGGCAATTTTCACCCCTTGACATGAATCTCAGCCGCTATAAAAAAATACGTGTCAAATATTTTTTTGAGTTGTATATCATATCAAAATTTCATTAAAATCGGTGTGCTACGATTGGGTAACCTCCCTTGTCAGTCAGCTGTTTAGACTCTACTGTTCAGGCTATATAAATACACACTATGCCTACGGAAAAAGATTCATTAATTGTAAGATTAATTTCATAAAATGAATGAAATTTATTCAGAATCATTCAATGTTTCCCTCACTGATAAAAGGAACCAAATCAATGATCAACAGCTAACCAGAAATACCGCGACCTGGTCAATGAAGGGTCGATTCTGACCCCAGTCTATTCATTATATACACGTTGCAACGCTTTCAGCTCTTTGAAATTCCATTTTCATCACCTGTGTATAACTTTCTTCACTTTGTGCACATTTCCGTAAAATTACTCTTAAATGCTGTTTCGTAGGGCAAAGTTTAATCATGTCTCTGATTAGATTCACAATCAATTAGTGTCTTTTGATGAAAGTTTGAAAGTAAGTTCACTGTTAACCGAGTTAAAGTTGAAAGGTATACGTATACACGAACAAGAAAAAGAGAAGTTATCTTAGAATCGTGAATGATTTATTAAATATTCAGATGCCTGGCCGTGTAAAAATTGTTGCGCGTTAGAGTATGCCACTTTTTATCTGGGTATCATGGATATATATATTTCTTCAAAACTGTAGCTAGTAACGCTTCTAATACAAACGCAAAAATACTTAATTCTAAAATCCGGAACATTTCTGTGAAAAATGTTAGGACCACTTTTCGCTGTTCCGACTGAAAAAAATCGGAAAAATATCAAGGATATTACAACTCTCTACTTTAACACTGTTATCGATAAAGAATAGAAAATAAATTTTTTAAATGATTATTCTGTTCGACGTTCAATCTACACATTTTCGTCAACAATTCTGAAAATCCGCAGTCCGAAGATAATGCAGGTGAGCCCGCGGGACAAGTACTAACCCGAAAAAGTAGAAATCCGTGTCATATCATTTTACCCGTATCTATTCGCGACGCGGCCCGCATCTATTAATTTTTTTTCCTCGGGAGGCCGAGTTTTATCGGGAACGCATGAATCGAATCGAGTTTCCAGGATAACACGTATTCTTGAGCGGGGCTTACGGAGCTTCCACGAAAGTAATTGGCTCCGTGTAAACCGCCCGAAGCTGCAACAAGCAGCCCGGTCTCCAGTGATATTTTTAACAGAGGTCGTTGTCGACCTTTTTACCTCGAAGGGCCTCGCCTTTAGCTTCCTCTAAATATCTGCGACAGAAGCACCGTCGTCCCCGAAAGTCCGCCAACAATTTCTTTCGGTCGCGGTTATAGTACCGGCTCTCGTCGTCGTTTTATCATAAACTCCAGTTCCTCTTCCGCCAGAGGTCCTCTCTCATTTCGCGAATTAAACCGATCCTTCTGAACGTCCTCGGGAACGAGAGGAGGATGCTTCTGTTTCTCTTCAAAGACTTGAACCTGTCCCCAATAAAATTCTTTCTTTCCCGTCGACCGCGTTTTCCCATTCTCTTTGAGCTTTCCCCCCGGTTAACAAGTGCCTATCTTCTTTCTTTCGGACTTCGTTCCGTTTTGTCTCGGACCTTGCCTTTTTCGATTCGAAGCCATTTAGCTCCGCCGACGCCGCTTTTCCGTTATCTGAAAGGACCCTTGAGGTTTTACCCCTTCTCGCCATTGTAACGAGCATAATGTTGATTTAATAGGTTTCATGACGTTTGCCTCCTGCGCGAATTATTTATTGCTGTGAAGGGTTAAAGTGCTGGATTGCGGATTTTAATAAAAAAATAAGAACTGTCTGCATCGATTGCAAGAGCGATTTAATCTCTTCTGTTAATAATTTTAATAGCTTGTAAATAATATTAAATTCATTTGACAGAGTCGAAATGATTTATTTAATAAAATCAAAGTTACAGCGGCAAGATTACATACGTCAAATATATCAGTGTAAAAGTGAATTTATCAATGAAGGCAAATATAGTATTGCATGACTCTCATGTGGCTCATGTATTAATTAAATGACAGTGTCATTACAACATGTCTCTTTAGATTCTTTTCGGTGTAATTCTTCGATTATAATAATTTTTGGAAGAGTACCAGTGAAGTTCTTGATTCAATGAAGACTTGGCAGAACGTTCGTTTCTTGTACAATTTCTCAAAGACTTTGACATTGCAACTATCTGACATTTCCAAGAATAATTCTCCGTAAAGGTAACAATTCATAAAATGTAAGTTCTGATGTTTACACATATCTATATAAATAAAAATGTAAATGTCCGTTTGTTTGTAATCGGTCATCTCCGTAACGGCTGAACGTAGAAAGCTGCGGCTGAGCCATTAGACGCAGCGTTTCTTCATCAGCATGCGAAAAAGTTAATTCGTTCAAGAGCTTTGACAATTTTTTTCCACCGACTACAACGTTAACTGGTTATTTTAAGTTATGTGAATGTTCAAGTTATGTACCAAAAATCTCAGGAAAACCCGAAAAGTTGTTTAAAGATCCGAACGAAGGTAAGAATCGCCAAAGAGAGAAGATTAGGAGAAAGTGTCCCAAAATCCGGATTCCTTGGAGTCCACGCAGGGGCCATGATCGATTAAAGTCTCCGTGGTCGATCTTGTATCTCTAATTGTCCCGTTCGACTCTATTTTCGTCCCACTTAGCTCCGAATTTAGCCGGTCGCCGTAGGAGCGGGACAAAGCGATGAAAGATTCAGCGTTCCCTGTATCCGAGCTGCTAAAACTGAGCAACGTGTTTCTCAAGACACGAGACACGTCCCTTTGAATCATTCAGCTCCAGCTACATGATCTTCTTCTCGTCGAGAGGAGAAAAAAATGACAGAATTATCTGTCCCGGAAAACTTTCCACAAGAAGCTAGTCTAAATATTAATCTTTTAAGCAAGAGTGACGAGTCCATTTTTCATTCTTGTTCGCCAACGTCTGTCAGAAACTTTCCCTCTTCTTCTTAATTCAATGAATAATTTCTTCGTTTCACATTAGTCTTTCTCAATCGTTCAGCATAATGATTAATAATTACAATTATTTGTTTGCTATTGCTGTGTCTGAATAGACGACTTAATTGTCGACTGTAGATCGGTGTATAAATGAAATAGAACACCTAACACGTAAGTTTGATTGTGACCAAATTTTAGTCACGCCAATTATATTCATTTTGCGTTTCGTTTTCACATACGTTTATAATTGCGATATCACCTGGCTAACCCATGTGCATCGTTAGCATACACGTACGCGTTATTTTCCTACACGAAATAATTAGTCTACATCGCTGTCGTTATCATCAATACCGTGTACGTGTGTCCGTAACCAGATGTGCGTAACAACTGCCGTGCAAATTACTGAAATACGTAGCTGTCTTTCACTATACGAAATTTTTATATTCAATCCTCGGATCCATTTCGATCCAGAATTACGAACGTTCCATCTAAATTTGAATTTTGGTAGACTACCTAATAACTACCTAACCTATAAGAGAATCAATTTTGATCTTAACCCTTCACTGCATGATTGTTTTAATTGGCATAAAAAAATTGAAAGGAGGTCACTGCTTGTATTTTATTTAAGGGTAAAGTATTGAAAAAAAATTAAAACACCATTTTCAGAAAAATAAACATAAATGAAGATAGTAAGAAACAGTGGTGCACCCGGGGGGCAGACGGCCAGGTCCCTCCCACGCCCCCTCCAAGAAAAAAGGAAAGAAAACACTGGAAAATTAGCTAAACCGGAGAATAGCTGCTTCGAATAGGTTTGAAAATATGTAAACTAATTATGGATCTAGCCATGGTTGCTATGGAATTGTTAAAAGTATTCTGTAAGGGTTAAGAACATGATTTCCCCAAAATTGAACGTCAATACTGATCTAATTTAAATGTGAAAAAATAAAAACGTGGTAGTATGAATGTCCCGGAGTTTCTGTTTTTCAATATCTCTCTCTCTCTCTCTCTCTCTCTCTCTCTCTCTTGTCGAGGTGACTAGAAAAATGGTAAACGTTTACACAAATCATTTTCTGGGCACTGTTTACATACAATAGAGTGTAAATAGTAAAACGTATAATAATCGTAATCTAAATGATATCTACATAGTTTAAAATCGGTGACAACAGCATTACATTCCTGCTGGCGATGTCAGTGGTTTAAAAGTATAGTGCTGTCTCAAAAGCTTTAGGCAAGTCCCTCGACATCTTGGACCCTCGAAGGGTGACCCTTCGGTTTTGTTCCCGGTCCCGAGCCCTTCCTCTATTTCTGCCCACCGGTGAAATCTGTGTCAATGGTATTTTCGTTTCGTTTTCGCACGGACAGCTGACAGTCAACGTTGATCTCCGACACGCAGCCGGTGGTCGTCCGTAAACAGCTCCGTGGATCCTCCTTCTCATAGATTCCGTCGTAATCTACTCCGAGATCTAGCTAGAAATGGACGCGACCAGTTGCTATCTTTGCAGTGTGTTTAGAATTTTGCAAACGGAAAACGAATTTTCTCAAAATTCACTTTCACCCACTTGTACGCGTTGATGATTTTTCGATAATCGATAGAATGATCCAGATCCATTAGTCTGTATCTCTATTTTCGTCGTACCGATTCATCGACTCGATAACTCGATGATGTTCGACGCGTGGGTGGATGGATCTGGAGAAAAAGTCTCGGGATTATTCACCGGATGATAGATCTTCGTTGTACGATGACTGGCAGCGGTTTAAAAGTGTTGGCCAAGCTAATAGTTCGACATACGAGCGATTAGGACAGGTAAAAATACGTTGTTTTGAGTAACGGTAGTTATTTTTGAAGGAATGTTTCGTGTAAACATGACTGTACTGTTTATTATGAAGTTTTTACATTTTGAAACCGTGCGTTTGACAAGCCGAGTGTATTCGATATATCTCGTTTGTTCATCAACTAGTGTCTTGTAAGTCTTTCAAATATTCTATATTCAAATGGACTAAAAGAGATCGGTATTATCTATATTAATTAAACGAGATGGGACTTGCCTTTAAACAGAAGAATATGTATGTCATTATTTTCTGATCAATATTACGAGGTAATCTTTAGCTACTGTTTAAAGATGTTTTATTTATTATAGCATCGCTAAATCTCGAGGGTTTCACCAGTTAAAACTACGCCTCTGATAATGCAAAGCAATGGAATAATGTCTCCGTCAGTAGAACGAAACGATGGAAGCCGTTCCTGTCGCAGGGCGTCTTTCTTATTTGCACAGAAACCCATCTACGTTGTCTCGATTACCACCCCCTCCATCATTATTCAGTTTCTACGTCTGTATTATTCCTTTATCTTGGATATTACATCCGAGGAGAGGATTATTAGTGGATCCTCATGCAAATTTCAAGCTTCTCCGTGATCATTCCAGCATGCCGATATTTGTCCTCCTCGTCGATAGGTTCGAGGGTTTATAAATAAAATATCGAGCCTCGTTAGAACTTTGTTAAGGCGTTCTGGGGTGTGCGCATAAATTTCACGATATAAGATTCAGTAGTATTTTACCGATAGGCGAAAATACGTGAATTGTTGTGTACGAAGAATTTTTTACATTTACAATCCCTTCATTCTATTAGTACATAATTCAATCAGGTGTCGCTGTCAACATTCATCTTATTTGAGGAGTAGGAAAACATACTCTAACACAGGTCGCTTTGAACGAAGAATTATTTTAATACGTCAACTCTTTATTTAAAAAAAAATAATTTAACGGGGCGTCGCTTTCAAGATCCATTCTATAGAGTGATAGGAATAAACTGGAACAGATAAGACAACCCCTGAATAATTCAATGGGGTTGTTGACTCCAAGATCTATCTTATAGACGATCAGGAAAAGAATGTTCTACAACAGATTGTTTTGAAGAGAATGTATTAAAAAATTTGTCAACCCTTGATTGCAAGATTCGTCAACCCTCTGAAATAGTTCAATGGGGGTGTTGACTCCAAGATCTATCTTATAGAAGATCAGGAAAAAAATGTTGTACAACAGATTGTTTTGAAGAGAATGTATTAAAAAATTTGTCAACCCTTGATTGCAAGATTCGTCAACCCTCTGAAATAGTTCAATGGGGGTGTTGACTCCAAGATCTATCTTATAGAAGATCAGGAAAAAAATGTTCTACAACAGATTGTTTTGAAGAGAATATATTAAAAAATTTGTCAACCCTTGATTGCAAGATTCGTCAACCTCTGAAATAGTTCAATGGGGGTGTTGAATCCAAAGTCCATCTCACAGAGTGTTTCGAAAATAATACTCTGAAGTAGATCGTTGTCTTCGGCACATTTTAATATGATCTGTATATTCTAATCTTCTGCATTAGCGTCGTACGAGGCAGGTAGTGCTCCGATGGCAACTTGAGATGAATTTAATTGGCGAACAAGCGACAATGTTTCGTTGATTGAAGTAACTTGCCGACGACTCGGCTGAACGCAGATCTGTTGGATCTATAAGGTTCATTAAAGGATAATGACGACCCATTATTGCGCGGCTCGCGATTCCACTGTCCAGACAAATGCGTTTCGTCGATGGAATTATAATAGGCGGCGTTTCCACGTTTTCCCCGTTAATTATTCCCATTTAGGTGCGAGCTCCGCCGTGTCTCTGTGTCGCGTGGATTTTCGCGTTGCCGTAATCATTTTACTCGCGCCCCGTTAAATTGTTTTCGACGGACAAATAGGTATAACACCTCCGGATGACGCGGATTTATAGCAACTTTCGTTCGATCATTATTCGCCCCGGTCCCAAATGATTATGAGAATCCTACTTGTTATATGGATCTCCTTGCGATCTGTTTCGTGATAGCATAGGGATCGCTTTGCTCTTGAAACTTTAAAATAGTTCAACAAATAGATTAGTGATTGAGGATTCGTTGATAATATTTGTTAATTTATCTGCTAAATCGTTTCAATATGTCACGAAGAAAGCACGTGTTGCAATTTAATAAAACTGTCCAACTAGCGGCCAGCGAGCCAAATTTTGCTCGTTCTCCCACTTCCTTATTCCGCTGAGGTGCGAAGTGATGACCCTCACTACTTGACACAGCAACTTGATGGTCACAGGAAGGTCATTATATAATATGGCATTGGAGAGGACTCACTATTACATCGTAAAAAAATATAGAGTTCCATAAAAACAAATATTGATGACCTTGATATCTAGGAAAGAATGACCATGAAAAAAGTTTTTTCCTAATCATTATATTGCCCCTTCGGTTAGGTTAATATTGTCCTACAACGTTTTTTTCTAGTACTAAAACTAAGCGAGATATTCAAGGTGGTCAAGCTAGCTGGGACACCCTGTATATGTATATATGTATAACTAAGTATTTTTTCCAAAGACCAGTCATTTGTTTGATTGGTTTCGATAGAAGTAGCGTTAAGATAATTTATTTATCTTTAAGAATTTATTTTTCGCGGCGCAACGGTTCGATCAAATTCTACAAACTACGAACTCTAACAATATTTGTAAGCATAGCCAAACGTGTCGATTCGGATTTGAATCAAAGTGATTGAGGCCACGTTTTGATATTAAAAATGTTCAATAGTTCTCGGGAAAAGAAAGGTGGTGTTTCGAAGTAGTGTTAAAGTAAAAATCGGACGGATTTGATAATTGAGAACAGTCACTAAACGAACGTGTTAGGATAATGAAAACAAAAGAATAAATAACTTATGTAGCAGATGCATACAGACATGCACCTTATGAAAAACACACGAACATTCTGTTGCACCCAATAGATTCTAGTGACAGCCGTTCGTCCATCGGTTCGGCATAGATTCGAAAAGTATCGCGCTAGAACGCAACTAGGGATATCCCCGAGGCACCTGTTGATCCTGCTCGTTAAAGTTTGAAGGAACCGACCTGGACTATAGCCTGGACACGCGAGCTATCCGGGAGAAGAGGTCAGGTGGTGCTGACACAGGAAAAAACCGGCGACGTTATTACCCTGTGTGCAAACAATCACCTACCTCAACTATGTTTGCCGAGAGTGCCACCCCCCTTTTCGTAACCGTTCGAACGATAGCGAATCTCGGCTCCGATTAATGTGTATGCGCTGCCAGAGTTTGCTCGTCGCATACACTCGATAAATAGGAACTCGTTAATTATGGTCGCGAACCTATGCGGAAAATTGCCGCCGCATTTTCACACGGCTACTGCTTCACCTTCTTCCGAAACAAAAAAAAATAACAATTGTACTTTCAACCCTCAGACACGTCATGACTTTCTTATAACATCGTGCACATTGAAGGGAAATATTGTACAACGTTAACAGCAAAAAATGTTTCCTTATTTCGATCGTAAGATTGTTGCTAACAATATTTTTATGCTATCGGCGCACTGGTTCGATCAATTATTTATTTTAAACACTATTTGAAAATACTTAATTAATTAGTTTATCGATCGTAATTTATCTTTCGGATATTATGAATTTTATTCTCGGCAGTATTCCAATAGTATTCCCACATAGTAACTATTTGTTATGTAGAAAAATGATCGAACCGTGGCGCCGAGAATAAATTCATACTATTTGAAAATTATCACAATAATATTTTTTCGACGTTTCGATCTTACTTCAGATCATTTTCAAGAAAAATAGAAGAATCGCAACCTTTACAGTTTCAAATCCAAACCGTCTTGTCATTGACGCATAAAAATTTGTGTTTGTTGTGAATGTTAACAGCAAATATTACCAGTCTATTAGATGGCATGTCTATACTATCCCAGGAACACAGCCATTTTTCATTTATACGAAAATTCATTTTCAACGCTTGGTACACGAAGCAATAAACGAAATAATTTAACACTATGTGCCTGTGTAAACTTTTGACCATTCTCTAACAATATGCGTCCAAAGAAACAAATTTTGGCTGCAGTGTAATTACTGCCCTTCCATTCACAAAGAAGAAGAATAACTAATCAGGAGTTTCTAAAAATTTTGCAATCAGCACACTCCTGCATACATTCTCGACCAACTCTACTTCCAAGTGCCATTTGGTATTCAAGTAGTACGATCACCAGAGTACGTATATATAAAACATCCCCTCAGTTCGAAATAAATAAAAGTTCGAATCTGATTTGCTCCCATCGTAATCCGACGAAAGTTGCGATCTCGTTTCGGTTTTTTCAGACCGGTCTTCTAGTCGAAGTCGATAACAGGCTCGTGCCACGAAGAAAATAAAAAGAAACGAGCCGTGGAGAGAGCGCCGAGTGCTCTTCCTATTCGCCTCGTCGTTTTTCCCGAGCCCCCGTTGCACCCCGTTGCACCGCTGCAACCCACAAGCCTCGTCGCGCCCTGGGATCCCAATAGTTTCCCTCGTTGTGGGCGAAAAAACGTGAACGCGACGGAAATTATGCGACGAGCCGGACCCGCGTGGTCGCTGGAGCAACTGCGCGTTGCATCGGTGCGTTGTCGCGAGCGCATCGCTGCACCGCACGTTGCGGATCGACGCGGACGACTGCATCCGTCCCTCGAAAACCGCTGCATTCGGGGAACACGATGGAGAGAAAAACCTGGCAACACTCGTCGAGCTTTTAACCGGGGCATTTCTTTTTTTTCTATGGAAATTCGTGCCTTCTCTGGATCGATTTTTATTTCACTTTATACGGAAAAAAGACTGAATCGCGGTTGTCGCGGTGTAATCGAAATGCTATGCAAATGTTTATGGATGCGGGGATTTTTATTCAAATTATTCTTTATTTTATTATATTAAATTTACTGAAAGAATACATTTTTATCTAACTCTTACTCAGTGCCGGATTAAGCCAGCGCTGGACCCGTTTTAAATGTTACCAGGGGGCCATAGATTTTGCACCGACCAATTGTTTTGTATTTTATAACTGTATTTTATAATAATATAATAATTTGTATTTTTATTTTTGTATCTCCTATTTGCTACTCCTGCTACGGGGCTCAATCCGGCACTGCTTCCACTGCGTACAATCGAGTTATAAAATTTTTCTTCCGCATGAAAATCCGCAGTCTAATAGTCACATTGTTTTTATATGTTCATGTTGCCTGGCGGCATCAAAGGTCGCTCGAAAATAACGAGCAGGGCTTTCGCGATTCATTTGCAAACAAAGTAGCGTGTAAAACTCTACGCTGCATCGGCGTCTCAAAGGGTTTCGTATCTTTCTACGATTCATTTGAAACTTCATTGCGAAAAGATTTGAGATCTTCCGGGATTACACGCATCAGAACTTCGAGAAAGAATATATTTTTTCCGAGGAGCCTTTAAACTCTGAATACCTTCGACGGGTCATCCGATTACTCGGAAAGTTTTTAATTTACCGGTGAAAAATTCATCGGCGTCTCCAATTTCTGGTGTTTTTCCACGGTGTGCCCGTTTTTCCACGGAGTGGACGGTGTTCTAGCGTCGGGAGCATCGATAACGATTTCATTTTTCCCGGGAGATGTGTTTGTCTGCCCACGTATCACTCTCGATTTGCATTCTCATCTACCGTGGGGGTGTGAGGGCTGTTTCGGAAAAGTTCGCGCCCCATAGTGCTCAAAGATAAGCGGCGCTATCGAAGTGATCTGGAAAACAAAGGAGAGCCAGCGTTCTCTTCTTACTATGATTGTAGAGTCCCGAATGTATGCTATACAGTTTCGAGTTTTTAGATATGCGAGAAAATGTCACGTTAACTTTCGACACAGTTCAATAAATTTGTTTGTGAAAACTTTTCCAGGACCAGAACGAACAAAACAAAAAAATATATATATAAAAAAACTTTTTTAGAAACCACGCTTATATTAAAATGCAATAAAAAGGAGAAAATAATTGTTGTTAGATATTAGAGACTATAAACAAAAGCGCATCGTGGCAGCTCTACGCTTTTATTTATAGTCACTAATATCGAAAAAAATTATTTTCTCCTTTTTGGTGCATTTTAACATAAACGTCGTTTCTAAAATGTTTTATATATTTCTTTTATTTTTTAGTCTTTCAGTGTCACTTGTCAGTGTGATTTAAATTATTGTTACTTTGAATCAGCTCATTTAAAATTTGCACAATCGAATTAAAAAATAAATAGTGATTCAATTTGAAACTTTTTGTCAGCCAGTTCTGAAACCCGACAACACTGTCCCCCTGACAAATACGTAGACACCTGGCGCAACGAAATTTGCGTTCGTTAACCGAGCTTTCGTTGGCCATTAGTAAATCTTGTATTTCGCGGTAACGAGCGGTGTGTAGCTGCCGCCAGTAGATTGCGAAGAGTTGAAAGAGATAGATGAACGAGCAACAGTGCAATCTAATTACAGGATTATTCAAACAGGTGTTAGTGTGCACGCGGATGTCTTTTGAATGCGAGCGAGAACGCATTCAATAATAGCATTAGCAGATTTGCAATTTCGATCGGTACCGTTACACTGTCCTCGCGCAGTTTTACCGTTCCCGCAAAACTAGACAATGCTCTCGGGAGATGTTTGTAGCATGGAACGAATTACATTAGCAATTATTATCAGCAACCTCAAAAAATCAAAGTATACAGTTTATTTAATAAACATAATTATGCTACATTCAACAGTACGACAAATTCATTTTCTTAGTGATGACTAGTGGTAACTACAGTGCTGCCAAAACGTGCATTTTTAATTTGCAAATTGATAAAAACGTATTGATATACGTATCAATATGTAAATTCTTTATCCGTTCCTTGCACGTTAGGAACTGTCTCTAATATTTATTTTTTAATAAAATCAAAACGTTACGTACACTTGCTAACAAAACACGCAATGTATAAATCGATAAAAACATACAACGCATAAATCAATAAAAACATATACAGGGTGTCTCAAAATTCCTTCAACACCCGGAAACTGGAGGTTCTTGAGTTAATTTGAAGTAACATTTTCCATTCCATTCCATAACATTTTCCAACATTTTCATTAAAAATGACGTCCGTCGATTTGTTAAGGAGCTATTAACGAAAAACACGGACCAATCAGAACGCGGCTAGAGCGCACGGAATCCGAGTCGGCGACAGGTTCCGCTAAGCGTAGGCGTGGTCTAACCGCGCTCTGATTGGTCCGTGTTTTTCGTTAATAACTCCTAAACAAAGCCGAGAACGTCATTTTTGCAAAGGAAAATGTTGCTTCAAATGAACTCAGGAATCTCAGATTTCCGGATGTTGAAGGAATTTTGAGACACCCTGTATAATGGTTGAACATATGACATGGAATGCATACGGCGGTATAAACATTCTTACAATACATAATAACGATAAAAAACGAAAGTAATTCTAATATTTCTTTGTCATCCCCTGCACCCAGATATTTTACAATTTTTTATAATAATCCATGACCGAACGAAGACAATTTATTGAATAATGTTTAACGAACGTATCTTTGCAATTTCAACGATATAATATATCAGTTCGGAAATTCATTCTTACGTGGCGGGTAACGCGAACGTAACAGTGAACAAGCATAAAACTTTTCAGCTTTGATAAAAAATGTCTGTCTCCCCTTGCGGGAGATTAATAATTCTGAAACTTCACGTCGATGTGCACATTGCGAACTATCGATCGGAATTGTGCGAAACGTGGAAGTTTTTCGCGAGCTGCGTATCGCGGAGAGCATTGTGCATCATTTTTCCTAGAATTCCCGAGATTCTGCGAGGATTCTCGATCAACCGAAACATTTCTGAGTCCGTGCACTGGGAAAGTTCGAACGAGAAAAAACCGGGAAAACTCGGCGATACAGCACCCAATTTCGCCGACGAGCTTTCCCCCGTAAATATTTGCTTCGCTGAAATTCATTCGTATCGATTAAAAATCATACAAACTCTTCGGCTAGCGACGAGTTTAGCTTTTCTCCGCTCTCTTTCTCTCTCCCTCTTTCGTAGTTTTTTCTCTCCTCTGGTTTTATTCGAAAGTAAATTACGTAGCTGCGAGCGGAATCGACAATCCGCAGTCGTTTACGATTTCCATGCATACATTTCGGAGGCCGTAAAGCGGGTTCGACGATTTAAAGAGTTCCCGAGCAGAAATTCGAGTTGCAGCGACGGGAAACTATCGATGGGAGATTGCTCAGTAGACGAATCCCGTGATTGAATCTACTCGTGACGATGCACTGTGGTCTGAAAGTCAGTTCTAGCGCGAATTAATTATTGTGCGAGGAAAAAATTGACATTTTGTGTAAAAATTACTTTCAAATATTTTCGATATGTTACTTGCACTTCGGTTGTTGTTTGAATTGTACAGGATGATTAACACGTTGTTCAACAATATCATTTGAATCAGGGTATACGTAATTCATACGGAAAAGCCCGGGGGTTTTATGCCATTTTTTGTGTCACGATTTTTCGTAGCTCTATCTTTTTACGAATTTTCCTTGCATCAATTTCATAATTTGTAACGAGCACGAGTCTCTGTAACGCAACGATCAACTGACCGTAACGATGCAATTTCCCCGAAACTCGCAATGAAATTTCCGCATTGTTGAAACGCAAATCGTTAAAGCACAGAATTGGGAATAAGCTGAGTCTTTTTTTAGAATTTCTCGAGTATCATTTTCCTAATTATTCCCGGCCACATTGGGGACACGAGAAATTCACAATCACAAATTTTCAGGACTATCTGTACGAGGTTAGGAATCTGTATGGCACTAGGAAAAATTATTTTATACTTTTT
>CM052331.1:3123324-3133750 GCA_028455615.1 Lasioglossum zephyrum
ATCGGCAGTGTTCGATGGCGAATAGGGAAGGTAAAAAGTGAAAATGGGAACTTATAGATGAAACGAAGCGGGTTTTTAAGGGGTAATTCTCCCCCGGGGGTACGAGCGATGCGAATGTCAGAAATATGCGCAATAAAGTACACCCGATTGCTCGTTAAATTCGTGACGAACGCTTGAATGAAACGAATCGCCGCAAATAAATCGAATAACCGCCGCCAGTGAAAAAGGCAGAACGGAAGATGGCCTGTCCCGGAATCCAGGCTGTTAATCGCGAATTTCGCGGTCTGTTTTCTCGTGAGCTAGTCAATTTCGTTTCACCGCTCTGCCCACAAAAAATTGATTACCACAGCTGTTCCTGGGAAATGTTGACATAGCCGAAAAACATCGAATATTCCGGCTTTTTACGTCTCAATGTTTCGTTCTGCATAGGAAACATCGCTTTTTCAAATCGATTCTTGCAAGCGACTCATTATTCTTCCTATCCCTTTGTTTTTAGGGTAGTGAGGGTTTGTAATACAAACTTTGTATTTGACGTCGGAACACACAAGATTTATCACCCCATTAACCAATACAAACAATTTTCTTATATTACAAAATTTTCAAATATAATATATATTGTCCCAACTTATTAATTATTATTTCTGTATTCACAGCGAACCGAATTAGTATTCGGACTTTCTAAAAAAGTCGATAAATTTTGTAATGTTGTACTATACGATTTGAACTTGTTTGGGAAGCTAGAGCAATTAGTTTACTACAGGATGTGGAAAGAAATTTTTTCTTTTTTATGTGGATCTATATGGACAATTTAAAAAATAAGTTTTGTAGATCTGTGTAGCTCTAGCTTCCCAAAAATGTTCAAATAGTATGTTACAATTGTATTGAACAAATTATAGTATTCTTTATTATGTATTTATTTATTATAGTATCTATTTATTGTTTAATAAGTGACTTCACTTAGAAAGCAACGAAAAGTGCACATTTGGGACTTGTTTTAGTATAGAATGAGAACAGACATTATCGCCAGTATGTCTTTCACATAAAATTGATCAAGCTTTCATCTAGTAACAGACAAGTTTTTTAATTAAAAAATTTCAACATAGCAGTTAACGTTCCGTAACTATGTAAATATGGTTGCATTAAAGAGAAAATCTCGAAAAATCGTGGAAGGAAAACGAAATAAAAAATTTCGTGCAATTCATTTAGAAAGTTGAAAATTGGCAACGCAGCAGATGTTCAAAATTTCCAGTTGATTCTACCTCGTTTCCCCGTTGCTGTTCAAATTTCGCAGAATCATCGCTTCGTTCTACCCAACCCAGAGCGCAGAAGGTGCACCCCAAAAAAACCGACTTTGTTATCGATAGGAGGGTGAACTTTGCCCGGATGATAGCGTAGTTCCCTTTGGTTATAGTAATCGAAGTTCGACGATTCCTCCGACCGCGAAGTACAAGCAAACACACTTACGAACTTCGTTGGCTACGTGGATATGTGTTCCTCGAGTTTCAACCCTTGTTGTCTTGGCCTCGTGCAGCTAGACTTTTCAACATTGAAACTATTTAAACCACTTCAAAGTTATTAGGGTTAATTTTAAAGGGTTAATTCTGCTGCCGTTTACAATATTACTAAAAAACTTGCTAAAAATCTGAATGAATTCGTACCTGTTATTTTTATAAAGTAACGTAAAATGGATGTTGGTAGATCAAATGTTAAGAAGTTCAGGGGTGAACGGGGTTGGTTCGGAAAATCCCGTGGCTTGGACCGAACGTGTGGCACGGATTTCACAGTGGATTTCCAGCTGCGAATCGAATATTCATCTCTCCGCCCTCTCGTTCCGACCGGCAGATCATAGTGAGCGCCGTTAGAAAGATGGCGGAGGCTCATCAATATGTTCCCAGGCTGCAATCGGGCCGCGAATCCACCCCCGTTTTCGAGCCGAGTCGAGACTGGCAAAATTCCAGCCGGCTAGCCGTGCAATTGATTTTCTCCTTCGTATTTTCTTCTTGTTAAATCATGCTCGATGCTCTCGCCGGTAATTAACAAGCTAGGCACAAGGCGAACGCTTTGTACGCCTGTTAGCCATCGTTCAATCCTTTCACTGGGGACTGACCTCGATCTTTTCCTCGCTAATTAGAAATATTTTTTATTTACTTCGTTAGTCTCAATGCATCGGAAAATACACAGTCTATTTTCGGTTTCTGCTTTCGCGGAAGTGAAGGTTTCTGAAACAGTATTTTAGGGGTTATTATTTGCTTGAAAAAATTGTTATCGCATTGTTAAAGGATTGAGCTATTTTAAGATATTTTTCTCCTGTTCCAAAACAATTTTCGAAGTTGCAATAAAATTATTCTGTTCTCTTTTTTCTTTCTTTTTTTTGCAATTCTTTAGTAGAAAAATAATTCTCCCTCAGTTAAAGGGTTAACGAGCTTTATGAAACAATTGCATTGCCTAGTTCGTTTCTGTCTATGTGGAAAAATTTCTCGATAAAGGTTCGTTTATTAACGCGTCCCGTACACTTATTTTTCTAGAGTCTATAGAGGGCGTTAAAAATCCCATAAAAATTTCCGAAGCTTTCAAATAAATCAGGCGATAAAATCGCCGAAGGCCGTCAATATTATCGCAATTCCGCGCGCCCCTAATATCCGTTATTTTAGCCAATGAGCCGGCGAGGGTGTACTTGATTAATTGAACGGGCGGAGGTTGTCGGGCGGCGAAAATGGAGAGATAAGGTGACAGAACGTGGCGAGAGAGAGAGAGAGGCGGGAAACGAAAACGGATAAGCGCTCGGCAAACACTCGTCGTTTCTGGAGTTCGACTGGCGAGTCGCCAAAATAACCACGCAGCCACGGAATACGTTTCGTTCAGGTGCGCCTCGGTGGAAACGCGGTGTGCTGTGAGAAGCCCGCAGCTTTCCTCGGGCAGGCGTGTCTTTCACGTCGCGGAATCGTGTCGGCGAAGCCGGGGTGCGCCGGGAATCGTTAATCTTTCGTCTAATACCGAAAATCATTAATCACCGGGCCTCTCTAGATAAGGAAAAAGGGTTTCGATATTATTTCCCCGGGAAAATCTTGGCTGCTTCAATTTCGGTGAGGTGCTTCGACGAACTGGAGATATGAAGGCCTGATCGAGAGGTCGATTAATCATTCATTCTCTGAAGTATATTGCTAACCAATGTGCATTTGATCGTAACGTAAACAAGTTCTATTGAAGGCTTAGAAGTATTCTAATTGTGAGGATTCTGTAAGTTATGACTTGTAAGTGTACATAAACATGAATGAAAAGAAACCTCTTGTAGGAAAAAAATTATCAAATACTATTGTATACATGTACTTTATTAATGAATGAAAACAGATAAGTGATATAGCCAAACCTGATCTATTATTTCCGTAAGTTATGACTCGTAAGTGTACATAAACGTGAATGAAAAGAAACCTCTTGTAGGCAAAAATTTATCAAATACTATTTTATACATGTACTTTATTAATGAATGAAGAGAGATAAGTGATATAGCCAAACCTGATCTATTATTTCCATTCGTACTCGAACATTTCCACATAAAAAAGATTCCAGCACAATGCTGGAAAATGCATCTACGCCTCCCAAAAATTATGGCAATTTTCCATTCGGTAGTTACCTACGAAAAAATGTCCAAACTAAATTACTTGCCGACGCTCGAAGATGTGATGTGATGTTCTCGAGTTGAATCGCTTTCAGCGTCGGCCACCGATGGCCGTCGAACGCAGAATGGAAGATTCGGTCCTGCCATTGATCAAGATGTCCAATAGCCGAAAGTTTCGTGGCCGTAACGTAGCACGAGCCTCGAATCAATCTTCCGGGTTAACTCGGCGAAAGAACCGGAAAGTCTGCGAGGGGATAGAAGCGCGCAGCTTCTCCGTTCGCTCGAAGGGGAGGAAAGAAATTCCCCGGAAGCTTTGAAATGAAGGTGGCCGCCCTCTCTCCCTCTGTTAATATCAAGCCCTGGTGCTCTCGGTGCTCGTGTAGCAAGTTTTTCGCCGTTCGAGCCATCGCATCGGGAGGGAATATTTATCCGATGCTTTTTACCAGGCTCCTTAAGTAGCCCGCGAATTACCCGCCTCTTTCATTCGATGGGTTTTTAACCACGACTCGGTGGGGGAACGCTACAACGTAAAGTCTCGTTTACTCACGGAATACCCGGCCCGCCATTACGCTGCCTCTCTCGGAAAGCTTTTACTGTCTACTTGTCGAACACCCTACCGTCGCTGGTAAATTCGCCAGCGAATAAGCAACGGCTTATCTACCCTCGTCTAATAGGGTACGAACTTCGAATCTCGATCAGGGATAATTTTACCGGTTCACTGGAACATCTTTCACGAAGTTGCGCCGGATTAAACATGGACTTATGGTTGTAGCTTGTTCATTTTCATCATTAGCGCACTGTTCTTCGCTTCCTGTTGTAGTCCGTAGTTCGCGTTGCTTCTGAAAATAATAACGGTAGCGACGGATAGAGACTACCAGTGGATTAGTTTCAATTTTGGTCGTTAAGAAGATAATTCTACTATTTTTTTCACGAAGTTGCGCCGGGTTAAACATGAACTTATGGTTGTAGCTTGTTCATTTTCATCAGTGGCGCGAAAGATGAATGTTCACCCTTTAAAATGAGCCCAAGTAGATTGTCATACGATTATTTTTTATGAAGTCACAGTATGTGAAGATTCACTTTTTATCCTTGCTTTTTCTGAACTTTGTCTTCTATCCAGCTGTTGATCTCGTTTAACAGATTAACAATGAGCCCGAGAAGATTATCGTACGATGTATTTTTACACAGTTACAATGAATCACCTTTTGGTTAGAACGCATTGCAGGAGTAAGGGGTTGAACATCGAGATCCATTGAACCTGATTCTCGGCGAATGAAATGGCAGGCCACAAACCGCGGATAAAACGTTGATTACCGAATTATTTTGCGGTTTGGCCGTGTTCTGTTCCCGCTTCCGCTCGTTTACACGAGCCGCGGAGATATCCGGCGATAATGAAAGGTCACGGATAGGATATTGCGGCTGTGAAGGGAGGGGATTTTGCTTCACGAGAATCACAGGGCGATCCTTTTTCGACGGGCGTGACACGGGCACGATATCGCGCCACGTATGTGGCGTTATGACGTCCAAGCCCACGGGGCTAGCTAATTAGGTTTGTCTGGTTGGAACGTGAGCTGTTTGCGAGATTGCTCTCACCTGAACCGTCCGATCGAGCGCGTGATTTCACGGTTTAGGGAAATACCCAAGCAGAACCCTAATTATGGTAGCACAGGGCTGGTTCTTGGTTTCTGGGAATATCATTCTCACATCTATCCTCCCTGTACATTTTTTACTAGAAGAATTTATCCTGGAGAAACAAACCCCTTATCGACTCTTTCGGGTCTACAGTAATATTACTAGAGAAAATTTTCAAAAATGCTAGAATATAAAATTCCAGTGAATTTAGTACGATTTTTATTTGTTTTCGAATCACAAAGACTACTACCACTGAAAATAAAATGTTACATGATTCCACATTCTTGTAGGTCGCCTACAAAAATTGAACGGGTCCCATGAAAATCATCGACACAGATTTCCCCGACACAGTTTTCACCGACAACGATTTTAGATTCGTTGGTGGTCAAAATTGTCAATAAAATTAGTTGTCGATCAAATCCGCTGTCGGTCAAAGACGTTGTCGGTTAAATTAATTGTCGGTCAAATCTGGTGTCGGTGAAAACTTTGCAGTAATTTCCATGGGACCCAATTGAACATTGCATAAACATCCGCAGTCTGGTGATTACACTGAATTACATCTTCCTTGTCTTTAGCTAGAGAACAACGGAAAACTTGCACCGACATTTTTGATTTTTACTGTATGTTTATTTATGAAGGTCGAGGTATGTCATCTAAACCCCAGTTCAGTGAATTAGAAAGCTACTAAAAGCAATGTTGAAATTGCAGCACATTTCTAGGAACATTAAAACCGAAGTAGCCCGCCATCACGGCTCCATAAACTCGATTATGCCGACATACACGGCAAACAGAGAGAAAGAGAGAGAGGGGGATTAAATAAACGAGAAAAAAAATTACTCGGATGGAAAGGGTTGATTACGCCGCAACCCATTATCACGATTGTAACCGAGGAAATGATAGTAATGGAAAATGCCTCTCTGCCGCGCCGCCTAACTATGACTCTATCCGGGCGACAGCCTGGCGAACAAATTTTCTGTCGTTACTCCGATGGGCTGCGAGATACCCCGTAATAACCAGTTCCGTGTACCAGCATATTGTATTTGTTTAACGCGACCAGATCGGCCGGAATCGCCCGTTACACATTATTTATATCGCAATTAACCAAGCCACAAAGGCGCCGTTCCGGGAAATTATTTAATAAATCTTGCCGCTCCTGCGGATTTTCCTGGACCTGTCGATAATGTGTGTTTCTCGGGAATTCGATCAATTTATACAGTTCGCGGAGTATTTTCGGCTTTTCCTGGTTGTTGTTTAACGTGCCAGCTGTTTGTTTAACATGATTTTTTACTGGAATCGATGCAAGAATATTTCTAGTTTGTCATTATATGTTTGTTGAAATATACATTTCTACATTTGAATCTCTGAAGGTAGGAATTTTTGTTTAGTAGACAAGGAACGTTCCGAACGAAGATAAATTTCAAGACGTACAGAAATCACGAAGTTTATCAGTTGAGAAGATGTCACATGTTCTGAAAATACCTAAAACAAACTTAAAGGAATAGTTACAAAATTAACATATTCAACCGCTCTAAGAACAGCATGAACTTATGGACTGACTTAATAAAATAATAAATCTAGAACTGGTCATTTTGACGGTGCGGTTGTAGGTTTAATGTTAAGGGTTGAAGGCAGTGGGAAACTGAGACTTTCGAGAGCCACTTGTCGATGTACCGAAGGAAGTAATAATTATTAAACAATAGTTAAACATTGGAAGCTCGAGGAGTGTAATAAGCGGTCTAGTGGCCGTTGTACAGACTGATCGGTGGTGGTGAAATTTCCGCCGCGGTCGTTTAATAATTTGCAACCCTGTCGCCGTTTATATCGGATTACGAGAGTAATCCCGGCGCGAGCCCCGTACGCCAGAGATCGCGATCAGCCGCATGAATTTCGCATTTTCGATCGGAACGAATTAACTAGCTCCGAGGAATGCGAATGCGCGCGATAATCGAGGGTGAGAGGGGATTGCTTCCGCATCCTGAAGGCGTTTCGCAAGGACGGAGGTGTAAAATAAAATTAAATTAATATATATTAATATATAATATATATTTTTAAAAAAATTTTGAAACGTCGTTGTTCTATGTAAACGTCAATTGTAATAAAAATATCTGTTAACTGTAGCCGGGGCTGCTACAAAATTTTGGTTCGGTCCTGGTTTTCACGATGCTGGTGGCGCAACTTGGTTGCCTCGTCTAATACGCTACATGCAAACTAATGTCCCGGCTGGTGTCCGCGCCACCAAATTTTTCCCGGCCGGTGGCTGTTGCCGGCAACCCGATCGTCAATAGTTTTTGGTGTCCGCCACCAGTGTCCTCGTGTATTTAATAGGCTCCATATGATTAAATGCCCCACGACCGTGATGAGACACTGGTGGCGCAACCAAGTCGCGCCACCAGTGTCCTCGTGTAATAACGCCCTAAGGGTACAGTCGTACTAGTTACTAACTTCCATCAAAAGCGTATACTTATCATTAGAAAGTGGATCTTTAAAATCTAAATTTTCTTTAGGAAATAGAAATTCATTTCCTTTCTGAATATGTTTCATACATTGAACATAATATAACAGTATTTTTGAATTATTCTAGTGTTCTCACTGTTTTAATATACGGGTACTTTGCTATCTCTATCTCTTCTCTATGTACAGGGTGTCCCAGCATCGGCAGTACAACCGTGGACGAGGTGATTTTACATGAAAAAACAAAATCGAAAATGAAGAAAAAATGTATTTTCATTTGAGGCTTAGTTTTCGAGAAAATCAGTTTTGAATATTCAGCGAGTACGTGTACACTTGATTGTGGTTCAGATAGATGGATCTCGATAGAAGTTAACGTCACTTATAAGTAGTACTAGTACCTATAGGTTTAGAATGGATTTAATTGAAAATAAGACATGTAATTGAGTTACTATCTCACTTTATTAATGTAAAAATGGTTTTTCTTAAACTGTTTGGTTTACCGACTTTTTAAATAGCCGTAGCGGCAGGGTTCAGGGGAAATCTGAGAGCACCTTGGTGATTTGGAATTTAATTACGTTAATAATCAACCAGGATTCGTAATTGCACGTGGACAAAGTCGCGGGTACAGCTAGTAAATGAATAACATCCGCTGTCTACTTATCTTCCTTGATTCAATGCGTTTCTGACACGTTTGAACAATTCCTGCGACAATGCCATTCGCCTTCATTAACCCTTTCGACAGCAACTCTTTTATTCGACAGTAGACTCTCCTTTTTTTCGCGAACCATCTCTGTATGGCAGTCGAACGAATTTCACTAGCAGGCGAGGGTGGGGTTGCAATTTTCGGTATCGAATAACGTGACACATTTCCAGCGGTTATTGTGCGCGCGACTTCAATGGAATTTTTCGGCTCCTCGCGAATAGGCTTCCCATTATGCGCTCCACAATCAGAGTGAACCAGACGCGGGGGATGCACAATGAGTTACCGATGCAGTCGGGGCGAGTTCGAGGTGCCAGGTCTTCGGAATCGTAAGGGTGACTTCCGCAAATGTACTAATCATTAGACTGTACAATTTTATGGAACTCAGGAGGACGCGTCACCAATTTTCAATGTGCCATTTCGTGGATGAGGTTTGTCGAAAAACTCAAACCAACGAGGGAGAGAGCTGATATTTTATTCCTTTAAACGAGTCCTCGTAGAATGTCATATAACCTTTCGTTCATAAAGTTGCAATAGGTCAAAGTCCAACTTTTGGTGAAATACCTTCAATTTTTGTCGTTGGTGCATTTTTTCTAAACTTTGATTCGGATCTGGTGTTTGATCTTGTTCAATAAATTAACGATAATAATACCTTCACCCTTTTAAATAGGTCAAAGATCAACTTTTGGTGAAATACCTTCAATTTTTGTCGTTGGTGCATTTTTTCTAAACTTTGATTCGGATCTGGTGTTTGATCTTGTTCAATAAATTAACGATAATAATACCTGCACCCTTTTAAATAGGTCGAATATTAACTTTTGGTCAAATACCTTTAATTGTTAGTGGTTAATCAAGTTTAGTAGATCAATAACAACAGAGTTCAACCATGTATATCTCTCGCCCCTGTATCCTAATAAAATGGCAACAGCACGAACCACCAACATTCGATTGCAAGTACTCCGAGAAAATTAATAATGATAACAATAATCGTTTGCGAAACGACGCGAGAGGGAATGGCCGGCCATCAATTGCATCGGGATCGGCCGCGTTGCAATTCCGCTGTTTTTACCCGTGGAACGCGTCCTCGCGGATTACGCTGACGCTTCGGTATTAACATAGTTAATGTTTCTCCAGGCGTGGAAGGGTGGAAAGTATCGAAACGATCTCCAGCCCCTACATATCCTCCATCCCCCTCGCTCGAATATCGGTGCAATTATTTCACGGTTTTCGAGCGTGCGTTACAATGTTTTATTATAATTATTACCGGGCCGGTCGGACGACGGCGGGCGTCGAGTTTATAATGGGACTTTCATTGGCCATCGATTTCCTGTCGTTGCTAGAATGGAGGAGGGAGAACGGCCGGGCTTCTTTCTGGAGAACGATAAAAATATACCGCCACCCCTGGGGACGGTCGGCCATCGTTCTCGGTTACGACACACATCCGCGCCGCAGAGAATCACGGGACAACAGGCGAACGGGAATACGTTATCCTCTCTGCTCCCTCTGATCGCATCCATTCATCCCTCTCCAACCAACACCGGCTCTCATTGTTACCCTTCACCGTTTTCTGGCTTCCTGAATTCCAGACTCTTTATGCTAACTTTTATTCTCGAGCTTAATTTACTCTACCCTTCGTCTCGATCCTCTGTTTTCAACCCTTGTTATTATTTCTCTACTCTTCCAACCCCTTCTTCGGCTTGCCTACTGTAAAGACGTAAAGACTCTGTAAAATTGGGTTCCTCGATCATCGAACTCTGTGTAAGCAAGCTTTATAACTAAATGTTTGATGCTCGTCATGCCAGATGATACTCTTATTCCATGGATTCTATTTGCACCCCTCTTTTCCTTCTATTCCAGAATTCCAGACTCTGTATGCTAACTTTTATTCTCGAGCTTAATTTACTCTACCCTTCGTCTCGATCCTCTGTTTTCAACCCTTGTTATTATTTCCCTACTCTTCCAACCCCTTCTTCGGCTTGCCTACTGTAAAGACGTAAAGACTCTGTAAAATTGGGTTCCTCGATCAT
>CM052331.1:3133850-3144521 GCA_028455615.1 Lasioglossum zephyrum
TAAATTCGAAGGTGCTTGAGGGAATTCACAGCTTTATTAATCAATTATTTCAGATATCTTTTTGAAGGTACCTCGTGAAAATGAAATTGTGTATGCTTACAATTTACATCCCAGTTGAGAAAGTATATAACAGGTTGGAGTTGATATTAAAAGACTCTGTTAAGCCACGAATATTTGAGCCTCTTCACAACTATGTATATTCGAAAGTACTTAAGAGTATTCACAGCTTTATCAATCCATTATTTCAAACACATTTCTAAGAGTATAGCCGCCATGTTAGTCTTTCCGTGATTTCGAATGTAACAGCTGTCCACTTAATTTATTTTGATACTCGGTGTCAAAATAGACCAGGGTTAGTTTCGCCATTATTATCGTACGGTTTTGTTGAAGCAGTAATATGCAGTTAGCTTAGAAAATTATAGAGCACGTTCGAGGAGCGTTTTCGACAGAAGGACAATGAAGTTATACCGTAATTACCGAGGTAACTGGACGGACGATTAACGGAAGAGATTTAATGTGCGGCGCCGCTGTTGAAAATTGCGTGTTATGGTTGCAAAACAAACACAGCGTTACTTGAGAAAATAAATGTTTTTATTTCAAATATTATTCTGTTATTCCAACGGTACGGTGCTTGATTCTAATACGATGTTAAAGTTATTGGTAGACCGTGGATGTGCGCGCAAATTTCCTGGACATATAATACGATAATGTTTTTTTTCTTAAATACCTACCTACCTTAAATATCTACACAATTATCGCAAAGCCAAATATCAGAGCTTGTACTAGCATCCGCTCCTTTTTCCAAAGCTGTAACCTACATATTTAGCGTCAACGGATATTGCTGTCATATTCACTTGTATTTCATAGAACTCTTATTGTATTATTCCTGTAATTCACGTTATTGTATTTACCTACATTATTCATGTAAAGCAAAATAAACCCAAGAGGGTTTCGAATGCTTATAAATAAAAAAAATTAATAAACCTTAAATACTTGAAAATCCAGTTAAAATTCAATCTACTAAATAAATAATAGCAACACTCCAATCATCGGAAATTGTCAATGCAGACCCAGATAAAAAGAGTTATAAATCAATAAAATTTTCCCCGAAACTTTTTGGAATGCTTATTTTACGTCGGCCAGGAAACCAATCTTTTTAATAGTAAATAATTTTTTAAGAGTGTCCGAATATTACCGTGACAGATTGTACACTGAAATCATTGTTCAATCTGAACACATGATACCGCCACCCATAACCGTGACCCACATGAACACGCGAGACAATTGAAATAAAGATAATGATGACTGATAGAAGAGAGAGGACATTAAAAAGCGATCCGTCCGCACGCCTTATTACCAACTAACTCCGCGCTAATTTATGGAAATATGGCTGGTCGTGATTAATGCGGGGGTGCCAGCGGGATCGGCTAAGGAATTCGTTTAGCCCGTTGACCTAATTTGTCACCGATTTCCTCGTTCTCGGTCGACTCGGGGATCGATTTGGTCGCGTGTCACGGCGACACCGTGCGTGTCACGCGGCGATTACGAGGCGGACACGCGTTCCCTCCGCTCTCACGGTGAGAATGCGCTTTATTTTCGTACAACTCGAACTGTCCAACCCCGATCTGGAGAGAGAGAGAGAGAGAGAGGGATTCTCGTCTTTTAATAGATCCTCGTTGCATCCCGGTGGCAGAGTCTCTGGCTTCGACGCCTGCCGAGACCTCGGGAAACAGCCGGACACGCGTCACGCTCGCTAAAATACGCGGTCTGCGCGAAAAGTTCCGGAACTAGATCGAATTTGATTGTTCGGTGGTCGACGTGGATCTCTCTTGCCTCGATACAGGACAAATGGCACGGGTAAAACCTCTGCGAACCACCGGAACTCCATTTCTGCATTCACGTTTAACCATTGTCGATTTCATCCGAAAACAAATTTTCGTTCTACATTCTAATTTTTCTTGCTGAAATATATAAATTATAATTATTATTTATTGTAGACGGACTGAAGCTCCTTTACATAAGTGTTTAGAATAAAAAAAAGAGACAGATAAAAGACTACTAATTTTTCTTGCTGAAATATATTAATTCTTATTATTATTTATTGTAGACGGACTAGGTTAGGTTAGGACAGATTTTTTGACCGTATGCAGCGAAAGGTTAAATATTCAATAATACTACTGTAGTTTCAATAAATAAGTGTTCCACAAGTAAATTATTGTTTATCCGATTTTAGCATTATGCAGCGTTTAGAACGAGAATTCAAGTCTCAAGTTTAGTACACATAGATCATTTTAAGGAAGACGGTTGGTGTTATTTCGAATCGATGATTCCTTGATGGAATCCTAAATTTCAAGGCCGGAAAAAATTCGTCACGCTGCAAACCAGGTGTTCAAACTGGTCGGAAATGAAAATCTTACTGGCATTTCGAAGTTGCTTTAAAACGCTAACTTTAAAACAGTGTCGCTCGCGACCGACTTCGCTGAACTCGATAAAATTAATATACAGTATAGTTGGAAGTTCACTCGAAATAGACCCACCAATGAAACGAGAATCGCGTTATAGAAACGTCCGAGGGAAAAAAGAATTCAGTCGCCGGAACGTGTGCTAAATCGCGAAGCGCCGTCGGGAGTGTCTCCAGCTAAACTCGCCGGGAAGGACATTCTGTCAGAGACTGTGGGGAAAAGTTTTCTCGCTTTTCAGCGAACGATTCGTCGCTTCAGCGACGGGAGTTTTCGTGCCCGGGACAGTTTGATTCAAGTTAATTTCACTCGGCGGAGTTCGGTTCGGTTAATCCGATAGTTTCGAGAGCAAACTTCCTGCCTTTCTTCTCGCAGCTCGTTAACCATCAGTCCCGGAGCTCCGTGCAATATCTTATCGGTATTTCTGCTTGAATTTTATAGGTTCAATATTGACAGCCGGGACTCGATTACCGTGTTTGCATTAATTCGCCGAGTTGAACCTCTCGACGGAGTTGTGCTGTTTTATTATCCACCGGGTTTCGCATTCTGCACTCGTTGTCTCTTCGCTAATTCATTCTGGAATTAATGAGTGATCATTTTCTTTTTTTTTTAATGCTTCCGACTTTGGATTATCGTGAAAATATTGACGATTTTTTAAATATTTAATGTTCAGCGAATACGTCTCAGTGAATGATTGATTCGTTACGCTCCGAGGTGAAACACCGAGAAAGGTTCTCGTTTGAGAAACGTGATTTAGAAAAAAAAATGTATTTTTCAAATTTAAATAAATATTGTGATGTTATTCTAATCGATACCGAATTGTTCTTTGCAGCAAAAGATTCTGTAGACTTTCCCCAATACAGTGATATCCAATACTAATACATTATGTTTGTTTAAATATGTTTAAAACATTTTTCGTGTTGGTTAGTGTAATTGTCAGTTGTTTCTGTTCTTCGTAACAGTAAAAAAATCTCGAAACACAGAAGGCATAGAAAGTTGAAATTTGGTACGTAGGTAGCACTTAGCCCAAAGGGTGTACGAATATGTTTTTATCCCGGAAATCCTTCAGGAGTAATTGCTAAAATTGAATTAGTGTTATTTCTCTGTCATCTGTAACATTAAAAAAATCTCGAAACACAGAAGGCATAGAAAGTTGTTTGGCAGATAGGTAGCACTTAGCAAAAAGGAGTGCACCAGTATGTATTTATCCCGGAAATTCTCCAGGATAAAGTGCTAAAATTAAATTAATGTTATACAAGTTCCTCGAAAATATTCTATTTAAAATATGCGCGCTCTCTATCATGGAAACTGAAAGGTCAAATCGTGCTAGTGATTCACTAATATCGTTGCCATAGTCTAAAATAGTGACATACCTCCAGAAATAAGTCAGCCGTTGATTTTTCAACGGGTATTACACCGGTTTTAATAAAAGTGAATTGCATACAAAATGCATTGTTCCTACAAGAGCTTGTTACGAGTTAAAGTATCGGTTAAAAAAAAATTAGCGATATCGTGAAGTGAGTCAGGATATACTACATTATTTGTTGCTTGAAAATCGTGTAAAAAAGAAACGAATCGAGTGTATATTCCGCAGCATCGATGGTGGGGTAGAAATCGATCGCGAAGGAAGTGTTTGCATCTCGTTGCCGGCAATGGCTCGTTTGATAATGCGGCACGCGGCCCGGCTGGATAAAAATGGAGCGTGGTTTGCTCCTCGAGCTTTGTTTGCGAACAGGCTCGGCTCGGCTCGGCTTGTCTCGGCTTCGTTTGCGGGAGAGAGAGAGAGAGGCAGGCCCGTTTCATCGGTCGCAAATGGAACGGCCGCGGCCGGTGTAATGAAAGTGTCATAAAATTAAAAGAGCCTCCAATGGGAATCATTTCCTGGCCGGCATTGTCGTCGCGCGGCTAAATGCGGCGTCCGACGGAAACGCCTCTGTCCAGCCGTGAGAAAATTTCCGAACGACGCTGAATGTATCTCAGACTCCCCCGGAAAGACGATACCAAGTAATTCTGCATAATCTTGACGCGAAAGTAGAACGTTCGCGAAATCTCCGACCCCGGCCACGCAGATCGGAAAAATCTTCCTTTTTAATCCTTAGCACTCGAGAGGCGTCATTAAAGATTGCTGTACAATTATTAAAAATATTGTTCACATTATCAGATATGTCGGCATCTAATCAATTACTAAACATTTAAGTATTGTATGAGGTATTACGTCAATTTCATATCTATCAATTTAAAAAAATCATAGAGAATGGACATATTCTAAGACAGAAGAAACGTTTGATTTTCGAGTTAAAATAGCTCCGAGTGCAAAGGGTTAATTAACCCTTAACTCGTATACTGGGGTCTTATGAAGAAATTAACTGGGTGAAACATAACACAGTGAAAAATACAAGAAATCTTAGTTAGAATAATGTTATGCTATTTTCAATGTAAATCGACAATTAAGGGATGCAATGAATTTTTATTTAACGACTGCTTCCCACAATCGACGCACAATACTTTTATATATTTATGTCTACTCAGGATCCCAAGATTTCTCCGCTACATCTATATCAAGTTTCTTTAACGTCTTCCGAACATTTGGACTGTTTAATCTTACTTTATATATTTCAAGTTATGTGAGAAAATTTTTTACAGAATTTTTAAAAGGTCTTGGTGCTTCGTAATCTGAACAAACACTGTATGTGTAAGGTTTACGTGAAAAATACTCACGTCAAATCAGTAGAATCAGTGCGTGGATTTTTCCAAGCGATTTCCAGTGATCTGCAATATTTTTAGGAAGAGATGCGAAAACGTTTTTTTGCGGTTTAATGTATCCAGTGACGTTTGGAATATATTTCCCCCGAATTTCAGACTTCAATTTTTCATCGCTCGCAGAGATGTATTTTCCACCCTCGCGGAAATAAATTTGAATCCATTAGATTCGGTCGTTAGGCGGACCCACGAGAAGAAACGGCGCCAAATGAAAAAAAGAATGAGAGAGATCGGCTGGATGAATAGTCCTCCAACGAATTTTCCGCTCGCAGCTGCGGCACAGGCTATAATAAAGGGGATTAATTAGAGGCTCGCGAACCCTCGGAGCCATTTTCGGAAAAATTGATCGGACCAATCGACGCTGAGCACCTCTCTCACGAATTCGTGACAGACGGATGTTCACTGTTTCGAGGTATTCATTCGACGATGATTCTCGTGGCTAATGACAGACACCGATCGTAATCGTTTAAGCCGGACGAATTGCCCAGCCATTCATCTTTGTTAAACAATTCGTTTGGAGCCAGAAAAATCTTTTAAGCAGCTCAATGAGTGTAATATACGAATCGAAATGACAATGGGGAATGTTTGATAATTATCTCTGTGTTTGACGATGATTGATTAGCTGATTAGTTACTACAATAGGTGCCTCGATTTTCTCGTTTTATACTTCGACAATGGATGCACAGATCCACTAGATCCGTGTTTATGCATTAATTTTTCAGTTATATATTTTTGAAAAGAGTTTATCTTTGGGATTACAAACGATCTCAATTTGGCATATTTGTATCGTTACTTGTGTTTATCATAATTGAACAACGAACTCTACAATACTTACAATAAATTGCAGGTTAATATGTTCACGATTAAATTTGAATACGATACGGAGAGTATAGAGCATATCAACAATAATACGAAATATGAACCGTACTGTAATAAATAATATAAACCAATGGGATCGATGTGGATAATTATCAGGAGCCGACTGCAGGCATTTATGCAGATTAAAATATTGTTCAAACAATATTCGAGGAATGTTGTTAAACAGAAGTTTCAGTATCCGAGAAACGATTGTAAAATAATACAAATAACATGTTCGCAGACATATTTTTTTACCGTTTAAAGGATCGATGCTAAAAATTCGAGAATATCCATTCTACAGTTTTTGTTTGGAATTCCATCACGGGCGGAGCAGCGGTCTGGAAATAAAAGCATCATTTAAAAATTTTCCGGAAAATTGTTGCGTCCCGTGCAACGTTGAAACGATCAATATTTTCACGGATTCCAGTTTCCGGACAGTTATCGACGGGTGGTTCGATCAACGGTGCGAAACGTGTTATTTACGATGAACGGTGCGTCGACGGGGCCGAGGTTTTAGGCGAGCTTAACGCGCGTTTAGGCGACGAGCATTCGCGGCGACCGTCAAGGAAGGCTTCTCTAAAGATAGATCTCTAATCCGCACTGTTCTCGCTGGATTCTAAACTCGTTGCTGTCGCGTGCCTCGGCTACAAATGCACGCAAACCGGCCCGCTCGACGGGAAGAACGTTCTCCTTGAACTCGGTGTCTGATCATGGCTGGACCTTTCTACTGCGCTCGGCTGTCAATCAACTACCGCTCTTCGATCATCACTAGCTTCACTCTCTGCACTCGGAACTATTTTAACTCGAAAACCAAACATTTCTTTAGACCTAGAATGTGTCTATACCATGATATATGTATCTATTATTACGGATGTACATTTTACTGCAGTATTTTCTCCCAATGAGATTAAAATACGTAAATAATTTGTTCTGAATAAATTTGTACAATTCAATCGTATCAAATATGAACAAATCTAGAATTGTAAACAATTGTTAATTATTCTTACGTGTACTTGTACGTGGAATGCAGCCAGTAGTCTCATTCGCGTTTAATATTTTCATTTCATACTTTAGCTGTTCGCGGAAATTTGATTTTGCATAAAGATTGGCTGTTTAATTATTATTCCGAGAATAATATTCTCTTATCTCCTCGAGGGTGGCGTAAAATTTTTGATGGTTCGAAGCGAAGTTTGAAGCGAAGTGAATTTTCATGGGTCTATTACAATATAATGAAGGGACTCTCTCTCTCTCTCTCTCTCTCTCGGACAAAGTAGAACGGAATTAAACAGATTATCGAGATTCGACGACCGTTCGGCTCGCAATTAATGAGACCGTATGGTAAAAAGAAGGATCGATTGTCTCGCGTCGAACAATGGGAAAAAATATTCCTCTCGGCGTGCCGGTTCAGCGCAATAAACGCGTCAACGGTCCCCCGCAGGGATAATCGCGAGCATTTATTCATCAATTTGCGAGGGAATAACTTTCGATTGTTATTGTTCTGTTCTTCGATGAAAACGGGAGAATCGTCGAGGGAAATTACGGTTCTCGACTCTCGGATAAGAGACGGTAAACTTCGAGTCGTTTAATCCTCTTTTAGACGCGAATCGTTTTTCTTCATTTCCCCTTACTTTTGATCCATTTCCCAGGCTGTACGTTGTACATTTCCATATTAATACAACTAACACACGTGCATTTCATAAAATTAAAAGTTATCTGTAGACTGCGGTTTGTAAAAAAATTGGTGTTTGATATGCAAAACGTCAGAAGAATTTTAGTAATTAAAGTTATTCATAAGAAAAATAAATTCCCATCTGATCCCCATATCTCGTAATTGTTGGTGGAATTTGTTTCAACGTTTAACAAAAATGTTTTGTAAGCTGAACGCGAGAACACTGATGAAAATTAAAAAATATATTTTACCATTACTAAAGAGAAACTGAAATTAATTATTCGCATTTGCAAAATTTGAATAAAGATCAAAGGACGAAGTCACCTTCGCCATGAACGTTCTAAGCGAACCTAGCTTCATTCGTCTTCGAAGCGTGACAAAACAGTTCGTTTTGCTTCAAGCGAACTGCAACTGCATGTCTATTATTACCGCAGCAAAATGCACGCGTTAAAGTTAACGGAACGACCAATCATAGCCGGAGGAAGTGGACGATGCTCGTTGAATCGCTTGTAAACGGGCTCGGGATCTACTAGAGTCGAATCGTAAAAAGTTTGAAGCGGTTTTACTGTCTTGTAAAGATCGTTCGTAAGAAGGGACTTCTCTTGCTCGAATCACCTCAGTTTTCGGCTTTGTGTCCGTGGAAACGGCCGCAGGATGGCCTCGATTTAGTTCGAGTCGGGAAGATTTTTTTGTCTCTTGCAGCTGTAGTTGCCCGCACTTTGTAGTTGAATCTTATTAAGATACAAACCCTCAGTTCTGCTCTTGAGACGTGATTGTTTTAAAAAGGTCAGAGTATCATTGAAAATGTAAAATTTTTCTTGGCAATTTATAGTTAAACTGCGTCTCTACGAATTTCATTTTTATATCTACTTTTAAAAGTATCGTTGCGCGAGCTTCCGGTTATTTCTTGTTTATCTATCGATTTTAATCAGATTTTTCACTATTCCTCCGTTGGGAAATAAGATATGCATTGAATTGAATACGATGCTTCATCTTCTTACTTTCGTAGTCCAGTAGACACAATAGAAATTATTTAACCCTCATACGGTTCCTCAGGGTGAAAATTCGCCCATTCAATATTTTCACATATTGTCAAATTATTCTACCTTTTATGTCTACGTCGAGAGATGTATTTCTTTAAAACGTGACGCTACAAAGGAAACATAATGTGTCGATTTAACGTGTAAAATGAAAATATGTAAATTGGTCTTAGTCTCTTTTATGCAGCTGCTTTTGAGGAGAGTGTTAGGGTTAATAAAAAGCTAATAAAAATCCTGTTTCTTCAATAAGTTAACAAACTTTCAATGTTGTCAGATAACACTAGTTACCAGTATGTCACTGCTTGACTTTTCAAGGTTTGAAATAACCGCCAAAAATCGATTGGTTCGTCCTCGATCCACCGTCTCTATTATGTTTTCTTTTCCAATAACCTCACGTCTGTACCACAGTAACTTGTTTACCAGCAGTTAAAGCAACATGTGCTCATACAGATATCATTACATTTAAATTGTTCATAAAGCAGGTCGGTAATTTCATTATAGTTAATTTGAATACGGTATGTAAATCAGGTTTCCAGTACATCAATACTGAAAATTTTAAAATTTACAGACGCAGTTTATTCTCCTTTCTTGAAAAGGATCCACATTAGGATCGAAACGTCGAAAGTTTAACCAAACTAGCAAAATTGCTTTATTTCACCACAGATCGAACCTTTGCGCCGAAAGCATACTCAATTATTATTAATAAAAAGTATTGTATATTATTGTAGAAATTATTCAGTTACCTTGACATAGGTGATTCACTCTGTATAGTGAAAATATACTGAAAATAATTTCTTTATACCCTTAAATTTTTATTTCGCTGATAAAGTTTAAATTTTCGACCTGATATTTCGTTGGATAGCTACTTGGTCCGACCAAGAACTGTTCCATTATCACAAACGACGCTTCAGGTGTCGAAATGGAATCGATTCGATTAGAAACTGGATCCATAGGGTATTGAAAGTTTTTCCTGGCAAAGATCGAAGGGAATTCGGTCGGACGGGCGCCTCCAAACTCGATCGTCTTTCCGAAGTTCGTTAAGTCATTTCCACGATGGGTTTTAATGGATGCCGTCGTGCCTACGCGAGTCTGTGACTCTCGTGTCGGGAATAATCCCCTGAGAACGTTGTCTCCGCTCGAACTAATCGTGTTTCGAAGCGTTTCGCTCGAGTCGCGATGACGGCAATCTTGTTTGCAGTGTTGGTAGATGACTACTGCCGTTCTTTACGGGGCTATGAGACACCGGAAACTCGGCTAAAAAATGGCTGCTACGTTCCGTGTCGCTTTTACGTCAAAAGACAATTTTATTTCTTGTCAAAGAAAATTGAAATTTGATCTCTCCATGGACCGATCAAGCAATTATTAACCTGTCGTAACGTTGTAAACAGAAATCGTGGAACAATGTACTTCAACGTTTCGTCTTTCGTTGTCTTGAACTCACATTTTTCCGAAGATATCTCGACATCGTGTAGTAGGCGGGAAAGTGAAGACAGCATTTTGTCTAGTCGAAATTTTTGTATTGTCAAACGCTTCTGCAGACTTGAAGAAACTTTCTTTTTAGAATTGAACTTATTGTGACTTTGAAGCTTCGTCTTCGCAGCGAGTTTTTCAAAATTGCTTTATGATTTTTTGTCACCGTTTTGTTAGAGTTGAAAATACGAAAAAATCGTGAAGCAATTGACGTCGCCTGACTCACAGTTTTCGTACCGTGTACAAAACACTGAAATAGCCATGTAGAACTTGTGCAGACGATTATCTGCTATTTCCCTACGGTCGTGCAAAATTCTAACCGGTGTTTCCGCAATGAAATCGAGTGTTTTGCAGTTCCGGGTGCGGTGCGGTTTTTGCCGGGCGAGCAAGAACGGAGAACTGCTGGCTGTCCTGG
>CM052331.1:3145021-3155498 GCA_028455615.1 Lasioglossum zephyrum
CTTAAAAGATTTGAAGAAATTGAATTAAACAAATTAAACCGAATTCAAACGTCAACTGAATTATAAAGGTTCGGAAAAATTAAAAGTCCAATTCAGACCTAACTGTACCCTATAAGTCGGGTTATGTTTCTTTATAGAAGACCCAGCTGCGTCTCCTAAAACTGCTAAACCTCTCTTTCCACTCCGGCAACCTAAAATATATACATCCAAAGTAGTTTTCCCGAAAGATACACGCTCCCTGATAAACGCGGACGTCATAAATCTACGCTCCTAAATTCCACGTTTACTACGAACTCGCCAACAGGGATTTTTATGCGCGTACTCTCCATTTGCGCCGGGAATGACGAATGCATCGTCCCTGGATACTCTTGCATGCGAAATATGCGGGTCAACCACCTGGCGGATTCAAGACGTTCCTGTGTGGTGGGCCAAGCGCGTGATTAATTTTACCACGGAATCGACTTCCTAGACAATTCTCGTACAGTTGAAACAGGCCTCGCTAACTATTAACGTAATTCTAAAGAAAATGTCCGAGAGTCCGCTCTAGATTTATAAATAAAAATTCAATCATCTAAATAGAAAAATTTTTGCTCATAACGATGACAATTCCTCATACTGGACCGTCTAATCTTAACAAAAGACAAATTCGTGGACACATATCACCGCCTAAATGTAAAGAATTAGATAACTAACATTATTGTAGATCTATTTTTTGTAAAAAAAGAAAACAGAAGTTGCCTACTTTTCACATTAATAAGACTAAACAATATTATGATTCACTAGATGTCGTAGATTACTTTGATAGGTTACCCAGTTTTTAAATTAAATTCTACTTGATTTCTTCTTTGATACGAAGTAGATCACTCACATGTACTATTGAAATTTTCAGCTATGATCGTTTAACATATCCGTTTTAATTGCGTTGTGGAAATTATTCGTCAAAATCAATCGAAATCGAAAATCGAACTCAAAATGTCCAAATTTCAAGTTACCTAGTCCTTACATTCAGGCGGCGATCTGTACCAACATGTACTATTGAAATTTTCAGCCACGACTGTTTAACATATCCGTTTTAATGGTCTTATGCAAATTATTCGTGAAAATCAATCGAAATCGAAGCTCCACAATTAGATGGACAACTGATTCGCGAGTAACCTGATTCACGGAACTTCTGGGACACCGTGTACACGAATCCAGACGACTGCTTTGCGTTATTTTAGCTCGATAGCAATTTCGTTCTATTAATAACCGAACAACAGAAATAAACTTCTCGTTTCATCGAGTTCGCGATCGAATCGAGAGCGGGCCACGTTCTCCATCGAACTTCCTCGATTGTTTTATTGCTTTTATCGAGCGTGTATCGTTCGCGTGTACCTTCGAGAAGGCCGGTGCTCGAGAGAACGTTGATGTATTCGTTTTCTGGACCTTTTTGCGAGCCGTTTCTCTCTCTCTCTCATCGCTCTCGCACGGTTGAATTTCCTCGCTTGGGGACAATCGTTTCCGTCGAGCGCGATGTGTATTCTCCAACGGGGAATGAAAAGTCACGGTTGCCACGGTCGATGGAATCGATGGGGAAGTTAGGTGGCCTCGAGGAGCATGTCTTTGAAAGTCGGCCGATTTATTCTAACCAACGACACGCCGGTAATCCACTGTCCCCGTGGCACACTTAGCTACTCGTTCCACTGCGTGAACGAAACAGCCTAAACGCAGCTAAAAGTCCTCTTTAATAAAGTGGAAATAAAAGATTTTATACAGACACTATGTGGAATACTAGGGCTACGATCCACTATTTTTATTCTCGGAATTCGTCAATTTTTAACGATGTTACACGAGGTTGAATACAGGAACCTCCACGTGAGACGACAATTAAAATGATCATTTGTATCGTATATAACATAATTGTATACAAATCGTCATTGTGTTTCTCGAATTATATTTCTGTCTTCTACATTTAACATTCCGAATGTCCATTGTGAAAATACAAGTCATCATTGTGTTTGAATTATATTTCCATCTTTTACATATATTCATCCTGAATAATTAATTAGTTTATCGATCGTAATTTATCTGAAAGATATTATGAATTTTACTAAATTAATTAGGAATTAAAAAATTAGGAAAAATTAGGAAAAAAAATTAGGAATACTTTCCTACAATATAGCTATTTGTTGTGTAGAAAAATGATCGAACCTTTCGCCGAGAATAAAATTCATCCTGATTATTCATTGTGAATATTCTGGACAGTAAACGCGAGATTAACAACAAATAGAGTGTAGAAGTGAAGCAAACAGGCGAAATTGGTTGCAAAGGGAAGAAACGAAGCGATATCGAGGAAAGACGACAGTGATGCAATGCGAGAGAAGTTCGAGGAAGAGTCTTGGGGATTGAAAGGAGTCACGGAAAAATATTCGGAGAGTCTCGAACCGGGCCGATATTTCCCGGAGAGCAATTTGTCGACGGGAACGAGATATCTGTGTCAAGAAACCCCGATGATCTCTCGAGCCCTCGATGAGGATAATTGCTGAGGACCTCGTGGCGTATTGCGTATACATCGATACGCAAATTGGAGGATTTGAAACGCGTTTCCGCTCGGTATTCCGCGATTTAATAGCTGCTCGATTCGAATTGGCCAGTTTAGGTCGTCAACTGAAAAGTGTAAGCAATTGGACGGTAATCGCACATACGTTAAAAGGAGTTGCAATTGATTTTCTTTAAACAATTTGCTCAGCAGAATCCTATTAATACGATTATTTAGTGAGGGAGTAAAGTTTAACAAACACAATCTCAAAATTGATGCCATAATTTTTTTGTGAGCTAATTAATATTAAGGTAATACGTCTGGGGAAATATTTAATTTTTACACACCGCGAGGTATCAGAATGATTCGACATTTTCGACGTAATACCAAACACGTTGAAACGAACCTCCAGCAATGGAAAAAATATTCGACGAATAAATGATCGTTCCATTAAAATATTGTTCCGTGTATTGTATTCGTGGAGCCATTTTCCTGTATTGCAAATTGGTGCATTCTCGACAAGTTTCCTATTTACTCGGGACAGGGGCTCGAAGTACCGAGCTCTCGATCTAAAAAAAGGGCGATCGACAACAAAGAGAAAAAAATGTATATATATATAGCGAGAGGCAGACTAGTGTCCAGCATCGAAATTATTCCCGGTGAGCCACGAAGTTATTTTTAATCGGACCGGGGAGCCGCGGTTTTATTAGCAGACGATCAAAGACTCTCGTTCTCCCTTCATCTGGTTCTCTGTCTGCCGAGTGGCTCGCTATCGTGATCCATAAAGACGTCCACGTTTCCACGAGGTTCGTCTTTATCGTCGATACCGACTTGCGTTGTTTAAACGAAATTGGAATAATCAACTTTGGTAATTATATAGAAAAGATCTGCATACTCCTATTTTGATGAAATTTTAATATGTTATGCAGCAACAAATTCTGAACAACTTTTTCCTTTTCCAATATAGGGGGATCGCTTTTAGTTTTTGAGATATTTGCAAAAAACTATCGCGAATACTGTATTGAATTTTTCGTATTCCTGCACGCTCCGCGGCAACGTAAGCTCGTCCCGGTGCGGCGTTTGTTTACATTTTTACGCTGTAGAGATGAAAGAGAAAACAGGGTGCGGAAAGGGCAGGCCTGACACTACACACATCCACCCAGTGTTTCTAAATTACACTCTAGATTCTTATGTATTTTGACGTGCTGATTACGCATATGATACTGAAAATTGGTGCAAATGTTAATTTTATAACGGAAACCTTCTTTTTAGAAACACTGAGTGCATGTGGTATTGTGGATCCTCATCTCCATAACGTGTTTACAAACAAAAAATAAACAGATGTGGCAACGGAACAGGTTTACGTTGCCGCGGAGTAAGCAGGAATACGAAAAATTCAATACAGTATTAGCGATATTCTTTTGCAAATATCTCGAAAACTAAAAGCGACCCCCGTATATTGGAAAAGGAAAAAGTTGTTGAAAATGTCGAAATCTATAACATGTTAAAATTTCATAAAAATCGGAGTACGCAGACCTTTTCTATATAATTATCTCAACTTTTACGTTGGCTCAGGATACATGAGTCAATTTCCATAAAAGGGGCATTCTGATTTTCGAGGTTCTTCAATTTTTTTTCAGAAAAACTATCGAACTTTATGCAACAGGATTTTACACGTATATTTATTGGTATGTCGAGTAAATTTGTGATTATAATAACATCACAATAATTGTTTAAAGTTGAAAAATAGGTTTTTCTTTCAAAGTCATGTTTTTCAAAAACTGTGCGTGTATGAAACAAATTAAGGCCAGATTCGGAATCAGCGCAAAAAACTCTATAAGATCCATCCAACAGTTATACGAAAACATTTTTACCTTTGGACAGTGTTATACTATCATGGAAAAATATTTTTTCACCGGCACTTCTGTATACGCTGTTCGCAGTCAAAAGAGAGGAACTCCTTTCAGAACTGTTACGATTCCCGAAGCATGCAGAATATTCCGCGGAATCCAGTTGCGCCGCGAGGGGTAGAATCGCGAAGTCGTTGTTTCGGCTATCTGTCGCGGAGACGAACGATAGCTGGCGTGCATATTTTCACGAGCCAAGAAACGCAGACTCCCGAGGCAATCCATTACAAAGCCTGCCAGTTTCTGGTCGAAGTTCAACCGGTATTTTCGTGTTCCACGCGAAGGTGGTGCGGGCTCTTCTCTCGTCCTGGTCGGCTTTTGTTCTAGTTGGTCTGACGTAGAAGGTCCCGGCCGCGACAGAGGCGGTCCGAAACTAGTCCAGGATAGACGGCCAAGCCTGTGTTGGTTAGGAGAAAGTAGAATACACACCGTAATTTGTACTGTCAGCGTGCAGAGCGGCGGGGACCGCGGATCACCGCACCGGTGTCGGAGACCAACCAGCTCGCCGAGCCTCTAGCAGAAGTTTTGGTTGGCCGTCAGCCAGCGGCTACCCTCAGTTCATTACCACTATCCCGTCAGCGTGCACGCCGAGAGACAGAGAAGGAGAGCGGGAGAGAGAGAGACCCGATCCAGCTGGCCGAATAAAGTGCCGGCACTAGCATGATCGCGGTCGGGAATCTTCCGGCCGTCTCAGCGATCTGATTCATGGAGGTTGTTGCTTCGCGGGGATCCTGCTTGACGTGCCCTTTGCGTGCGACTTCGGTGTCCTCTATTAATTAGGCTCTATTGTTTATGTTAGAACAGACGCGGGGACGTCTTTATGATACCGGTGAACACTCGGCAATTTAATTAGCCCCCTGCTTTCTTTGGCAGGCAAACTTGCAGCCACCGCGCTGCACAGTGGGAAATCGGCGACAAAAACGATGAACTTTCGATAGAAATGAGCTAGAGCGATGAAACACACTTTTTAATATTAAAGCTGAAACTTTGAAGAATGTGAGAAAAATAGGGAGATTATGGCACGAACGTTTTTTAACCCTTTTCACTCGGCGTCATTAAAAATTGCTGTATTATTATTTACAATATTGTTTACATTATTAGATATGTCGGTATCTAACCAATTGCTAAACATTTAAGTATTGAATGAAGTATTGTATTAATTAGATATTCATCAAATTTAAAAGATCATAGAGAATGGAAATATTCGAGGTCGGAAGAAACGTTTGATTTTGCAGTTAAAATAGCTCCGAGTGCAAAGGGTTAACCTTGAGAGAATAAAAATGTAAATTTTTAACAATAATTTATTAAGTCGTAGACAAATTATGAGACCGGATTTGAAATCAGCGCGAAAAAATCTACATTGTGATGTATAACATACTTAAAAAAGAATTTGTTCCGCGCGTGTTATCGAAAAACCACGATTTTCTTGAAATCGTGCAAGTTCAAAAAATTTTATCAAGATTAAAAAAGCCTTCCTTGGTTATATAATCTCCTTATTTTTCCATATTCTACAAAGTTTCAGCTTTAATTGAAAAAAAATTTCATCGCTCTATCTAATTTTTATCGAAAGTTTTTTGATTCTTTTCAAATAATTTTTTTCCTATTAAAATTACATAAAGCTCTGAAAAATTGAGATCTCCTCTTTACAACGACACCACATACGTTGACATCACTAGTTACTGATGCGTAGGATTTTTTTTCCATGGAGAATAGTCATTCGTCCCACTGTGACAGTGTCGAGAAGCAATTACGTGGCGGTATCTCGATTAGAGGAGTCCGTTTGATCGAAGAGAGCATAGAAATCGAGCTCGGCGATTGTTCGTACGGCAGAGGCTATCTTGATCGCGGCCGCTCGATTTATGACACGAAATTAGCCGGGCAAAGTGCAATATAAATGAAAAGTAGGTTAGTTTGATGGACGTGGAACGAGCACACACGGTCGCGTCAACCGCGGCCGTAGAATCGGTTGAAGGATGTGTAGAAGTCCTTGGCAATTGTTGAGGCGGCGGCTAAGGGCAGCTTCCCGACAATTCGCAGCCCTGAAATTGCGCGCTGGGTCGATCTCTTTTTTTCGACATGGCCGCGCAAATCTGCAATGCAGATGCGTCGCATTTCCATATGCATGGCCACGTGTTCGTCCCGTTTCACGGTTTCGGCCGTGTGACGTATCTTCCGCGGTCTACGTTCTACTCTTTCGTCGTCGGTTGAACTTGCGAAATTCGTCTACGAAAATGTTTGCGCGCCCCGTTGTTCGACGAGCGTGAAGTTGAGCTCGAGCTTTGTACATCGGGTAGAGTAAAGCACCTCTCTACGGTCTCTCTGTGCTTTGTGACGTTGATAGAACCGTTCCCAGCGGGTTCTAATATGCATCCAGGCGATAGGAAAGTGGTTTGATATAATTGATAGCGAACTTTGAGGGCTGTGAATTATTAATGTCCATCGATTCGCCGATCTGCAACGATTGAACTCCGTTTCTGCGGATCCGGAATAGGAGAGTCGGTCCTGATTGTGCGCTAATTAAATTACACTCGCAATAATTAATTAGATACACTCGAATAAACCATTTTTTTATTCAACCAGCAGAATTGGCAGTCTGTGCGCGAGCAATCTCTTCATTTAATTTCTGCGCCCATCCCACAGTCCATTTTCGCGAGTTTTTTTACTGGAGCAATTTTTACGGGCGGAATCGTCGAACGAGTGGTTTGCGGGAAAAACAGAGATCGGTCAAGGGGCGAAAAGAAAACGGATCCGGCCTTTTTTCTCAGGCAGCCAAGATTTATGCGGCGTCGGGCTCGCCCCGGCCCGACGCAGTCCCGACGGAAGACGGAGTTTGTTTCACGACGAGAGGCTCGCGGCCTGGAACTGTTTACTTATGAAAGCTCCTCTCAAATATTTGTTTACCCTTAGCCGGGTGAACTTGCTCGCCGCCTGCAGAATCGGTCTCGAACGAGAGATCGGAAGCAAAGACGTGGGAGTCCGCGGACTGCGACGTTTTGCTTTGAATGATATTTATTTGCGCCACGAGAATCACTCTCTGGATTCGTTTCGTGAAATGTTTTCGCAGCTGAGCACATTCGATCAAATTTTAGCCGTAATTGTCTACCTTTTCTTTTTCATAACGGTTCTCTCGATTTTTTTCGTATTAATCTTGTAACGTATACAGGATGTAACCGTTAAGTTATGTCACCATTTTTTTTAGGCATTTTCAGTAGTGCAATTTAAAATGTTTTAGACAAAAGTTTCTCGGTACTTGGCGAGCTACATATTCGCATATTCTTAAATCTGAAAAAATTGTTTTTACGTAAAAAGGTAAAGGTCACCTTGACTTTTTTAAATGGCACTATATGTTTTGGACATCATAGGATTGTTTCTGACGTCGAGACGAATTTAACAGTGTACTATACTATGACCTTGAAATGACCTCAAACATGAAAATTTTGTGCAAACGTAATTTTAATGAAGAATTATTTCTTACAACATAAATCAAGTTACATTTGATGTTCGAACTGCGATCCACCTTCAATGATACAGAACTCCGCTCTTTGTATTAGATTTTCCATTGTTGCCATAATAGATATATACATGTGTTATATGATAAATGCACAACATCCGTAGTCTAATCGTACAATACCCAATTACGGAATTATTCGATGAGCATATAAAAAAGCGTAATACAGCGATTCGTCAAGCACGACTCGAAAATGAACACAATCGGAAGGACGAGAGATTGCAGGATCAGCATTGTTGCGCATTTTTGTTCCGCAGCGTTCCGCTCGGAAAGGAAGCGCACAAAGAGCATCACGGCGCGCGTTCACGCACGAAAGTAATTTGCCAACTGAGCGAGCCTGTGCGAACTTTCGTGCGGAATATTATTCGACGAGCGGCTTTCCTCTTTTTTTTTCTCCGCGGGCAGCAGCCTCTCGTCGGCACGATGAAATTTTTAGACTCGCCGGCTCGTGAACGCGGTTTAGGAAATTTGTTTTGACGATTAAGTGCTTTACGATTATCGAGGCGCTCGGCCATTAAGCCTCCGCCGAGCATTATAACGCAGCGTGACGCAAACGCTCCGAGCCCCGGATGAAGAGCTTAAATAATTTTTATTGTGAACTGGAACCGGATGAAGACTGGATACTGTTCAAATGTGGATCTTGCCTGGCTCAGACGCTTCGCGCGATACCGTTTTAGTTTTTCTTTGAATTAGATTTTTATTGCTGGGGAGACTTTCCGGAGGTTCGTTTAAATATAGATTCAATTTCTGTACGATCTAAATAGAATCTTCGTTAGATCTGGCTCAGATTTCCGAATATAGGTCTAATCATGTTCCAACTCAGACCTAGCATGAGCTTCAATTCGGACCTGTTTACTTCTCAAGCTATTGGCTGTTTTCTTTTACAGACTCAATTTAAGTATAGTCTAGACTTAGACTCAACGGAGATCTAACCACACCAGATACACTTCACAGATCTAGGACAAACCTAACGCGAGCCCGACTGTTTATTTAAGTATTTCAATAGAAATAACTCGAACTGAGATCTAAGAAAAAGATATCCAGGCCTAATTCCACCGAAAACAATCATGCGATTTTTTCAGGAGTAAAATTCATTCATGTAAAGCAATTTCTAATTGAGAATAAGAAGCAGTGATTTTTCTTCTTCAAAAGACGAACACTAATGTTTTACGGCAATCACGTGTAAGCGTGACAAACAAAGCCTCCATTGCCGACTTTTCAATTCCGACAAAAAGCGAAGCCACGTAGCTCGATGTTTTCAGCCCGACGACCAGAAATTATTCGAACAATAATTATTCAATTTCCCAGGCATTCGAATAACAATCGTCGTGCTTTGAAAGCTGTATTTATTCTAAGGATTTCCCGAGTATAAATTAATTTGGCCGGCAAACTTGAGCGAGGCAGCTCATTCATCTTGGATCGGTAATGGTTTCGTTGGGAGGGTTGTTTCTTGAGGGAAGTTTTGCCCCTCTATGTGATAAGAGAGAGTGAGAGAGAGAGGGAGAGAGAGGTGGTTGTCCCCGTGAAAAGGAAAAGCAAGAGAAATGGTGGAGAGAACGGACCAGGGACTATTCCCGTCGTCGTAGAATTTACGAGAATTTTATTCGCGCGGATGGCCGAGCCCTGTCCAATGATAAATGGCGGGACGTCAGAAGACGTCAGCGTCGAGAGCGTTTCTCGCGAGATACAAATTATTCAGAACGATAAATTGACTTTGCCGACCGAATGGCCACTTGGAAGCTCCGTTTGCCTCGGAACGAGAGAAATTGCGTTATGGAACGGGCCCGACCAAACAGAACCGTTCGAGCGAACCTCGACTTCTCTCTCTCTCTATGTTCACTCTCTGGTTACAAGTTCGTGTAACTCCGTGGAAACGGCAAACACTGGAAACGTACACACACACCGTACTCCGTTATTGACGGCACGACCGACGAGCCGACGCGATTCTCCATGGGAAAACGCATCGAAAATGCGCAATGGAGTTTCCCCGTACGCTGTGTGCTCGAGCAAATCGAACTTTTACGCGACAATTCGCCTACCGTTTTCGATCACGCTTTTGTCGATCGTCAAAAGCGCCAAGTGGAAAATCAGTGGACGCGTCAGAGTGACCATTCGGCGGCTGTAATAAAAATTACAATATCGATGGATGCGGTTCTTCTGGTTTCAGCTTTGTAAACGTGTCTAATCCTGACCGATCGATTCCACGTTTTGTTGGAATGAGTCGTATTTAATAGAAAACCAAGTGGAAAATCAGTGGAAGCATTAGAATGACCATTCAGAAGCTGTAACAAAAATTACAATACCGATGGATGCGGTTCTCTTGGTTTCAGCTTTGTAAACGTGTCTGATCCGGAACGACTGATTCTACTTTTTGTTGGAATGAGTCGTATTTAATAGAAAACCAAGTGGAAAATCAGTGGAAGCATTAGACTGACCATTCAAAAGCTGTAATAAAAATTACAATAACGATAGGCGCGTTAGTTCCTGGTTTTAGAATGTTTTGTAAGTGTGTCTGATCCGGACCGACTGATTCTACTTATTGTT
>CM052331.1:3155598-3184003 GCA_028455615.1 Lasioglossum zephyrum
TTTTTTAAAAATATTCTTTGCCAAATTTTAGATAGTAGCTTCCAGGTCGGGGATAAAAAAAATGTTTTGACTTCAGACGTGTCAATTGTGTAGGAAAGCTACTCGTTTGCGTTCCGAAGGATTCTTGCGTGCGGTTCCGCGTCGAGGTGAACGACGCGGCGCGAGGAATTTGTTTAACTTATATTTAAACGGTTGGTGCTAGATCAATGGCTGCGCTAAATAGAAGGCGCAATTGGTGGTCCTCCGAAACGGTGTCATGTCACGCGTCACTATCTTGGAGAGGTCAGTGCGTTTATAACCACCTTTACAATCCGCCGTACCGAAATAGCCGGGCGTCGGTCTGTTTATAGAAGTCGTTCTCCGCGATTTCTTTTTACACGGAACTACGTCTGGCTGTCACTACTGTTGCCGCATGCTAATCTCGCAGCCAATCGAACGGGTAGTAAAAATAAAAATTATCTACCTAAACGATCGCTGACAGAATCGTCGTAATCAGAAATCACATCTAACTAACCTAAAACTGTCGTGCAAAAATACGAAGAAACCAACAAAGCGACAGAACGAACCAGCAAATAGATTCTGTGAAATCATTGATCTTTATGGAAATTTCGTTTATGCATTTATTAAAGATTTTGTTTATGCATTTGTTAACACTGTACCGAGGTGTAATCACGCCTCCCGCATGTATTTGTGAAATTTGATTAATTTTCGTGACGGTAGGTGTGAGAAGATTCAAAAATTTAAATTAACATGTAATATTCTCTGTAAATAAAATAATTTTTATAATTTCAAGTTTTTTAAATCTGTGTAAAATATGTCACAGATAGCGTTCTTAAGAGATCTTTGGAAATTTTTACTTCCGCAACTCTTTATATACGCTTTTATTAGTCTAGGTTGTGGTTGCATTCAGAAGCAAAGAACAGGTCGTGGATATAACTATTTCCCTCTCCCTCAGTATGCGGGTAGCGGGTCGAGGAGAGGAATAGTCGACGGATGGGAGAGAAAGGACTCGGTGAAGTTCCGATGTCCGTGGATGTGGAGGTTGTTCGGACTCGTCCGTTTCCTCCACACCCTAAAAAAAAAAAAAGGTTGTGGTTGCACTCGTATGTGTACGGTGACGGTTAAAACAATAGCAAAAGATTGGAAGAATTCAATAAATAAATAAAAATTTAAAATCAAACGTTTGGTAGTTGACGAGTAGGCTGCGGATCTTTATGCAAAATAAAAATGTTGTGCATTGGTTATGAGAAGCAGGAATAAAATGAAAATTGATTTCGTTGTATTAAAAACAACATTACACTATTCGAAAATTTCTCTTCTTTTACTGGTTCATATTTCACCCAGTTAATTTCATCATGAATGCATAAAATCCGCTATTAACGAGTTAAAGTAACCAATGTTTATTTTGTTAATTCGCGTTTAGCTTGGAGGGGTACGATAGATCGCGTAGCTCGCGGAATCGAGTCTATTGATCGTCGAGGGGACGCGACGGTGTCGTCGATAACGTCGACAACGGCACACGGGAAGAGCGAGCTTGCGAGTCCACGGGGAACTTTGTTTGGAAGCGCAACTTGGACGGTTCTTTGTCGCGGGCCCTGGGGATGAGGATCCGCGCTCCACTTTGATCAATGGACAAAGGCTCTCGTCCGGTTCGGCAATAGCAGGCCGATCAATCTTTTCCCGTTGCCAGGCTCGATTTCACCGGGACCTAGAGAGCATATCCCCGCACAACAGCTATCCGGGGTCCTGCTAAAAGCAAACTCGTTAAAAGAACCCAAGCCAACGAAAGACGGAACACGGAACTTCAGCAGAACCTGACGGGAGAGCCTAATTAATACCGGTGCTCGAGAGGAAAAATGCTTCAGCTGCGCGCACGTGGCTAGCAAAGAATCTTCCTCCGAATTCTCGTCGTCTCGATTCCCAATATTCCCTGCACGCTGTTCGCCCATCTGTTTCGCTCATCTCTGCCCTTAAGCTGTTCTTAATTGATGTCGTTTCTGCGCTATTCATTCGAATCCTTTTTTTTGTGTTCCCCTTTTAATCTTCCTGTAATTTCACGTTTAATGTTCCGCTTTCTTCGGTGTACCTTGTGCTTTGGTATTTTATTTTTACGTCTCTATGGAATATCTTGTAGATTTTATCTACTAATGGCAAAAATACCACGTTTCTAAAAACGGACCAACAAGTATAAAATAATTTTTTCTAGTTCCATACAGATTCCTAACCTCGAACAGATGGTACTGAAAATTTGTAATTGGGAATTTTTAATAGCTATGAGAATACTTGTATGATTTTAATTATTTTAATAAGTCGAGAATAATATAACAATATTCAATTCTTCTCATGTTTCCGTTTCTTGCCATGAATATGTAAAATCTGCAGTCTAGACATCAGTGTTTGGATTATTTAGATGTATCTGCTGCTTGGCTCAATAATCGACTCTTGTCAACGAGACGTTTTGATTAAATTCGTAATGGCCAAACGTTCTCGAAATATCGTTGCGACGAATATTATTAAGGGACTGTCGCAAAGGTTGGGACTGTGTCTTTTCACAACAAACACGCCAAACATGACAAACTTTTCACGCGCATTAGACGAAAAAGCTAAAAATACGTCCTAAAAAGTTGCACTGTGTGTCTTATTGATTCGTCACCAACTAAAAATTGTTCAATCATGATTTGCTTAAATATATCTAATTTGTTGTAAATATAATGTAGTTTAAATATGCAAAAAGAATTTTGTGCTTTTGTTGCGATGTGAATTTGTTTCTTTTTTGTGTGTTCCGAAATGGCGTTTTTTGTAAGGGTTGGGACACTTGTGCCGTATAAGTTGGGACACAAACTTCTTTTCTTTGTTTGGTATATAGAGGTCGTTTTTACGACTGGTAACCATGTCTTAAGTGCTTTTATGTGAAATTATCAAATTGTTAAGATCATGTTTTTGCTTAAAACATCGTCTTCGGACAATTGGCTACAAGTTTCTATTTATTAAAATGTAGCTGACAAATATACCTTTCCAACTATATTATTTTTTATTTTTTTTTTACATAATTCTTATTCCATGTAATTGTATAGCTAAAAAACAAAACGTGACCCAACCTTTGCGACAGTCTCTTAAATTATTTTGTAGCACTCGTAGTTGATGAATGATGGAATGATTTGGTAAGAGGTATAAGTCGAAGGAAATCCTGAAAATCATGATGAACTATAAAGAACTGTCCCGGTTCTGGCTGAAGCCCATCCGTCGATCGAAGAGAGCCCATTTTTACAATTACGCGTGCCATCGAGGACGTACGAACGGGATTCTCGCAAGAGGGAAAATAATGGGGCAGGTGAAGGGCTGTCCTTTGTCGGCGGATATACCAGCCCCTTTTTACTCGCTCATTTTATTTCCACGCTTGGCTGGTCTTCGCCGTCGCGTCGCGTCGGCCCGATAAAAACGAGCTTAAGGATATGTACGTAGGATTTTTTAAAATTATTGATCTCTAGCAAAACAGTCCGATGGTACGGTCGAATACGAAGTTTCCCGCATGAAACTTTCGCGTGGAAATTACGAGTAAAGTTTCCCGTGCATTCCAAAAATCCCGAGCACTTCTTTCGAGTATGTACGAGATGATATCCGACTCAAATCTCGAGTAAAAAGATTCATTCAACGGTAGGAATCTGGAAGTATGATCTTAACGGCCACACGGTGTCGCAGTAAAAATAACAAAAATATTTTTTCTGTATCTATAGTCCATACTTTTATTAATTCCTTGATCTTTCTCAAAAGCTGTGTTAGAGGTGTAGTTAGTCCAAAAAGAATGTTCGGCCACGTGGTTCCGGTAGCATCATTTTGTGAGAGAAAAATTAAGAAACATGTTAGCACACTATTTAAGGTTTGCAGAATAATATCCGAATTGAATGTTTTATATTCTTGCTTCTATCATTTTTCGAAATTCTTCTAAAGCACCAGGGAGTGCAAAAAAATATCTTCCTACTATTTAAAGTATAATATATGCAACAATCTCCGAATGAGAATATATCGACCTCTCCTGTTTCTCGAGAAAAATTTCCAAACATGCATTTCACGATATGACAGTTCAAGATTTCTTTTTCTGAAAAATTTCCAGTCGTATGCAAGGGTATAGAGAGATAAGGGTAGAGTTTTCTTTCAAAATATCCACGCATGTATCTCTGGCATAATATGTAACATGTCTTGAACATACGGGGAACGAAAGCCCGAAAGACAAGTACCAGGAAAGTCGCAAATCGAGCGAAGTTTCAGCAGGTTCTCGATTTCTCAGCGGGCTCACGGACGCAGCTCATCGTTCCCAGGATAAACAACTATCGTCGTCGGGTCCATGTAAAATAATCGGAATTTTCCGGGTCGCGTGCCAGATTATACCGGATTCATGAAATTTAAATATCTCCTCGGGTCACCGAGTCTCTGGATAGGCAGGGACCGGGGCTCCATCTGTTTCCGGCTTGTCTCTCAGTGCCTGGAATTCAATCGTTGCGCCAGAGATCCGAGATTTCGATATTTCAGGGCTCCCGAAGGGACCCGGATGGGTTTAAACAAAGAACAGGAAAAAAAAGAACGAAGCGACGGAGAGGTAGAACGAGGGAACCAGAGAGAGAGAGGAAGCGCAATAGAGAGATAAAATCGCTGGATACGTTTCGCTGATTTTTTTGTTACCGTGGTGGAGGCAAATGAAATTTTCGGAGGAAAAATCAGACGATTCGAGCGGGTTTCGTGGACCACGAGGATGAGCTCACCGAAACGCTGAAAGTCTACTAGCAATTTGAGCAACGATATCCCGAGGTGCCAAGAGGGATGCTGGGTAGATCCGACGATCTTTAGCCGAGCTGCTACGAGCTCCAGATTCGATTCGATGCGACGGGCGGAGCAACCGTCTCTCGTGGAAAACCGCTGGGAAAGGGTTCCGAAGTGTTTCGAGCCACGGCTATACCTGGCTCAGCACTTACAGGATAGATTTCATCTCGTCTTTGGCCTTTGAGAGGCGACCCGGCTCTCAGCATGCAGCCAGAGACACGGATTAGTCAACCACTTTGCCCTGGATTAGTGTTAACGATCTCGTCTCGTCACTTTCTCTGATTATTCCTGTCAGCTCTCCCTCGCCTCCTTCTCGCTCTCTTTGGCGTGCTTTCTGCGGATTATCTGCCGGATTACCATGCTTTTCTTCTTCTAATCGCCATGTTTCATTGTGCTTTTTAACCACAAGTAGTTTTTTCAAGAGAAACTTCTTTGTTGAATAGGTATTTAAGAATTCCGGTCGCGTGAGGGAAATAGTTACGTACGTGGTGGGGGAACCTGTAGAAGAGGAAAGTACGTTAGCGGCTTAGACCATATACAGGGTGTTCCGTTGAAATAAGGCCATGTAAATTTTTCCTCCAATTGTGGGGGTGCAAAGAATATTTTATCTACTATTTATAGTAATACACTTAGTACACAAAATATTTTTTACACCCCCACAATTGCACGAGAAATTTAGGTGGCCTTATTTAAAAGGAACACCCTGTATACGATCTAAGATTGGTGGCGACGCCACACAATTATAAAAGAAAAAATGGAATAACAAAATCCTACGCGTAGAAAACCAATTCAGATAATAGGAATTAATTTAGCAGCGCAAGGTTCGATCAGTTTCTACAACAATTGTAGAGACTGAAATTAATTCCTATTATCTTAATATTTCCGATCGAGATAAAAATTACTTATAATACCAATTCAGATATTAAAATAATTTGAAGTAACACTAGCGCGTGACAAGTGACTGTGATCCTGTTGACAAGATACTGATAACGTAATTTTTTACTGAATTTTCCTAACTTGCAATGTTTTGAAATTTTCACCGAGTTTTTAGCGTGCGAAGTTTCTGAATGACATTACGCTCGTGTATCGAGCGTTTCGCAATTATCAGATTGACGCGATAGGCGAAATCTTGGATGCAGGATGGTGGAGAGATGGACTGGTCCGATGCGAAACCATCATCGTTTTCCCTATTGGCCGCGTAATTCGGTAGGAGAAACAAGTTTCCGCTGGCTCGGTGGGGATTGCACTGACGGTCGAAACTTTGCTCGGCTAACACCGGGACTGGTTCGGGGAATGGCCTTTGCGCGATTCGCGCTCGTTCGAAAGCGAATTCGTCTCTCGGCTCTCGCTCCCAGAACAATTTCCCGTGGCCCCGTGGAACGTTTCGAACTCGTCCCCTTTTACAACCAACGGTAACTGTCATATTTCCACTTGGAATTTCCATTCGAGCGCTCGTGGATCCGCGAAATGGCTACTGGTAATAGATCTATTTGCCCGATTCTATTTATACGATCGCTTCCTATTGAAACTTTGCTTCTTTTATTGCGACAATCACTTATTACCAGTCATAATTAGATCATTCATTGTAATATTTCTAGCTGAAATCCTCTCTAATTCGTTTGGACAATCGCGGAGCATTCGGTAGACTGCTACTGACAGTTCCCTTGTTTCTAGGGACCAATTGTCAGTTTATGGCACGACCAAATTTCAAAATACCAACAAATGGCTGTAGTAACTCAAAATTAATGACATTTTCCTTTTGTCTCTACAGCAGCACTTTAAATATGCTTCGCCGAAGTTTCTTAGATCTTTATGCATGTCTAAAAATGCATAAATATCGACAAATGCAAAACATGCAATTGTAAAGAAAGTTCTTGGCCCATTTTTTATGTTCACGAGTACATAAAAATGCAATTGCAAGGGAAGTTCTTGATGCATTTATTGGGTTAACACATGCATATTGATATACTTACAAGTGAAGTTGTGGACGCACTTATTTGATTCACAAACGCGAAACAATGCAATTGCAAAGAAAGTTCTTGGCCCATTTTTTATGTTCACGAGTACATAAAAATGCAATTGCAAGGGAAGTTCTTGATGCATTTATTGGGTTAACAAATGCATATTGATATACTTACAAGTGAAGTTGTGGACGCACTTATTTGATTCACAAACGCGAAACAATGCAATTGCAAAGAAAGTTCGTGGTCCATTTTTTTATGTTCACGAGTACATAAAAATGCAATTGCAAGGAAAGTTCTTGATGCATTTATTGGGTTAACACATGCATATTGATATACTTACAAGTGAAGTTGCTGACGCATTTATTTGATCCACAAACGCGAAACAATGCAATTGCAAAGAAAGTTCTTGGCCCATTTCTTATATTCACGAGTACATAAAAATGCAATTGCAAGGGAAGTTCTTGATGCATTTATTGGGTTAACAAATGCATATTGATACATTTACAAGTGAAGTCATGGACGCACTTATTTGATCCACAATCGCGAAACAATGCAATTGCAAGGCTCTTGAATTCCATGCTCAAGGATCGAGTTGCAAGGGAAATAAAATTTCCGCGAAGACAATCGAACGATTTGAAAAATTGACTTGTCCGATCGGTGCTGTGGTAATTGAACGGACGTTGTCGATTATGGGTTGGAACCGATAAATCCACAAGTTGTAGCGTTAACGTTCAAAGTTTGGTGCTTCGTGTTCGAGAGCCGAGCTCCGAGACCATGCCAATGTTCGATCGCCTATAAAATTTCAGTGTCTGTCGCATTTTTCAAGAAGAACTCGATGCTGGCCCGGCTGTCTTGACCACAACACGGTTGAACAAGACCGAGTTGAATTCACGACTCCTTATCCATGCTTAATCTGTTCCCGATGCGGCGAAGTACGATGTGGACTTGTCCGACACCTCTACACAGACTTCTACAAGCAAATCAACTGTAGAAGTTGTATGTAGTTGCATCTGTGTTGGTTTTAGGGAAGCAGAGGTGGGCATTATTTAGCGAAACAAATATTTCAAATACTATTTAATATTTTAGACATTATTTTGCTTAAAGAAAATAGTATTTTAAATAAGATATACAATTTCGAAAATAAAATATTTCTATTTTAACAATCGGAACCACAAAATGGTTTTGTTCGTTATGGTCCTGGGAAAGTTTTCAGGAAAAAAAATTTAATTGAATATCGATAGCCACTTTCCAATAGCTTTTCACAAATTCGCTAAACGATCGCAAACAAATTTATTGAAATTTGGACAGGACAACATCTGTCAGGTTAGCTAGTTTTAAACATAAATAAAAGTATAATGATAGCGTTAACAAATAAAAAATTACAGCCAATTTTCCGAAGACAACGCTTTCGTATAAGTTGAGATAATCCAAAAACTCGGAAACTTGAGTTAACTTTAACCCGCACTTGCAAAATGGATAGTTGGGTAATAAAAAATTGCTTTCCAGACCGCGATGCGACGTCGGTGATGGGATCTCTCGAATTTTCCTGGTTCTAAATTGTGAAGCACCTCCACCGCTTTCCATTCTTCAATTACCGTGAACGTACGGCGCTGCGAGAGGCGGCTGGATCGATAAACAAGCTTGAATTTAATTAAAGAATCTTTACTTTTAATCAAAGTTGTCGGTTCGGCAGGCTGCGCCGCAGTAGATCCAGACCGTGCCTTGTCAGACGCGGTTAAGAACACTCGTTCCGCCGGAAAACAATCTTCCGCTGCCTCGATTTTATGCACTTATGGCGGCCACGATAAGAATAATTTATAGATCACAAAAACTGTGTGCATTGAAAAATTACGAAAATTTCACTTCAGGTGTGACGAGTGAAAACTATTAAATCCATGCAACATTGTACACAATCTTCAGTATATTTTTTAAACCTTGTCGTTGACCTTCGCAATACACTACAGAGTCGTCGAATTCAATGAAGTAGTCTCAGTCGAAAAGATATGACGGAAAAAAAGTATATTTTGCAGGATATTCGTCTTGTAACACAATAAAAATTATAAAATTTTTACTTAGAAGCAATTCTGCAATTTATCAAATTCAAATTTCAACGTTTCGATCTATGTTCAGATCATCTTCAAGAAAATTAATAATTGCATCTGTAAATTATTAAACAAAAAATTATTATATTCTCTATTTATATCAGTTGATTAATCATTGAATATCTAATTGTGAAATAAGTTACTCACTTGCTTTACGAGAATAATTTTAATTTCTTAGAACAGAAGAAACACGTGCTGTTATAATGTTGAAATAAAAATTGAATGTAAAATGTTTTTGTGTCATCACGATGAGAGAACATGCAATCAGTCCTTGCTATGACGTGGTTAGAAAAATCAGAATGGCCAAAATCAGTTCGTGTGACTTGAATATATTTCCTTGTAACAACAAATATGAACATGTTCGAATCCTTTCGAGGAACAGTTGATTGCTTTGCGACGTCTATTTGGAGAAGATAGAGGTTTGATTAAAGTTCGGCGCTGACGTTGGGATTTGTGTGTTTCAGGATCGCGAGTTCGTGGAGATGGAGGTGCCGTTCAACGGTGCCCCGAAAAGGCCGGGCTCGCCGTCGCCCCTGACCTCTCCCGCGCACAGCACTGCCTCGAGGGGCGGCCTGCTGCACGCCTGCTGCGGCCGCTGCTACCCCCAACGTTACCAGGTACGCGGTCGCCGTATTCTCGCCTCGACGACCTCGATAAGCGAAGGCCCACCCTCGTCTTCCTCCCACTCTCACCAATCGCAGCCGAGCGGACAACCGGTCCAGTCCCATTATCAGCCGATAGACCCGGCCACCGTGCCGAACGTCGCGTTCAACGTGCCTGGCGACAATGACCGGCAACGTCGCCAGGGCACCAGCACCTCGTCCAGCCCCTACAACGAGACAAGGGTGTGAGTCGGGCTCGGGCCAAGGATCTCTTTACAAGATCGTTGATCCCCCTTACCTCCTTAACCGTCTTTTTACTAGGAGAACGGTTTCGTTTATCCACGATCGGGATTATCGTCGGTACGCGGTGAGTCCTGGTGAGTTACGATCTCTATCTTCGAATCGGGCTGTGCCTCCATTGCTAAGTCTACTTGAATACGTCTATGAACGCAGCAAGGTAATTGTCTTTCTTGGACGGCCTAGGAGACTGTTTCCGAGACTCCTTTGCGTCTGGAGATTCTTGTCCTAGTAACTTCGGAATGGGTTCTTGTTGAGGATTCAGGCAGAGGTTATACTTTGAAGGAAGCAAAGAGTCCAGGCTGAGACCGGTTCTTAGTCGTTGGGTTCTAAAGATTCAAAGAATGTTCAGAGGTGTAGGTGTCTCAATTTAGCTGATGGGATATTGAGGGTGCTAAGAATTTAGGACTGAGGATTCCAGGTTCACACAGGCCTATGGTTGAGAATGAAGAGGTTCAAGTGTTCAATTTGTACAAAGCATCCTTGAAGGATCTGCAGATTCTGCATTAGCTTCCAATTCAAAGAGGGTCTGACGCCTAATAGGTTTGCAGAACCCTGAGAGTGTCGGTTAGGCTAACGAATTCTTAAGGGAATTGAGGAATCAAGACTGAGCTTGGTTTTTCAATTGGAAAAGGGCCTAAAATTTCAGGTGAAAGGATCGAAATGTCTCAGTGTGATTCGAGAATGTTTCAAAGACCTAAGGAATCAGAGCTAGGACTAGTTGTCAGTTTTACCGAGTTCTAAATTTTAAGAAGACATTTAGTAGTTTAGATATCTTGACAATCTTCGAAGACATTAAGAGTTCAGGGGACTGAGGCTGGCTTCTAGATTAAGAGAGACCTGAAGTTTACAATATAGGGATCTGAGTATTTCACAGGTGAAAGAACCTTAGATGAATCTGAAGATTCTGCACTGAGATTTGTTTCCAGTTTAAGTGAAGTCCAAATTTGAGAGACCTGTAAGGACTTGATTGAGATGAACCGAAGAACCTTGGATGGAACCAAAGATTCTGTGCTAGGTTGATTGCTAGTTTAAGAGGGTCCTGCGTTTGGTAGACCTGCGAAGGCCTGAAGCTTGAGGTGATCTAGGTGTTTCAGGTCGAAGAACTTTGGATAAATCCAATAATTCTCTGGTAGATTGATTGCTAGTTTAAGAGGGTCTAACTTTGGGTGGTCAGCTAAGGCCCGAAGCTAAGATCTTGTGCCCTGAGTGTCCCAGAGTGAAGAACTTTGGAAGAATCGAAAAATTCTGAGCCCTGCCGATTTCTACTGCCAGGAGACCAAAGTATGAGAGACCTGTGAAGATCTGGATTCAGTGCCAAATTCTAAGTCTCTCAATTGGGTTGAGGATTCCTTGACGGACCTAGTGACCCTCTTCTATATTTTAATTGGTACCTGGGTTTCAAGTCCTGTGTTCTAGCGAAGGAGTCGAATCCCAAACCTCTTCGGGACACGAGGACTCAGCAGCATAATCCAGTCTTCTCAGTATAAGCTGAGTCAATAGACAGTATCGTTCAGGATTCAGGGATTTTCTCTATAGCGAGTGCAGACCACGCTAGTTTCGATCCCGGGTGTAATTGCGAGGGTGTTATCCTGTTCAAAGGAGTTTCGTGGCGGAGCTACGAGGAAACGGAGACTCTCGACGACCATTTATTCTTATTGCACTCTCCGTGCTCTCTCAGGCAGTAGGCGTTTAGATCTAATTCTTCGTCGGTAATAGAAGTTTAATCTTGTCAAGGAAGCAGTCGCACGATCTATCGGTTCTCGTCGATTGCCCTCTGTCTACGATTTCTGTCTACGATTTCTGTCCAGACGTCAGCCATTCCTGAATATCTCGGTCGCGCACGCTGCGAATAGATTAGCCAGCCGTCGCGCCGCTTCCAGACTAATTTCCGGGATTCGATTAAACCCGAAGAGCCACCGCGGCCTCCGTCTTCGGTTCTAACGGTACCACGACCCTTAGAAACTCTTTCTCAGCTTCTCCGTTTCAAAGTCGTGATAATTAGCCTACACAGATAGGCTCTTGTTCCCCGGTATACTAACCGAACGCGAGATAAACCCGATGAAACGTTAGTCCGAAGCGTTAACGATCTTGCGGGACTCTCTCGCTACCATTCAATCACCCAATAACTTCCCTCAAGCTTCGGTTTCCCTGGATTAATAATTTCGTTAATTTACACGGGGAAACTGGTCGGAACTGTCGCAATGAAATTTACCCACCACTCGCTGTGTACAGTTCGAGTCTGAACCCCGGTGATATCGAACAGCACTAGGTTATACGGGGCACTGTTCAATATTCACCGTTTCCACTTATCGGAGGCTCGCAAGAATGCTAGTGTATGGAATAAATTGTCGAACTACGCTTTCTCAAAGACGAAGTATTGCAATATCGGAAGAGACTCGCTGAATAGAGTTGGTCGCCTGAAATTCAATTTCATGCTGCCACGGGGAAAGTTGCTCCTCGACATTGTTTTGAAAATTCTGACTCGGGAACGGGCTGATACGTTTCTTTGTTAGGTGGTTCTGTCCTGTGTCGTTCTTTATTCAGACACAGGATAATTAAAAACTGAAGAACTTCTTCCTTCAGGGTGAATATTGTATTTCTTGATCAATACCATGCTCAAGAGACCTGCAATTTGCACTATTGATAAAATTTTTATAAGATGGTTATCATCTTTTCAAAATCTAAAAACTATTTTTAAGTATCAATTCATCGTACTCCATGAGTTATTACTAATTAATATTAATTTTTCTAATTAATATTAATTTTTCTGTGGTTATTACTATGTTCTGAAAACAATGTATTTTGCAACACTGAAAAACTATTTTTTAATAAACTCGTATTACTCTCGACATTTTCGAAATTTCTCTATTTTCTCGAAGCTTCGAAATTCGAATCGAGTGATACGCTCGGCGTTCTATCAGTCCGCGTAACGCGCGGATCGTTCGGCCCGGTTTGATAAGAGCCGGATAAACCCGACGTCCGGGATAGCAGTCGTAAAAATTTCTGCGATCTCTTCTTCACAGTGGGAAATGGAAGACGAGCCGAGGGAAAATAAAAACGGTACGCAAAGCGTGCGATCGCATCTCGCTCGGAGAGAGGAATTCCTTTCGAAAAAATCCGACTCCTCGATCTGTCCGAGAAACCAATTTGTAGTTTGTTGTTCGGCATGTTGTTCCGCGATAGGGTAGTGTATCGTACACTGGAAACAGTGGATTGACGTCGCATTTTACGGATAGAGTGCGCGCTGTTATACGAACTATTTCTCGTGGATTATTTTCGGAGAATTGGAATTGAGCTAAAATTTCGTTTCGCTAAAAATGTTTGTAAGATTTACATGAACTGAAAACATCGGCGGTTTTCGTAACGGAGCTGTTAATGAAGATATATCATATTTTGGGTCGTTTGGATTGTCAGAAATTTTAGGATAATTTTGGTAAAGACAAGCCCGCCAGACGATGAATTAAAAAGAGAAATTGTATGTAGAATCAAAACTGGGTAACACATTCATTCGAATGCGCACGAAGAAGATACAATTGCAATTGCAAAAAAAAATTGCAATAAGCTCAGATAAAAGCTGACCTAGAAAAGTGTCTGAGAGGTCGAAAAAATGATATCGTCCGCGAGCAATTTCGGAGCAGCTTCAACTTGAATTCGCCATCTGGCGAGCGTCTCTTTGGAGAGGTTCAGCCGTTTTCAGTTTTTCGGTGAAAGCGTAGATCGATTGAGGTGTTCGATGACGGATGGAATCGTCGAAACGGTTGACGCAGGCTTCTGGACCAGTTGAAAAGTGGCAACGGTTTCCGGTGTCGGGAAACCCGATGCGTATCGACTGCAGTCGCGCGTTCCGAGCGACGTATATCGACTCGTAAATCAACTTCCACGTAGCCAGGGGCGACGTTAACGAGGGAAAATGAGAAGTGATAAATGGTCTGGGCGGCTGACAGATCGAGGACGAGACCCCATCGAAACCCCATTAAACGTCATTGCTCTCCCTATCTCTACTCCTCCCGCGAACGCTATTTTTCAGTGGACCAACTAACACCCCAACCCGCCTCGACTCCGCCACATGGTAATCGTCGATTAACTCGAAATTTCGTTGCTGGTTTTCTGCCATCGCTTCTCCTTCCTCCACTCCCCCTCTCTCTTCTTTCTCTCCTGTGGCTTTTTCGAATAATATCCTTGGAATTAATTGTGACGAAATTGAAATCCTTGGACACCGGGTATTAGCATTGATTAAATTCGGGTTCTATTCCACCCACTAATTTCCAGGCTAAATATATACGTATATACCAACTCGTTCTATACTCGTTTTCGTTTATAGCCGCGGTGCTATACTTTGGTAATCCCTTCCGTATTGTGATCAAGCTTGCATTACGATTGGTATTGCACCGTGTAAACCCGCTGTAGGGTTTCTAATTCACGATGGGTTAGTGGCAGCAATGATCCCACGTACATGAATATCCACTTTGTGTTTAATAGCTAATAGAGCAACATGGATGGACCTCTGCATCGTCGGTTCCCTAAACTCCATTAAAACCGTCTGTTGATCGGCGAAACTAATTTCTGAGCTGTCCGCTCGAGCCAATTTCAAGCGTCCGTGGAACATTTCAGGAGTTTTTAGTGTTCCGATACAATAGTTCTTTATTTCATTTTTCGAACCAACAGATTTTCATTAATCATTACAGTGAACCTTTGATCTAGTTTAACAAGGTTCGTTCAAGTTCTAATTTCGTTAGAAGTTTATTTACTGCCTCGAAGACTCGCAGTAAGTGATTTCCATATTGTTTGAAACATTTTCACCACGTTAATGAAGTTCCCATTGGTTTGGCTCAGTTTGATCAGGTTCTGAACTGATTTATAGTCTACCAATCTTGTCCAGGTTCCATTAAGTTTCGATAGACTCGATATGTTCCTAGTGGTTTGAACAGGTTTGTCGAAGAATAATTAATCCTCTTCCATAATTTTTTTTTATAACAACATTGCAAACCAATTTGCTGTCTTAGATTTGCACCAATTCTGACCTGATCCAAATTCAACCACTAGGTTTCATTAAGTTCCCAATAAGCTTGATTAAGTGTCCATTGGTTTGAACAAGCCTGTTCGAGAACGGTGAGCCTATTCGCCATAAATTTACTTCCATTGTGAATAGATCACACTATCACCGTATTCGATTCCACTAAATCATGCTCGCTCAAGTTTCCAACGGTTTGACCTAGTTTGACGAAGTTCAACTACGTTTGTCCAAACCTAATTATACAATACTGCCTAAAAAGACTTTCCGAAACTATTTCTACCCACATTGCGCACCCTGAACCCACTAGAGATCCTCGTTGCTGACTCAGATCCGCCCACAAGACCGCGCAATTCGTTTTCTCTCGTGTTCTAACCATTTCGACGACGTCCATCCGTCGCACAGTGCGGCATGTAAATGGACATTCGAGACAAAAATCATAACTTCTAAACTAATCAATTTTTGACCTAAGTACCTTAATAATTTTTTAAAGGGAATACAAAAATGCATGGATTAATGCACCAAAAATACAAGGTTCTATTAGTAGAAAAGTTTATTCTAATTTTTTTAATAAAGAGTTTTTTATGATTAGTTGTTATTGCAATTTGAGGTCAACTATATACTGTACAACTTTTGTTGTAAATATTTTATAATTATATGGTTAAATTTAATTATATCTACTATAATGTATAATTATTTACTTCAACCAAATCGCGATTACGAATGCATTTCTCTAACAAAAATGAAATAACATCGAGTCTTGCAATTTATCGCAGAAAAAAATTATACAGCAATATACTACGACATCTTGTTGTTGTTGTTGGAACCGTTTTTTTTGTTGTAAATAGCATTTTAAGGAAAAACGCAATTCCTAAATTGCCAGTTAAAATTATGCATGTCTCTGGTTAAATTCTCCATACGTAAGCTGTAAGAATCAGTTTAAAACAAAAACGAACCTAAAAGAGCAATTAGGGCACGAGTAATCTAACTTTTTAGTATTTATACTACAATAAACTCTTGGCTGTTACTGATCCCCTATTGAATTTCTTCGATACTACTTTTTACATATACATTCCTTACTTACTGACTGATGTATGTGAAATTCTTCTCGATCGCAATTTTAGGTTATAATAATTTTAGCTATGATTTCGGCGCACGGTTCGATACATAAAACTACAGCAATTTTGCAATTTAAAAGTAACTCAACGTTTCGATCCCGATGTGGATCATCTTCAAGAGAGACGTTTTTGCGTTTGCTGTGACAAAAATGATATTGAAAATGTCATAATTAATGATTACGTAATAACAACTTTCTTCACTGTGGTCAATAGGTAACTGATGATTTTGTAGGATAATTAGATTAGAATGGAACCATGATTATTTTGATTTTCGTCCATTGCATGCCGCACTGTGCGTCGTTGCGCTTACAGTTTACTCACTGGTCGACTTTAATCGACACCCGATGACGAATACAGGTGATCGAGGCGTATGTCTGGGCCAGGGCCGTCCGTTTACACGATCTTTACGACGGAACGGGGTCCCGTGCAGCCGTTAAAAGCGTGCGTGACGGCGACGTCGCCTGGCAAATGTGTTTCTGGCCGGCTTTAAATCAATGATAAGATTCATACGTACCGAGGGAGCTCCGGCCACGACGTGCGCCGTCACCGGCACGACGAATGTGTTCCTGCCACAGGCTGCACGTACCCTCCTCGTTCACTGTCTGTCTCTAGAGTCAGCCACAACTTGCCGAAATGCACGGGACAGCCGCCACATCCGCTGGGAAGCGTTTCCTCGCGATGGAATGCACCACTTTGTTCCTCCAGTCTCTTCTCTCCTTCGAGATCCGTTGAAATCCGTCGCTTCGCGGAAGTCTGCACGAATTCTGCTCGTTTTTTCTTCCGCTACCAGGGAACGAAGCGAAACACAACACATTTGAAACTCGAAAGAAAAATATGTGACGCGTGGTCTCTTTTATCAAAGGTGAAAGCAACCCTTCAAGTAAGAAACGTGTTTTAGTGAATATCTTGGAAACTGGCACAGCTACAGGAACGATTTACAAGGTAGAATCGTGCAATTTCTTAGGAGTAATACACACGTGCAAACAAATCTCGTATATGACTATTTGTTTAAATAATGTCAGCTCTTTTCTGTCGGAAAGTTGTTTGAATGTTTGCTTCGTCATCTTTATGAAATCGTTCCGTAAGCTTTGTTAGTTTCCAAATGTATATATAACAAAACACTAGGTACCACCTTTGTTAGAAGTTTCGCAAAACCCACGTACAGCTCTTCGGTACGTTCTCTTGTAAGAGGATTACGAGAACGTTCGTCACCAAATCTGTTCAGTAATTAGACTTTCGGCTTCCACGAGAACGATCGCATTTCTATTGCATTTCCTCGGGCTTTGTGAAGCCAGACAACGAGTGCCATTCTCGGAAAAGGACACTCGAAGTCGTCAGCTTTTCGAGACGCTTCGCGGTTCCGAGCAAAGAGTCTTGACTTGTTCGGTGGTTTCTCTCTTTGGTCACGTTTTGGGTAGGAGAAATGTGTTATTGGACTCGCATCAAGGAGCTAATAAGAGGATGGATGCAGCTATTTCCGAAGTAGGTTCGGCGATACGTCCGGAAAAATTATAGGTACGAACTGGAACGAGACCAGGTATCGACAAACTTTTACGAGAACCTTTTCCCGCAGATAATTTTACGGAAATTTGTCGTTTTACGTCCTTCGTGCTGGCTAAGATAATCATAAAGCTTCCGTCGGCGAAATATAAAACGTCAGGATGGCGGAATAAATTCGATAAGATCTTTCTGCTTCTTCGGAATCAAAATTGTTAGTAGCTCTTTCTATTTCCGAGCGATCCGTTCAATCTATTATCTCCATCGACGATCGGGATCTATTAGGTATGGATGAGGTTAGGTAATTTCGAGTAGAATGCTGTACAGAGATAGGAACTTTGCTAGTTGCGGGGAAGTTCTGACGCTCTCTTAGCCGCGATTGCTCTCTTCGTCACAGGATTTGTATAAGGATGTCGTTGTTTTTAAGGATCATAAGAACACGTGTGGCAGGAGGCTGGGTAGATTAGGTTTTGGAGACAGAACACCAACGAGAGCCCTGTTCTTTGGTCTAGCCAAGTTGTTGTCTCTGAACAGTGTGGTATTCTATCATTCTTCAGGTGTTCATCACTGTAGTGTTCTAGTCGGGTCTTCCCGCGAGAACTCGATCGGATCTCGCAATCGACATTAGAGATCGTAATCAGAATTAAGTACAGGGTAGAGAAAAGAAATTCAGGTTAGGTTTGAGTCATCATTTTACTCGATTATTGTTTGCCTGGAAGACACAGAGCTTCGTCTTTCCACAAGTCTTTTAAATAATTGGAAGATGCGGAGGGCTGTATTTCTGGAACAACTTTGACATCGTTAAATTGATGACTCAAACAACCCTTAATTTTCAGTTCTCTACATTGTAATGAATTTTGGTGAAAGTAGCTTTTGTTGATCGCGAGATCCAAACGATTTGTCAGGGAGCGGCCGCGATCTCGAGCCACGCGTTCGTTCCGTCGACCATATCGAAGACCACGTGTCCTTTTAGGACCGAACCGCCCAATAAGGGGGCCCGGTTCGGCCCGTTTTCCATCGGCGAATCGCTCGTCGAGGCCCCCGTGTCAGCCCCCCACCCTACGTCTTCCATCTTTAGATTAAAACTCGGCCCGAAAAAAAGCTGCGCGCATCGGATCCGGAGGCCCGAGCTCGTGTGCCCGCCTTTCTCTCGTCCGATCGCACAAATTAATCAACGGCCCACCTTTAGGTCGTCTCGGCCGCCATTCCGCGTAGAGCCGCGGAAGCGGATAGAAGCGAAATCCCGGGGCGGAACGAAGTCGCGCGGTCTGAAAGGGATCCAAAAGAGGAAAAGGAAAAAGGAGGTCGGAGTGAAACCGGGGATCGTATCCATCTCTCGATCCCTTTACAGCACCTCAACCCCATCAACCGCCCCTTTCCTTCCTAGTTAGCGATGGGATGGAACAGCTCGCGAGTGTATTCGAACAAATTGAAATGAATTCGAATAGTGTACATCAGGGGTGGGCATTTTTGTCTCAATCGAGACAATACCGTCCCCACCATACCGCCCAGTGTCCTCCATCAGCATCCGTCGTTATCACGGAGGAAGGATGCACTTCGTCCATCGCAAGCAGTGCGCAGAATTCGCGCGTCGCGACGAAATCGCTCGTTTCGTGAAAGGAGGAAGGTAGGGGGAAGCAGGAGTTTGAGGGGCCCCTACCGTGCCTACCCCTGCTATATATGTATCTGATTGTTCCGCAAGTTCTTTTCGTGAAAGATGTATATCGTTCATGTTATAAACAGAGATGGACAGCAGAGTCGAAAGAGATCTCGAATTTTTTAATAAGCTGTATTCGAGTTCACCGTATGTGAACCTATTTCAAACAAGTCCTCATATTGCAAGTTTCGACGGGAGAAGGTAAAGAAATATTCTCTAACAAACGAACTTTTGGAACAACCTAGACAATCTACAATCAAATTGACAACATTGATCGAAAACTTTTCATGGAAAATGGCAGGTCACGAAGTACAGCTTGTTCATTGAAATCGACTTGCGCCGAACTCGATCCCATCGCTACTTTGATCCCTTTCCGCGACGCTCGTTCGCCGGCGAGAATTCTATCCGCGTTCTATTCGCGAGTCTGCGAGTCGAATCAAATCGAATCGAATCGATCGATTCCATCGCAGGGGCTCGTTCCCCGTGGAACAAGCTCGTCCCCTTGACCTTGTGTCTGCGGCACGTCAAGTAGTGTCGCGATACTGTCGATCGAATCCGCGACTTCGGTCGACGCTCGAGGAAATCGATCGACGCCCTCTGCTTTCACATGCTGTCGCCCATTTAACGCCCTCCCCCCATGTTCTAATTGAAGGTAATTAATCTCGGGCTGTGCTTGAAACCTCGGAGACCGTATTAGGTTGCTTCGGATGTCTGCGAAGATTTTTCTTGACTTCTAGAAATAATTGTATCTGAACGAAGAACTGTTTCTATAATACTATAACTTCTGATTTAATGAATTTCATTGAGAATGATGTAGTGCCGGCTGCAAGACGTTGTTTGGTATTGTTTCTCCTATTGTGTTCATATGTACAAGACTCCATCAGCTACATTTATTTTATTTTTCATTATTTGCGTGAAAATAGTGTTTGGATAGATAGTCAGTATAGTGATATACTTTGCCTGAAAGTTAGCACGTTGATTGCCAAATTATGAGCCTTAGAAAGGTAAGAATTTTCGCTGTGATTCGACCGTTTTGCATTCTGCAATCTTAACCCTTAGCACTCGAGCGGGGACTCAGTGTCATTAAAAATTTCTGTACTATTATTCACAATATTGTTTACATTGTTCGATAAGTTGGTATCTACTCAATTACTACACATTTAAGTATGTAATGTTGAATTATTATAGGACGGAAGAAACGGTTAATTTTCGAGTAGAAATAGCTCCGACTGCAAAGGGTTAATATATTGTAATTTTCTCCAATATATTACAGTGAAACTGATTTTTAATTCTAATCGACAAATAGTCTCACGAATGCATGGTTGGCAACACGAACAAAGCAGTCAATGCGCTAATGAGTCTTCCAATAATCTACTTAGACTATAGTTTCGTAGCAGCGACACTAGTATAACGATTAGATGAACACAATAGGAGGATCATGTCACATACAGAAACATTAATAACCGAAGCGAATATTAAGCTGAGAACAAGCCAAATGAAAATGAACTAAAGTGAAATAGTATTGTAATCTGAAAAGCTGTTAACTGGGCGACAGTCTAATGAAATGAAATATCGACACAGAAACCCTTTGCATTCGATAAATTCACGAAACTCGAACGGAAATAAATTTATTTGTTTTCAATATCATTCTCTAATATTACATTTACAGTCGATTCGTTGCATTTCACATATAAATATTGTTAATTCAATTACACTTATAGTCACAGTATTCAACGTTTAAATTAATTGAGAATTTGAATTATTTAGTCGAGTTACTATAAAATCTGATTTCAATAATTGTTTCAATAATAAATAAATAAATGCACTCGAGGTACTGACAGGTGATCCGGAATAAGTGTCCGCGTGCAAAGGGTTAATTAAAAAAATCAGGAGTTAGGGGTTCAATGTACTTAACTTGTGAATAATCATTTCCTCGGCCGATCGAACGAGTTGTGGTTTCTGACGATCATTCTCGACGATCTTTCGGCCTTAAAACAGTAGCTTTAAGAATGCCCCTTTTAGTCGTAGATAGGCCCAACGAAACAGATATCGCGCGAACCCATAATCATTTAGCAATTTCGCGCGACTCTCGCGAAACGCTCGGAAAATCTGCGCAGAATCGCCGAGGAATTCATTGTTCGATCCATCGTAGATCGATTGTTCAGTCCAGGTTGTGGTAAAATTACTCAAATCAAAACATTTCCTATCACTTCATTTTTGAGAACCGATCGAAGAACAAAATTGCCTACAAATCTATTTTGCTTTCCTCCTGTAAACGACTATCTAATTACTAGACTGAGGATAGACTGTCTTCTAGACAGAAGACAGAGGATAAGGACTTCGTCTTGCGGATTAAGAAAATTCTAACGACGAAAATGAAACGCCATTAATTACATGGCGTCTCCGATTACTGGCTAGGTAGAACTATAATTAGAATTCTGCAGATCAACGGGTGACGCAAATGCATAAAAATCTGCAGTCGTCTAATAATTTCTTCAAAATTCTATTTAGCGATACAACTAGCTTTGTAAAACAAGCTAATTTTGTGCCAATTGAATCTCGCGAGAAAATAGCAGGGATGCAATCGAATATTTATCAGACAAGACTTCAGTCAACCGTTTATTTTCATGATTTGAGGATGTCACTTATCTCCATGATTTTGATGCAGTATAATTTTGAGAAAACCGTCTGGTCGCTATAGCTACTGGTTAAAGGATATTATTTAATAAGTATCTGTAGCATTGGTTTACATCTAGAAATCCGAGTACATCGCTTCAAAAATCAAGCTAATTTTGTGTCAATCGAATCCCGCGAGAAAATAGGAGGGAATCAATCGAAAATTCCGATAAGAGAGCACAAGACTCTATAGAAGCAAGGAGCATTGGCAATCACGGACAGTCGAAGGGTTCGATAATCGCGGCGATCGAGATCGATCGCATTAATCCTCTCGCACGTTCATCCCGATCGGGATTTACGATCGCAATCATCTAAACATTCCGCCATGCGATTTATCGGTTGATAAAGCAACGACCTCGCCGCGATTAATCGACCCGTGTTAGCGACATAAATCCGAGGAGGATTCGCGTTTCCACGAAATCCGCGCGAGATTTACGAGCTTCGCGTTTTTTGTTACTTTTCACGCAACATGGTGCGATCTGTGGATCCGGACTAATTGCGATTCCTCGGCTCGATAATTTATTCGAATCTATGAATTAATTGAGAAACGACCCCTTCACTCATCTAGGCGTTGTATTAAACAGGAACCAAATAAAATTGTCTCCTGAAAATAAGTTGAAAGAAATATACGTTGCTATTCTTAAATTGTTTTAAATTTTACCTGCTCGTTTCTATCACAAATAAATGTCTGCAATCCATCGCACACCTCCTATTTTATAAAATCACAAAATTCACATAAACAATCATAGTAATAAAATTTGTGTATGATGCATTTTTGAGAAGAATCAAACAACTTTCATATTGAATTTGAGCCAGTTTGAGAGACGATGAGTGAATGGGCCCAGAACGAGATCTGATTCGAAGATGAAAGGTCGGAGAGAAACCTGCAGAGTTTCTGAGCGGTTTCACGCAGGTTCGCGTCGATCGTCGACTCGATCATGGATCGCGAACCGTCTCAACGGTTCGTCGACGCTTCTTCGAGTGTCCTTTTTTCAATTAGTCCAGGCAAAAACCGCTCGCGCGAGAGCCCTTCAACGAAACCGCGGGCACAGATCGTTTTTAGCCATTCTCGCCTCGTAAACACCTGTCAAAAACACTGATACAGTCACAAACACCAAAGTCGCACACGGAGAAAATACAGAGACACGAAAATGCACAGAGACAAATTTCAGCGATCTGTCCCAGCGACGCTTCTTTGCAACAGAAAGAGCTCGACAGCCAGGAGAAACAATCCTTTAACGAGACGATGTCTGAAGGAAATAAAGATATTGAGATTTTTTAAATCGAACGCGTCCTTTTCGAGACCCGAACTCTTACACAATTATTCTCGTTGGACAGCTGTTCGTTCTATCGTTCACGTTGACCATCCTTTCGATCACGATTTGATCATTAACTTCGACGATTAACCCATTTGCATCTAACGGTTCTAATTTACGATGACAGTGATAGACCCGATGACACAGTTGCGCGGTATCGCAATCGAATTGCTCCAAGAATTATAATTGTCGAGTAATCCAGTTACTCGGTCGCATTGTTAATTTGTTAGTCTGATCTCGCGTTCGACGGAATTGCAATGCAATTTGTAGTCGTGATTATAATATACAATGTAATTGCGTCGGATCGATGATTTTCGACAGAAAAGAATCATTATCAATTAAACGAATATGCAATATTCGTTACAAATATTTCAGTTACATTGCACTTCAAATATATGTATATATTCATTCAATTACACTTACGATCACGGTAATGAGCAATTAAATTGATTGAAAACTTTGAATAACGCAATCCAATCACGACGTAATTGAATTTCTGCGAGATTGAAGTGCGATCGAATGAAATTGCAGTATAATTCAATTAGCACAGCTGGGCACACAAGATCTGAAATTTTTGCTCCGTAAAATCTGTATTGATAGAATATTCAACGCGATATCCCATTCGATTAGAGCGTTAGGTATACTAATTAATTCGTAGCCTTTTCCTTTTGAGCTTCTTGACGTGCAATTCAATGCAATATTATAAAATTGGCATTGAAAAAATTGTTAAGCGTTTACTCCATTCTAAAAATACAATTAATGATTCTCGAATAAATTGTGAGATCCACAAATTAATTTGTACGACTAATTTCATAAATACCAGCATTCGAATTCTTGGTAACAGTTCAACTGGTACAACTGTGTCTAACCATAGGTCCATGTCGATAACAAATAAATAGAAATCAACGAATCGATATAAAAATAGCGATTGGTAGAACTGTCAAATATTCGTTGTTTGAGAATACAAAATCACTTCTCGTGGAATGTTTGTCGATGCAAATGGGTTGAGAGGCCGAGCCAGGAAATCGAGAAAGCAATAACCCGGACACTGCGATTGGCGGGAGCGAATCCCCGGGAAATCGGCGAAGTGCAAGGGGACGCGAATATCAATGACGAATAAGAGGGAGAAGTAATAAGGTGCCAAACTAGTAAGGGACGAGTGTGTCTCCAGTTTCTGATCAGTTGTTGATTTTCAGCGACGTGTACCGTCACCACGCGCGCACCATCCGTCACCACGAAACTTTAACGAGCTTCCTTTAGACCCTTGAACGGAGAAATGCACCGTCACGCCTGCACGGGACCGTTTTCTTATCGGAAAAAGCTCGATTTTTCCCCAGGGGCTTTTACCAACATACTCGCTACCACACCTTCGAAATTTTTCCTCGATCGCGCAAGTAGCTTGTTAGCTGAACACGAATATATTCGTCTATTTTCTCTGATGATTTTTTGTATTTGACTGATCCTCTTGTTCAGGCAAATTTGTTTGCAAAAAGAGACCACAAGATGGTCGTTAAAATAGAAAGAGAATCGATAGCTAAGATCATGTATTATGTATTCGAGGAGGAAATATATCTGAAGACTGCGAATGTAGTCGATTTTCCAAATTTCTGCTTCAGTAGTTCCTGAATTAAATTTCGTCAAAATTTATGAAACCGAGATACTAGCTTATTCATTTATAATCAGAGGTTTTTATGCACTTCTAGCGTGCAAGTTATCCGAACTTGGTTCTGCTTAAATATTTGATGACTTCAGCGTATTGGAACGTTAATTGAATTTCTAATAAGGAGTACAAAGGGCCTAGCCGAATAAGATGGTCTGGCCTTAGAGATTTTTCAATGGTTATTGAACTATTCGATGGCTTGTATCTTGCTCCATTTGCTCGAATCTAATAGCTAATGATTTACACGATAATTTTGTACTGTATTTATAATTCATAACTTTCAACTTATTTTATATTCATTTTACTGTCATATTGCCTATGACAGGTTCTAATTTATAAATTCTATTTCGTTTTACACGTTCATTTTAATATGCTGCTGTCTGTATCAGACCTAGTTAAATGATAATGGTATTCATCACGGGATAAATCACTTCAGATTGTTTCCGTATTCATAGCCGAGAGCTGTTAAAGTAGTTGGATTATTAATGACGCCAAATTGAAACACAAGATAAAATATCAAATTGTAATTGTAATAGTGTTGTTTATAATTCACGGATTCTAATTCGAACTCGTTCACCATAATTGTGCTGTTGAATCATATCGTAGTGTCTATAGTAATCGAAATGAATTGGTAATTGTACTTGTTACGAAATAAATCATTTCAGATCGTTGCCATTTGCGTTTACTTGCCTTCGTACGAGTATTCATAGTCATGAAATGTTAACCTCTTGCCCTACAATTTATTTTACGGTTTCAGTGATAAGAACTTTCTTTGTAATTCGTAATTTGCTAAAAAAAATTATAGTCGTTGGATATCTACACATGTTCTCCAATAACATTATAGCAACCAAAATAGAATTTCAATAAAATACGTATTTATTAGACTCTATTCAGAATATTTATCACAAGCCGGACACAATATGGTAGGGTAAGGGGTTTCCCGTGGCTCACCCTGTATAATAAATATAATTAGTACAGTTGTCAGACACTTTTCTGGAAAATTAAATATTTCCACGAGTTCAACAACGATCTGAATCGATTTGTTTTCTGGTAAATGGGGTGCACGATACAAATCATAGTACCATGGTAAAAGAAAATTTCGATAGAATTGAATACGAGCGACGATTTGGCAACTCTAAATCTAAAAAATTCACTAAAAGCACCTAAAAATCTCTGATATTTCAGGAAGTTAATTGTGAATGTATACCATGTGAATCATTTACTACTGAAAACATATCATCTGAAGCAAAAAAGAAATTCGAAAATCAATGGACCCAAATTCGGTCAGTCTTTTCATTAGTTCCAAAACAATCACGTTTTTCTGCGCACGTGGAACGGATATCACGAAGCGGGGGTAGCGAGGGGGTTGCAATGAGGAATCAGTCGAATCAGTGAGTTGTCCGTGCAGGTGGGTGCCAGACAGATCACATTCGACATCCCCCACACGACAACGCAGCAGACGCTCGACGACGCCCGCGTCCCCTACCCGGAAGAGAAGTGTTAGGGGTTTGTCCTCGGCCTGTTTCGGCGCCGAGGATCACGAACAGCAGGGACTCGCTTCCGGAAACGAGTCCCGCACCGGTTAGACCGCAGTCCGTTGGATATTCACACCAGTGCGGTGTACAGTCATCCTTGCACGGTTATCGACTAGAAAATTGTACGGCAACGTGTCGCCTTGACCTTAGGTACATCCACCATGAATACATACGCGCACACGTGTACGTCGTGCAAATATCCGCACTTTGTCGTGTACACGTACAACCTCTGGTACTTCTCGCCTGCCAAATTTTGTCAATTTTGCCTGCTAGTTCAAACGAGAAAGAACGTTCTGTAAACGTACAATAGATTCCCACACAAATCGATCAAAAAATTGTTTGAAAAATACAGTATACACGTAGATTTGTTTTCAAATCTTGGGTAACTAGCTGCTCGTGGCGTGACTTCGGCACACCCTCGTGGCCAGGCCCTCGGGGCGGGTTGCCCCCTTGCGGGCGGCGCACAGTGGGCCGGATCGAAAAATTTAGGGACATTGGTGCATAACTTTTGAACCGTTTGAGATATTGAAATGAGGTTTGAACTAAAAAATATTATAAAATAATCTCTTTCGAATAATACGTGTTAGAATATATTTTTTGTTTAATTTGTTAGTTAGTTATTTTTATAAATTTTTATGTAGTTGTTATATCAGTTGCTTTTCTTAAGATAAGAAACAATTTTTTACAATCTTAAGAGTTCTTAGGTTGCCTCGCCGCTTCACAACGCCAACGTGCGGCGACCGTACTCGCCAAAACATTGTCCGCTTTAAACAACTATATTGTTGTTCGTCGGACGTCGTCGGAAATGATTCTTGTACGGTTATTTAAAGGAAGTTTTACCGAAAATATTCCTCTTTGTTAGAGCCTGGGAAGTTTTGGGAAAAAAAAGATATCCTTTAACAAATATGCAACATTTTTTTAATCTGTCATGTATCGTTCAGCATTATTTTTTAAATATATTATTATTAGTTATTACTAAAAAAATATATGATTTCTTATTCGGAAGAGATGCTCAATATCATATAAAAAAACTGAGAGAAAATATGGGACGAAACGATGAGGAAATTGCAAAGAACTTGAGCAATTGTGCCTGGTGAATAATGCTACTTTCCAAACGCTCAACTTTAAATGATCATTGCAACTAAAATATTTATTCAATTTCATTAATTTCTTCATTTTCGAGGTCCATAGATCCTTACAAAGCAATACAAATTCATTAGTTTGCAATTTCGAGAAGTCGACTTTTGGTCCCTAAATTTTTCGATCCGGCCCACTGTGCGGCGCACAATGCGCGCATCAATGACATCACAACTTTAGCACATTTAGCAAGTGCTAGCATGAGGTCAATACGAGTCAATATTGGTAAAAATCAACTCAAAAAATCAGTCAATATTGGTCAAAATTTACTTGCGTGAAACTCGCTACGTCGCGTTGTCCATCTGGCGGTGGTCTTGGTAGGCGACGTCGTCGTAGCCCTCTCGCGGCGGTCGCGGTGTGGGTAGTCTCACTTTTTCCCAAATTTTCACGTTTCCGGGCAACTATTTCAATTTTTTTTGTCTAAAAACCTGATTCGGACTGAAACGAACATTTTCTTTTTTAAATTAGCCAAATCGGTCCAGCCGTTCTTACGTGATGTCGTAACAACGAACAACATTTGATTTTTATTATATAGAAAGAGAAAGACTAGAAAGATTATTGTGAAAGGGTGGCCATACTCCGATTTTGATGAAATTTAAATATGTCATAGATTTCAACATTTTAAACAACTTTTACCTTTTCCAATATAGGGGGGTCGCTTTTTAAGATTGCTACAAAATCACCAATGTTCATTTAACAAAGATATTGTCGTAAACATAAACACAGTGATCGTATGCAGTGACTCCGGTCTGTTTTAAAACTTATGTATGTCTTGAGAAATATGAGGGTACATACAGGGTGTCCCAAAATTCGTGTAGTTCCCGGAAATGGGAGGTTCCTTGGGTCATTTGAAGCGACATTTTCCTTTACAAAAATGGCGTCAGCAGCTTTGTTTAGGAGTTATTAACGAAAAACACGGACCAATCAGAGCGCGGCTATAGCGAACGGAGTCCGACTCAGCGACAGGTCCCGCTTAGCGTGGCGGCGCCATTGGCTGAGCCAGAATCAATCCGCT